>JAMZAV010001094.1:0-365714 GCA_024449915.1 Sweltsa coloradensis
CAAGTTCATTTTTCACTTTTTCAGATAAATACTACATGTCAAGTCACTTTATTTGTTATTGTTATAAAGTCAGCACTTAAAAGAATGAAAACACTTTCTCAATGATTCATAAATTTTCAGGGCGGTGATGAGGTCTTCGCTTCTCAACCTCCTTGCCTTTCGTTTGATAAATCTTTTCTTATTGGACGAATTTAGAAGACTTCAATCCTCTCGATTCTGCAAAATAATTAACGGTGCTTACGTAAAATGCTAAATATTATACTATTTTAGATATATTACCTTGCTGAAGTTACAAATAATGCCTCTAAATGAATATATGCCTACCACTAACTGTCAAAAATTAACAAAATTCAACTGTTTCAATGCAATTTATAGCCTAGGTCTATTCAATCATATATAACTGTCAGGTAACCACCCAGAAACAAGTGTTTCTTTGCCCAGAAGTGGTAACTTAACAAAACAAAAATAAAATTACTAGCTCAAAATGTGGAAGAACACAAAATATTCTTCAATAATTAAAAAAAAATTATATTAATTAATTAATTATAATTATAATTAATTAATTAATCTTGTAAAACAAATTTTAGTACCTGAAAAACAAACTTAAAGTAAACAAAGGATTTCAAAATGGATCAAAAAACTACTAAATTATAAGATTTGTGAATGAATTTCCATCCAAGATTTAGGTTATATTGAAGTAAAAACAATACAGACAATTAATACATCAACCTGCCTACCTATGGATCCGTTCTGATATAATGTTCTACTTCCCAATGGGCTATTCCCCTGCCTATGTAACATCTGATCCCCCCAAAATCTTAATATATATTTTGATTAAAAAATAAAAATGATTTGAATTTGATAAAGAAATCTGAGTTTTAATTTGATTTTAATTAAAGTATAATTATTGTGTACTCATCATTTATCCGGTCGTTTTGTGAATGGTGCGACGTAATCCAAATATCCTGGGTTAGCCGCCTATCTCAGCTGATCGTAGGGGGAAAACTAGCTGCGCAGGAAACAGCCACTCACTGAACCACTACTGAGAATCTTCACACGAGAACATTCCATTTATAAACCAAGCATCGACTGAAAGTTTTATTGGTCGCAATATAGTTCCCGGAAGTCAATAAAGTCCATAAAATCCGCGGTAAGTTAAATGAATGGAATAGCAATAGGCTACATGTGAAGTTGAGTCACAAAACAGTTCGAAATTCAAAAGATGCACAGAAGAAACACTCGTTAGAAACGGAAATCAATATAAATATGAAATAGCGCAAGTTTAGTGACGTATTTGCTAGTCGCGAAAACAGTGCTAAATCAATAATATGGCAGTAGAAAACACTCGGAGAATGTTGATCAAATTAAAAAGCAAATATGCACAAAGTGACATATGCTAGTCACGAAAACCGTTCGAAATAAAAATATGGCGCAGTGAAAAACACTACGTAGAAATGGAATCAATTAAAAAATGCAATATGCGCAAGTGACTATGCTGCAAGAACCAGTTCGAAACCAAATACTATGCGCAGAGATACAACACTCGTAGATAGAATCAATAAAATAGCAACGACACTCCGATTAAAAGATGCAAAGGTAAAAGTTACATGTACTTAAATTTAATATCACACAAACGGTAGAATCACTCCATTCATCGACTGATTATCGTATATAAACAAAACCATCTCACTCCACCTCGAGGCTAGGGAGCCAAAAACAAAACTTAGACTGCACCATGACCCTGGAGGATCACAATCCGGCTATCCTCAGCACTGAACTAATTAATAGCCTCCTCGGTATCGCCGGCACACAACCGCACCTACGGCCCACCTCGACCCAAGTAGAACAACAAACGATTTGCCGACGTAGTTCCGACGATTACATTACCGAGGATCGACGTGGGGTACCGCCGTCGGAAAGTAGTAGCTGAAGACCACGGGCCTGGCATCCCCCCCTGGGTATAAACGTCATCACCCGCTCTATAACCGCCGTAATAAATGCTCTTAATTCCAACTGCACTAGTACGCCTTTCCGGAGGCGGAACTACGTCGGTTAATCGTTGGTGGTTAGGTTGGGCTAGGTGGGTAGGCTTGGGGTTTTGACGCAGGTTTCCAGGTGGGAACGGCGTTAGGATGATGCAGGTCGTAGTTGCGGAGGAAGGCACGTAGGAGGAACGCAGGTCTAATGTGGGAAGGGCGTAGATGAGCGCAGGGTCTTAGTTGGGAAGGGTAGGTAGGAACGCAGGTTCTAAGTGGGAAGCGTAAGGATGAGCGCAGGTATAAGGTGGGAAGCGTAGGTGAGCCAGGTTCTAAGGTGGGAAGGCGTAGGATTAGCGCTGTTTTTAAGGTGGGTAGGCGTAGGTTAAAAAGCCGGTTCTAAGGTGTGAAGGCGTTGGAGAAGCGCAGTTCCAGGTCTGGGAAAAAAAGTAGGATGAGCGTGGTTCCACCGGTGGGAAGGCGGAGAGGAGCGCAAGTTCTAAGGTGGGAAGCGCTTAGGATGAGCGCAGGTTCCTAGGTGGGAAGCGTAGTAGGAGAAGCGGCAGGTTCTAAGGTGGGAAAACGTACTGGATGCAGCGCTGGTTCCACGGTGGGAAGGAGTAGGAGGAGCGCAGGTTCTTAGGTGGGAAGGCGTACGTAGGTTAAAATCAGGTTCTAAGGTGGAAAGGCGTAGGATTACGCTGTTGTTAAGGTGGGTAGGCGTAGGTGAAAGCAGGGTTCTACGCGTGGGAAGCGTTAGGGACGCAGGTCTAAGTGGGAAGGCGAAGGATGAGAGCCGGTTTTAAGGTGGGAAGACGTTAGGATGAAGCAGGTGCTAAGGGTGGGAAGGCAAAGGCTAGGATGAGAGCCGGTTTTAAGTGGGAAGACGTAGGAGACGCAGGGTTCTAAGGTGGGGAAGGGCAAGGTTAGGATGAGAGAGGCCGATTTTGAGGTGGGCAAGAAGTAGGATGACACAGTAGGTTCTAAAATCCACTAATATCCATCTAAAATGTTTAATTTTAACCACTATGGGTGACTAAATATGCATCTTTGATTCATCTCATAAAGACGTTTAACTATTATCTTAAATAAAAGAACATTACTGTTTTAATATTCCATAAAAGTTCACAAAAATGATTTAAAATAAGTGTGATTAAGTCATATTTTAAGCAACACTTAAAGGTCGTTTTATGAAGATTGTTTTAATGAAGGCTGAAACAAAAATATGCATAACCTATGGTGCTTTAAAAAAATACTTCAACAAATAATAATTTTTTGTCATCAAATTAATAATGGCCTGTAAAGGTTTAAAATTCAAGCAACACATACGGAAAAGTAGGCATACCATTAACATATAACATGAAATTATAAATATATAAATTATATTGATATGTTCTCCCTTCCCAGGAAATCATCAGCGGTTACCCGCGGCATATCTAGTTTACTGCCAATAAAAGAAAATACAATTAGGCCTAAAAGATATTTTTAGTCGATGTCTTGAGGGTAACCTTAGATAGTAAATATAAATCGGTCAAAGTCAGACAAATACATCACACACACACACACACACACACACACCACCCGCATACACACATACATACCATACATACATGCGACATACAGACATACAAACAGACCATAACATTACATAAATACAGACATAACATACAACATACATACAGAACATACCATTGACATACATAACATACAGAACATACATACATACATACATACACCATACAGACATACAGACATACTACATACATACATAATACATACATACATACCTAACATACATACAGACAGACATAAATACATATCATACCATACATACAATACATACCAGTACAATACATGAAATACATACATACATACATACATAATACATACATTCATAGGCCTACTGATTCCTAAAAGGGCTATCAAAATCTTCTCTACCAAACAAAATCCAGCTTGAAAAATGTATCTTGGATTCCTGGCAAGCACCCAGACTCCCTTTATGTACCTACCTGTACCAAAACCACACTTCACCGACACGGCATTGTTTTTTAAACATACGATGAAACAAAATCTTCTGCGAGAGAACTGGACCATTAGGTAGGTTCAAATTTTGTATAAAGTCTAATTTCACATCTAAGGGGTTTTCTGCCCAAATTAATAACATGAAAATGGTCGCACGAGGCGTATGATAGATCAATATTTTAGTTATTTATATTATGACCGTAGTTCTATGGCACAAGACCGCATTATACAGTTGTGTTCGATAGCGACTGATTTAAAAAGTTACCAGGCTGGGCTTGAACTAGACCTCAAGCTACGACGTACAATATTACCTTGAGGCTTTCTCTGCACTGGAATTATAACCTTACCATGTTTATTATAGATAGGCCTTGATAGCCCACAGTTTTGGCTGAATGTTAAACGATTATAAAACATAAAGATAATGGAAGCAATGTCCTGAATCGAACACATTAAATGCCTAGCCCTATATTAACATTTATTAATACCTACACTTTTTCACTGTAAGGCTAAAGTAGACAAAAAATGATGACTAGGATGCGGGTGGACGTAATCATTATAGGGAAATGGTCCTTGTTAGGTTATGTTTTATGTACCAAAACAGGCAATAATAGGCCTACTATGTGAAATGCAATGCGGATGCGTAGGATAAATGAAAATTTTATTTGGATATTGTTGGCAAAACAATTTATTAAAGTTAGCCAAACCAAAAGTTTCAAACACCTGAATATTATGGAGGGTAAAACATGGCACAAAGCAAACCTAATCTTGTTATCAATGGCATCATAGTTTCTGGAGAATAAATGAATTCAATTATTCGGCATAGACTACCTCACATGTATGAGGCCCACTTAACCTAGATGCCAAATTACAATCATATAGGCACATAGCCGTACAATACATTTATGTCAAGTACAAGGACCAATTTCCTTTGTAAACAGGTAGCAAATAAATAAATTACCGGTATTGTACAATTTATCTTTAAGAGTTACCTATTAATAAAATAACAAGCAGATTTATTTTTTCAAATTTTGATATTAAAATATTGGATATAGAGATACAATATTTAACAAAGGTCATAGAAAATATTGTCATACCGGTTTAAAAACTTGGTCATCACATGTCGTTACAGGAAAAGCTTTATTTTGGAAGATTTTTTAAATTTGGTAAATACTGGTGTCTGAATCGTTTGATGTAGTGCGGTCCTTGTTGAATGAGAAGATTGTCATCAGTCAGGTAGGTTGTCGTTTCAATTTCAATCGGCATGGATCGCAACCTAGTGCAAAAAAACTTTTGGAAGTGGGCTAATTACTGGTGAGTCTATTCTAGAAACCTGGCTAGGGGTGGCTACTACAAGATTATTAGGCCATCAGGGCTGACTTAGGCCTTATACAGTAGTGAGAGTAGTAACAGAGAAGTTGGGAGCATAGTGGTTATTTGAGCTTTCTGCTAAAAGTTCAAGTATCAAAAATTAAAAAAATTAAAATATTTAAGAAGTAGCCTATTTAGGCCTACCATTAGGCCTACTATTTAAATTTGCATTGGCAATATTGGCATCCCTTTGGAGATATTTAAGATAAGCTTAAGTCATATGAATTTAATTAAATTCTATAGGCCTAACTTCTGTAGGCCCTATAACTTTTGTGGTTCCAGTATTTTTGGTAAATATCTAAGAGTGACTCAAAATAATTTGATGAAAGCAGAAAAATTGAGATTGTCAGTTCATTTGGCACCCACATGGTATTGTGCCTTTCTCACAAAGAGAGTTAAGAGTCTGCAATAGTAGTGATTTTTTTCTGGAACTGTTCCTGAAGCCAGTTTTTATCAGATTATCAGACTTTGTACATAGATGGTTATTTATAGGCCTATACAGTATTCTAAAGTGTCACAGTTTTTTTCAAACAATCACAAAAAAAACTAAAAAGGGCCTAAATGAAATTGTATTTTTAGGATTTTGGATTTTTGTAATATCATCAAAATTAATAAATTTTGTAATTTATTTGTGCCTAATGCTTATCAATGTTTGGAAGGTAATCTTTTAGAGTGACCATATAATTATTCTTTCTTGACAATAATTATGCAAAATTGCATATCAATCGGATGACAACTGGAGAGGATGTTCCAAAAAGTTAAAAAGGTGGGCCCTACCTAATCCTATACGTATTTGACTCTTAAACTCGCATCCCGGGGCCCTATAAAAAATATCTAATTGAAAAGTGGGAAAGGTTTATACGGGGCACACTCGTACCCAAAGGGGTCTTGACCATAGATATACTATCCCTCCACCCCGAAAATGTGCTACTCTCTGCACGACATGAAAAAACTGTTTGAGTAGTGGGGGTGCGCCTTGCTCGGATTTTTACTAACGAGGTTATGGGGAAATGCAGTTCCCTACATTTCTATTATTATTTTGAAAAAAAAAAACTAAATTTATAACAATGAAAACTAAAAAAATAGAAACGGTTAACAAAAAAAATATATTATTTATTAAAATAAAAGACAATTTGTATACAATCACATTTTTCATGTTTTTATTATAAAAAAATAATAATATATTCAAGAAATGTATAAATATTATAACATGTTTTAACAAAACATGTGGAAAAAAAACATTTGTGAAGGGTTTTTGATATACGCGGAAAAATGTCCCCGGGCGGGTAGGTTGTAAAATTTAGGGATGACGAAACCCGTTTTTTTTTAAAACCGGGGACCCGCCACTTTACCCGGGGGTTTTCCCCGTTAGTAACAAAAAAAAACGGGTGGTGTTAATGGATAATATCTCGGACGAATGCGTTTTGATTGATTGATTTGCATTGCTTTCTTCATTTTTATGCCTTGCTAACGAGACAAAGGGAGGGACGAAAGGGGGAAACCCGGGGGGGAAAAAGGGGTGGACAGGCCTGCAGCCTAAAGCGAATGGGGAGGGCAGGGGTTTCCCCCCCACATCGTGGTCGTCCCCGTCGTGTCTCATCCGTTCGTGTTGCTTTTGTCGCGCCGTCGGGGGGTATCAAATGGAAGGGGAAAAAGTCCCCGACGAGACCCGAGCTCGCCATAGTTTCAGGGAAAAAAACTCCCCAAAATAGGGGCCCAAAAACCACGAAAAGGGTTTGCGAGTTGGAAATTTTAGGGCCCAAGCTTTTCTGTAAACAATGACGTGTGGAAGTAGTTTTTTCAAAATCCGAAAGAAAGAGGAACAGAGCGACCGAGATCACTCAGGGTTCTTTACATTTTTTTATATCTTTCATCCATCAGTCAAGGTCACAAGCTTGGCGGGGGGCTCGGGGGGGGGAGGGGGGGGAGCCCGAATGAGAGAAAAACATGATGGGGAAAGGAAATTTTCACCATGGTGATAGCTTTTAAGTTTTGACTTCTAGCGATTGAAAAATAAGTGATGTTGGAGGGGTAATTATTACGCGGTAAAATCTCTGGAAGATCGCAATGAGCATTGGCGGGAGGGGGGGGGGGGGGGGGCATACTCAGCAACACAAAAAGTGGGGCGGCATAAAAAGGGACATTATAATTCAGAAAAAAAGCCGTCAATAAGCACAAAGATTGAGAAAGCGCATGTTTACTTTAGCCTTACCCTGAAATGTGACATCTAAATTCAGGAACTGGTTAGTGAATAGATATAAGTAAAAAATTCAAAAAACCGACAGTGTGAAAAGTCTCTTGCCCAAGTGGTTTTGTCCCGTTACGCCATCTGTTTTCATGGTAGCTGGTGGCGGGGGACTTCTTGGATTACAGATGTAGTCCTCATGGCGTCATCTTGATGATCAAATGGTATGCAGGGCTCAAAAATACCATTGCCCGAGAGAGGGGGGCATGAAAAAAGTAGTCGGGCACGTAGATTTTTTTTCCCCACATGCCCGCTAGGATGTGGGGAAAACTCTCCTATCGCCCGCGCCGGCCCGGCTTAGCCCCTTTGCTCTCGCACCTGGGGAAAAAAAATGTCCCCTTGCCGTAAAAGGGCCCCAAGCGTGGTGATTTTGGGGCCCTTTAAAATAACACCATGTTTCCCTTTGGGCTGGGTTTTTTTTTTTTCTTGTCACAGTTAGTCAAAGGGCACGATGCGTTGGCCCCGGGGTTTTAGAGGGCTGGAGCCGAAAAGCCCTAAACAAGATACGGGGAAAACCAGCCTTGGTCTCTTTGGGCTTAAATGGCTGGTAGTCTTCACTCTTTTGCATCTCTCTTCTTTGGGGTTAAGTGTTTTGTTGGCCGATTTATACCCCATTGCAAAAAACTGCCCACGGGCTATCCCTAGAATTAAATTTAAAAAAATAAGGGCATAGCCCAGCAATACTCGCCGGGCCTTTTTATCTTTATGGTCAAAATAATCATTTTTATATTGATTGGTCAGTACTTGAAAAATTTTTTTAGCCTCGAAATATTTCCTTTGAATATTGTAGGCCTACATAAATTTCCAGGGACTTTCCGTGCGTTTTTTAAGACTTTTTTTTTATCCCAAATTTTAAATAAAAAACTGCTAATCGGGGAATAACGATTAGTTTGCGCAAAAAAAACGACGAAACACTTGAGCTCGGGCTTTTTAACTACTAAAATCGAAAAAAATGAAGGAACACTGCCCACGATTTGGGGCCCTTCTTTTCGCCCCCGGCTTGACCCAAAAAACCAAATTTTCCAAATGATTATCAACATGGTCATCAAAAAGGCAGTTATAAAAGGGCCCCGTAAAACCGGGGGGGCCCAAAGTGTTTCAAGTATTTGGAGAGATTGAGTCGAGAATATTCCCCAAAGAATATTCTCAGAGCATGAAAATGTTCTCGAGAATACCCTCCAAAAGATTATGCTCGGAGCATATTTAAGCATTTCTTCCCTCGTCTACAGCTAACAAAATAGTTGAAACTTCAAAATAGCCTTCTTTCCACCTTTTTTTAAAAAATTATAGGGCCTAAAGGGTGTGGCCAAAATTACATTTGTATAAGTGTAACACTTTGCTTTAGGCCTCTGGTTCACACAACGTAGGTAAAGGGACACAGTACCACACAATAAGTGCGGTTTCAGTGAATAGTCCAAGAATTTTTATATTTGCCCCCCCGGGTAAAAAAAAACTATAGGCTATACTTAATTTTTTTTTTAAAGGGAATAATAATGTAGCTAAGCCCCAGTCTAGCCTAGGTACTGTTTTTTATAGACTTTCCGTTTTTTCCCAGTTATTATTCCCTAATTTTTCCTATCCGAACCAAACACCAAGCTACAAACATATTTTAAAACAGACTAGACCGAAACTGTAAGCCATAGTAGCCCATTCAAAAAATTCACAATTCCCAAACAAATTAAGGGGAAATTCAAAAAACAGAAATACCCGGTACTAACAATTCCAAAAAAATTTAAAAAAAAATCTAATTTTGCTTGTATTATGCAAATAGGCCTATGAAGTTTTTAGCATATGCTCGGAAAATGCTCGTGCTCGAGAATATTCTCCAAAAGAAAATGATCAAGCATTTTAGGCCTACATCACTAATTGTATAGTACTAGGAAGCTTCGCAAACGCTTTTTTAGGCGCGTTGTTGGATGAGCGTATGTTTTTTTAAACGAAAAAAGTGTAAAATTGCGATTTTCATAAGAAATTATTTTTCGATTGCGCTCAAATTTTACACAAATAAGCCCTATATAAATTCATAAAATTAAGGTTCTGAGAAAATATCATTACAATCGGATAAAGCATGTAGATGTTATAAATCGAAGATATTTGTTTTAAAACGAAAAAAGCGTAAAATTGCGATTTTCATAAGAAATTATTTTTCAATTAGGTACGCTCAAATTTCACACCAACATATTAATTCATAAAATTAAGATTCTGTGAAAAAATCATTACACTCGGATAAAGCATGTAGGTGTTATAAGTCGAAGAAATTTTTTAAAAATCGAAAAAAATCGTAAAATTGCGATTTAGGCCTAAATGAGAAATAATTTTTTGATTGCGCTCAAAAACGTGGCAGTTCTAAGTTCAGAGATTTTGAAGGCCTCCATACAATTTCATCGCAATTGGAGTATCGGTTTAGCCGGAATCGTGTGGACAAACACACAAAAATACAAAAAAAAAAGGAAAAAAAACATTCCGGATTTTTTTTTCCAGTGTAGTGAAATGGAATCTTCGCTCTCGTCATCACCAATTACTGGATCGGCAAGGATTCCTAAGCCCCCCTATACCATTATGGTGATCCACTATTATCCGGGGGGGGGAGGGGGGGGGGGGTAGTAGGTCGAAGGTGCATTCTATTTTGTGTCAATACAATCAAAGATAATAAATACGTACCTACCAAGATTATCATCTTAAGTTTAGCTTAACATAGGCCACCTCAATTAGGGTAAATGTAAAATAGTTCGAATAAAATAATGAAAAACCACAAAATATAGCTATTCACAGACCCACCATTATGGTTACCATATCTGCACGGGATAACCATAATAAGGTCTATGGTTGACACACATGACAAGTGGCAGTCATATGGGTCGGGGATACAAACCAAAACAAAATACCCAATTAAATATAGCCTACTATCATGTTCTACTAACATAATAGGCCTATCTCCCTTGGTAAAAGAAATACTAATTTGAAAAATATTGAAATTTGATGGAATAAAATCAAAAATACTTTTAGAGACCCAGTATAGCCTATACCGCTCTCTCCTGCGTTTGTCAAAATAAAATTTAAAATGTTAAAATAGATTAGAATTATTCTTCCGTATAAATAAACAATAACAATAAATAGCCTACGCATGATGTTAAATGTATTTAAATTTATTCTTTTTGTAATGTTTTGGCTCATCAATCAATAAGCAGTCCTTATGGCTCCGATATTATAACCGATATTTTAAAAGTCAAGGGAAAATAAACTGAAATATGTGCAAAATGAAATAGGGTGGGGAATATCTTCTTTTCATATGCCCGCATTTTTGGCTTACGTGGCGTATCATAGCATTTCTGATTTCAGTAGAGACGGCTATTTTTTCATCATAGTATCAAAGTGTGAAATCTTGCATGCTAAACCTTCGGAAACCAAAACAGTAGGGTAGCTAGGACCTAATCAATCAAACACAAAACCAAACTTTTCTCAAATCGGTTAAAAAAAATAAAAACAAAGGGTCTCAAATCAGGGATCAGGAACAATGATGCTAAAAATATTAATTGTGTAGTAGGCCTATGCCTACCTAAAATAAAAAATGGAACTTGCGGCGGAGGCTTAGACATTACCTATTAGCCTAGCTAAGACTTAACCAATTTACAAAAGGTAGGCTACCAGTAGGCTTCAG
Organism: Sweltsa coloradensis; assembly: GCA_024449915.1. Taxonomy (NCBI): domain Eukaryota; kingdom Metazoa; phylum Arthropoda; class Insecta; order Plecoptera; family Chloroperlidae; genus Sweltsa; species Sweltsa coloradensis. The sequence goes on from JAMZAV010001094.1 coordinate 11,270, forward strand.
TCAGAATACAATTTATTTATTTTATTATTAGCCTATAGGCGTAGGGCTACTCTAAAGAAAGAACTCATTTTCAAGTTGAAGTTCAGGTAATATAGGCCTAGAAATTGTGATAAATCACAAACTCAAACTTTAAATTTAGAACTCAAACCAAACTTAGAATGAAACGAGAACAGAAAGATTATAACGTCTTCGATGCACAATAGCCTGTGAAGCAGACAGAAATAAACTTTTACAAAAGGCCGTGGATAACTAAATTCTGAAATTACCGGGATACGGGAAGTTTTTTTGTGCATCGTGTGGAAAGTTAACACGAGATAAAAATATCTTCCCGTTGTTGTTCCTCGTTACAGTAGGCCTACTGCCACTGGGCAATTGTGCATCGACCTTTACCGATATTTTAATTTATCGATCCAATTGTTTAATGTAGGCCTAAGCTCTAGGCCATTGCTTCTCAAATGATTTTTTTTTTTTTTCGAAGATAATGACTTCAATTTATTAAAAATTAAAATAGAATAAATTGGTGTAGGCTAGACCTACCCTACTAGTCTGATAAATAGTCTGATCATAAGCCAAATAGCCTAGGCCTACAAATCCTACACAAACAAAACAATGCAAAACAGTAAATGCCCAGTTTAGCCTAGGCCAAGCCTACTTAGAGGAAGGCAAGACAGGTAGGCAGGCCTAGCTAGCTACGCCCCTACCTACTTTGTACAAAGTGAAAAGGATATAAAATTTTGCTTTTGTCTTGCCCTAGGGCCTACAGGGTAAACCATAGTGGTGAAGAGACAAAACATAAGAGGTCTAGAAATGCCTCTCCTCTAGGCTACGCCTTATAGGCCCAAGTTTAATTAGCCTACCAATAGGCTAGCCCTACTGAATAGCACCTTGAGCCCTAGGCCTACTCGAACTATGCCGGTAGCCCCTATAGTGCATCACTCCTTCGGCTGAAGGGGGCTGGGCGGGGGGGGTCCCAAATGCCCTAACCTACGATCTACGATTCCCTACAAAATATCGTAAAATGCTTTTGGACCCCGCCCCCCCCCCTCCCACCAACCGAAGGAGTTCCCCTATGTCTAGGCATCTAGGCTCTTTCGGAGACCTGGATCCTATAGGCAGCTACTAAGCGGAAAAATCACATCTGTAATGCCCCAAGCACAATAATTGTTAAAATCGTAAGAGTATCTACAATCTTAGTTGCTACAATTTATGAGTGGATTAAAGGCGTAGGCCTAGGCTAGGCTAGCCTAGGTAGGCATCATTTGATAATCTGGAACACTCTGAATCACAATGTGTAAGCCTAGGTCTGGCCTAGGCCTATCATTTGATTTGTATCACAATCACATTGCAACAAAATAAGAACAAGCTTGCCAATGCTAGGCCCTAGCCTAGACCGAGGCTAGGGCCAATGACTTAAAATAACACTAGGCCTACTCTGTGAATAGGACAAGGACCTGGGCCTAGCCTTAAGTATAGGCTTAGGGGCCTTCAAAAAGGCCCCATACACATTCTCAACCCTAAGCTAAGCCCTAGCAAGAATAGGGGGCCAGGGGCCTCGGACCAACATAACCCTACTTATAGCGGTTAGGCCTACGTCGAACAGTGCTTGGATAAAGATTATTGTGTGTGGTTCCAGATTATCCTATTGTGATAAAATGGGTGGTGTTTATAATTTAGGCCTACCTTTTCTCTTCCAGTGGTGTCAACAGTTACTGTCAACACGGTCAAGTACTCCCAAGTCCCTAAAGGGTTTTTTTTTTTTTTTTTCAAGTTTTTTGAAACAAAACAATCCCAACATGATAAAAAGAACTTTTGGGCAATAATTTTGGGTTCAGTCTTCATTTCGTAATAGGTCCACATAAATTTTCATTTTAATTTTAATTCGCGTAAGTTTATAAATTTTATCAATTTTAAGTAACAGAGCCAGCGTTTAAAAGGGTTTTTAAACTTTTTTAAAAAAATCCAAATCCACGAAAGAAAAATCCCAGTATTATAATTTTTTCTACGTTGGCTACCATACTGGTTCTATTTTATTTTCCCCCTTTAAAAAATTTTAAAACTACATATGAATACAAAAAATCCATACAAAAATCCAATACAAAATTTTTGCCGTTTACCCTTTTCCGAGAAAAAAGATAAAAAATTTCTTACCATTCCAGTGTGTGTAATTATGTTCCTTAATAATTTCAGGTTCCCGCATTATGGTTTTTAATTTTGTAAACAATTTTTTTCATCTTTTCATAGGAAATTGAGCGTCTTTTTGTGCGTCCACATGTACACGCCATGTTATTTGGGAAAGCTGATTCCGACACGTCTTACCGCTGCGTAGCAGCGTAAAAATATTTTTGTTTAAAATCGCGAGTTAAAGTTAAAAAAGGTATTTTTTTTAAAATAGCGACGTTAAGGTTTAAAAAGGGTATTTTTTGTTTAAAATAGCGACTTTTTTAAAATTTTTGAAGTTGTTTTTGCAAACTCGGATAGTGAAAATTACTAATTAATTTTTACGGAACACGGCTATTTACTATGTCGTCATCGTTTGTTGCGTTTTAGTTACAAAAAAACTTAAAACCTTAACGTCGCTATTTTAAACAAAAATCCCTTTTTTTAAACCCTTAACGTCGTATTTTAAACAAAAATACTTTCTTACCCCTGCGTACGCAGCGGAAGAGACGTAGCGGAGGAGATAGCGCTTTCCAAACCAGCAGGCGGTCTACTACAGTGACAGCACAATTTACACAGGTAAAAAGACGAAAAAAAATTAGTAGAACAGTGAAAAGATCGTAATGCGGTAGCTGAAAATGAATTAGGGACTATCAATTACACATACTGTGAAAAAGTTGGAAACATTTTATGCATTTTTTCTCGGAAAACCGTAATCGGCATAATTACCCCCGATTATATTATAATTGCATATTATTCCTTACAATATCGATATTCGCGCCAAATGATGGTAGGGCCTACGTTGAAAATTTTTTAATTGACTAAAAATTTTCCCAAAACAAGGCTTAAAAAAATTTTCAATTAAATTAAAAATTGGTTTTTATATTTTTATTTGTTTATTACATAAGCAAAAGTAGGCCTCTAAAAATAGCCATATAATAAGTCTATTAGAGTATTAATTGCAGTTATTAGAATGAAAAATAGGCCAAAGGCCAACAATACATGGAGATGGGTATTTTGGGGGGTGATGATAGTGATCGGTTTTTTGCCCTTATGGTTTTGGCACTTGGGTAAGCTATATTATTTTTAAAAACTTTTAGGCAACCTAGGCTACTAGCTACATTTCCATGAAGGCCTGTACTATGCTAAACAAATTTTCAAGTTGAAGTTTAATTTTTTTTTTAATTTAGGCCTGTTTTATTTCATCACCTCTGGCCTGTGATGCCTACCCTAACTTGTGCCCTTTCCCACTGGGGGAAACAACGGGTAAATGACCATACGGGGGAATTACAATATGATTAGGGGGCCTACGGTCTTAATAATAACTAGGAAACGCAAAAGCCCCGCGCGTTGATGGATGAGCTTTAAAAAAAAGGGTTTTTAGTTTGCGGGGAATTTTTATTTTGCAAGTGTTTTGTTTTGCCCCAAAGCATTCTGGTGAATTTTTGTCAATTTTCTTTTTTTTTGTCAATTGGTATTATTTTACGAAAAAATTGTATTAAAAGCTTTATTTCTATGGATTGGGTAAAATTTTTCTATTTTTCTTTCAAAAAGGGATACAACCCTAACCTTAATGCCATGTAAATATGAAAGTTTTAGCCCCCCCCTTTTTGGGCAAAAAGGCCCCAAATGGCCCAAAATACCCAAAAGTCAAAAAATTTTTTAAAAGCTTTTTTTCTTTGATTTTGGCTAACTTTTTTAAATTTTTTTTTTCAGAAAGCAATACTCACCCTAACCTTAATGTGTAGTGAAATATAAACTTGAGCCCCACCCGTTTGGTCAGAAAACGGCCCAAATGGCACGAAAAATCGCACTAAAAAAACGAAAAAAAAAAAAGTAAAAGTACGATATTCTGAGAAATTTTTTCCCTTGTACCAAAAAAAGTGGCAAGTCAAGTCAGAAAAACGAAGGGGTGTCAAATTTTTATCAAATCGCATATGCGTTTGCCCGGTAGAGAGCGAACAAACAGACGGAAAAAAAAACAAAAAAAAAAAAAAAAAAAAAAAAAAAAAAAAAAACACCGAGCCAAATTTTTTGGGGGTCGGTGAAATTGAAGTCTTCGCTTCGCTCATCCAAAAACCTCATATTCTAACCAGTAGCTTAAAATAAGCTACTAACATAATATGTTTTATTGCTGGCCATTGTCACGCGTTCAGCCAATCACCTAGCTAATTGTCCTGGGAAGCAACAATTTGGTTTCAAAGTTTACCTGTGTAAAAAATCATTTTTTGCTTTACTAGCAACTAGCTTTACTCGCAAATAGTATATATTCGATTGCTTTGATTGTATAAGGTTCTAAAACTAGACATTTTCACGTTCCGCGATTTTATTTTCAAACTTTTACCCTTCAAACATAGCTTATAATATAGCAACTGAATGCTATTCTAATATAGTAGTGTTGTTTCCAAATTGCTGACTAGATATAGGGGGATGCGTTGAGAAGTTGTACTAGAGTTAAAATTCTAATTATTATCTACTGAATTTTAACACGGCGATGATAATCTTCCCTCCATAATATGTATCTATTGCAGTTGCAGTTTCAAGCAGCTTATCGTCAACGTAGGATATTAGTGGGTAACCAAATCTTCAAAATGGGTTATTGAGAGTTGAGAAAATCAGGTACTCGCTTACATTATCCGTGTGTGTAGGAAGAACTTACAATCCTACATTTATACAATTGGTTACCGCCTAAAATCCGACGTTGGCACAACGCTGATAGACTTCTCTCTACCAACCACTGTGAAAAGCTGGTTAAACCGCCTCATATCCGACGTTGGCCCGACGCCGATAAACTGCTCTCTACCACCCACTGTGACGAGGTGGTTACCGGCTTATAACCGACGTTGGCCCAACGCTGTTAAACTGCTCTCTACCACCCACTGTGAAGAGGTGGTTACCGCCTAAAATCCGACGTAGACCCAACGACGGTTTTGGTATGGCGCACAACGTTTGATTTCAGGGAGGACGCCACCGTCGTCCCGACGTTGGATCGAGGTTGGAAAAATGAAGCTTTCGCTCCGCCGTTTGCCATACAAAAAACTACGTCGGGCCGACGGTTGTGTTCTACCTGGGTAGACTGCTACTGCTACGACTGGTTTCCCCTACCCTCAAGACTTTATTAGGACTACCTGTCACGTGTCTAGCTTCCCTCTCCTACGACGATGGTAGAGATCCTCCACTTTAGATCTTGCATCCCCCTCACCGCTCACTACCCCTTGGCCTATCACTTCGCTAAACTGGACCTCAAGTCGTACACACTATATCCTCCTCGAGAAGATTCTACCCCTCCTTTTGCGTGTTGGAAAACGCAAAAAGTCACGTAGACCCTGGCGTCAACTGTCTGAACCAACGACTTACTGAGGCGGAAATAATCAATGCTATTCTGCTTGCTGCAAAAAGACAGGTGAAAACTTAGTCTTTAAAACTCAAATTCTTAACATTACTGGATGAAAACGCTCCAAATAAGCGGTAATCATCTTTAATAAAGTGTTCATACATTTGCCTACTTTAAAATGTGAAATTCGAGCCGGAAATGGCTTCCAGCAAACACAAGTAATCCCGCCCGTACATAAAACGTACGTTCAAGAACGTACGCGCACGTACGTTTTATGTACGTTTTCCCCCGTACATTGCCCGTAAGAATGTGTCACTTCCGCCCGTATGTATAACACACGTTTTTTAATGGTTTACAACATACCAGGGATGCACCTTAACCGCACGGAAAAACACACGCTTACGGCACTCAGTAATATTCCGCCCACACGGGAAACACACGAAAAACACACGTAAAACACACGTTTTCGGCACTAATAAATATTTAGCCTGCACCTCGCTTGGTCTGCAGGGAATAAATCCATGGCTCCATCTAGTAGAGAATCTGAAAAGTATAAGTTAGCTATGCCAAAAAAACAATTACTAAAAATATTAAAAATTATTTTATTGACTTATGAAGTACAGTACTCACATCAATTTAAGCGGCATTTCATTAGATAACTATGTCAGTTTATTCAATTTGGAAATATGCATTATTAGATAAATTTTACTTCATCGTGTGTATTCGAACCTCGGCCATGTGTCGCTCCTTCAACCTGGAATCTGAAAGCCAGTCACTAGACCGTTCGGCCACGGTGAACTGATGACTGAGAAGAGTTAAACTAGCCTGTAGTTGGACGAGGCGCTCTCGTGTTTCGTCAAACCTAATAGGCCCTATTCGGTCTCGAATATGATTTAAAGTTATAATTCTCCATAAAATCAAAAACGTTATATCATACAGTTTAGAAGGAAATATAACAATTATATTGCTAACAGTAAAGTTTGATGTAGATATATAATAAATGAATTATACAGAACGGCAGAAGGCATTTATCAGTAGTAATTTGGTTGGAATCCTAAATAGATACATATAAGATAAGATAAGATAAGATAAGATAAGATAATTTATTCACCATGGATTCATACATAATACAAATATAGGTTTCGTCAGGAAAGATAGAAAATAGTAATACACAGTAGACAGAAGACACACACATACGCACGATATATATACAATATATACAATAGTAGGCCTTCAAAATGAGTAAAAATATAAATGAGTTACAATGGTTACAAGCTCTTTATACTAATTTAACAAAATTAAAATATTTGGTAGGCCAGCACATGAATAAATGTCAATTTGAAAGAATAACTGTTTAGGCCTTTATTTAAAGATAGAAATTAATACGAGGAGAAATGTTTTACGTACAGTTTACGTTTACATTGAGTACGTACGATGTCTGTGTGGGATATGTGCTGTCAAGCAACGCATAAGCAGTGCAGTGCCTGAACGCACGTTGCCGCACGGGCAACACACCTCAATATAAGCGACTAACATCTGTATATAAATACATTTTGTCAGTGTATTGTGCTAATATGAAAATGGTTGCATGGTCAATATATGATGATTGATTTGAGTATGAAATTCACGCTAGCAGTGGTGCAGAAATACGTACGTTGCCCATACGTGCAACACACGTACTCAAATGAATTACCCACACACCACACACATCCCACTCGATACGTGCGTTTTACGTACAGTTTACGTTTACATTGAGTACGTACGATGTCTGTGTGGGATATGTGCTGTCAAGCAACGCATAAGCAGTGCAGTGCCGCTGAACGCACGTTGCCCACACGGGTAACACAAATCAATATAGGAAACAAATACATACGTTTTCTTTTACGTAGAGTACGTAAAGGCCCTGTGTGGGATATGTGCTGTCAAGCAACGCACAAGCAGTGCAGTGCCTGAACGCACGTTGCCCATACAATTCCCATATGTTCCAAAATACATATATACACACTACACACGAATTACACAGTACTAGTGTGTTAAAGTACATTTAACATACGTTTGACACAGTCGTGTGTTTGCTGGGCTAGGTTAATTATCAATTAATCAGTTTTATCATAATTACAGAGTTAATTTCACCAAAATGAGGATTGGCTTTGATAATTGATTGTTGACTGATACTATATAGATGTAGATACATTTGATATGTTGCATATTAATGAAGTTAATAAAATTAATTGAATAAATTTGCATATTAATATGGAAATATGATAGATATCGAATTGAAAATAGCTAGGGAGGCTTGTTAAACTCACAATTGGCATCTATTTAATTAATTCATACTAATGATGACAAAAAAATATAATTACCCAAATGGAAATTCTTTATCACTTAATGCTATTTTTGTATCATTATTATATCATTTTACAATGAAAAATCCTCCACCTAGTTGAATTACATCTCGCCTGCCTACACAACTATTCCCATTTGCAGTACATCCACAATGTAATTCAAAGAAAAGAAATATAACAATTAAAAATTAAAATTAAAATTAAAAATGGAAATTATTCATCACTAAACAATGATTGTCATATATTGATCAATCCTTATATCATAAGTTGGCATTGGTTTACCAATTCAATAGAAAAATAATGAAAATTTAAATTGAAAATTATAAATTGTGTAAAGTTGGTTGGTGTATTCATTTTGAAACTGACTTTACTTCCTGGTTGGTAGAAGTAGAGCTAGCTTCCTGGAATCACCTATACCTTGAGAGTATCGATTTTCGGCACAGCTGTTTTTTGTCAACAAACCACTTTTTATGTCGAAGCCAGACGACCTTGCTAGTCTGCGTTTATTTCACGCATGCGCACCATACCCTTTCAATTCTGAAACTACCCCCCTCTCTTTTGCTGCTTTCCGTGCCTCTCAAAGGATAGCTATTCATCTCGCGATACAAGAATCAACACAATGCTTGGTTATTTTATATTTCGCGAAACCAACTTCCACTACACAAAATATCTGCAAAGTATAATCCTTTAAAATTTTATTCCAATATACGAGTAATAATGATTCTAATAAAAAAAAATATTATTTTGTCCTAATTAAACTTCTAATTAGGTACACTTTATATTACAAATACGAAGTTACTTCACTTCTTAGAATCATTTTACATCTCTTCGTTTGACTTGTCTATTATTTTCATACTTCATTTTCGTTTTTATGCCACCCAGACGACCGGTCACTGTCATTTTCATCCGGCGTCTAGCTATTACCTGTTTTTGTCCCATACCTCGCGTTTTAAACCTTGCTAAGGCGCTTTTTTCAAGCCTTTCCTTCCGTTTAGGCCTCCTACCCCCCACTAGCTTAGCAATCTTTTCAATACTCCATCTTTCAACTTTTGTCTGCCCAAATTCCATCTTCCATCTCTCTCTCTTCCTTCCAAACATCACTTTACCTTCAACGGTCTGTTGTACACTCACTGCACATTTTAATATACCCCATGCCTCCTGGCTAACTCTTTTCATACTAATATCACCCACATTCCTTTCCTCCATTAGTCCATTATTAATCATTTTACTACCAAACTCACACACCTCCTCTATTATCATCTTGTTATCCAATCCCTCATTATCAACATTTTCAATCATTTCAATCTCCTCAAACCTCCCATTATCTTTATCTATTATCCCATAAAACACCTTCCATAAGCACCTTATCATCCAACTTCACATCAATCTCCAAGTCTACACTTTCCAACCCATTATCCTCATTCTTATCATCAACCTTATCTATTCCTTGTTTACTTTCTTCTCTTACTTCATGTCTGCATTCGTTTATTGTTAGTGACCATGTTCTTATTTCCTGTTTTAAATCCCCCATATGCTTATCTATTTTGACTCCCATTTCCTGGAATTGTTTATCCAGTTTTGCTTCCAGTTTTTGTGCTTGTATGTTGACTTTGTCAATTTCCTCCTTCATTTCCTGTGACAGTTTGTTTGCAGTGTCCCTATTTTCTTGACTCAGGCCCTGTTTTTTTAACCCATTTGCAGTTTCCCTATTTTCCTGTGAAATCTGTCTAAGCATTTCCATTATGTCTAGCATACTCTCTCTTTAGAATAGAAGAGAGAATAAGAGAGCATCTGAAGAAACAGGTTGATTATATAGGAAAGGTACTGATATACGGAGGAAACTCTTAATCCAGATGGCAGTCGATCTTCCTGTATTAGTGATGCACATGAAGACATCTTGAACAAGATTCGGGTCGAATCTTCTATGGAGGCGTGACATGTCATGTTTGGGGTAGTTTCTACCCTTGTTACTGGTATAATTTCATTGATTATTGCTTGTGACAAGACAGTGATTGCATTACGATGTCAAAAGTATAAAGGGGGTCATGCTTGTTGCTGCAACGACCATTGCGCGCGTGTATGGCGTACGTGTGTTTCTGACAGATGGATTATTTGTCACTGTATTGTTATTTGTGGCAATACCAGGTGTATTGAATTGCTGGTCTAAGCATTGTGACATGAGTTAATAGACTCGCACGCGCTCCTTCTCGGAGAACTAGGTGGCGACATAGTGCTGACTTTGCGTTTCGACACTGCAATTACTGCCCAATTAATTTGGACTTTGAATCAACTCGGTGACTGAGGAGGCGTTTAAACCCAGTTGAGTGGGAGAGTTACAATCTGACCAGCGAACGAACAAGACGTCTTCGAGAGCAAGTACAATGGTGTTCTGACAAAGAATTGTTGACAAGAAGAGTAATTAGTTAGCAGTGCATTGGAAACACCGAGTATCGAATGGATTAGCCGATCAAGAGGCAAGAAGTCAGAAGAAGGTAGAACATCTGCACTCCCACATCCGAGACTGACTCACGGCTGATCCAGGACCAAACCAGAGAGGGGGACTTAAAGTAAGACATGGTTTCATTACTATAGGTCAAGTCACTCACTACATGGGGGTTCGAACTCACGTTCAATCAGGTGAAATGCATAAGCTTAACCAACAGGCTAATTAGGATGATTGTGGTTAAATACAAGTGCTCCTTCTTTTGTTGAGATTGTGTCCTTGTTTGTGATAATCCTCTCTATACATGTCCTAGAAAACCACCTCATTAAATACCTATCGATTTCGGTCACTGTTGGGAAGATTAGTCTGTGTAACAAACCACAGCTACGTTCCCCCAGAACAATAGTTACTTTGGTAAATAACATCTATACCAAGGGCTAATCAACCTCTCAACTTGACAATATTCTCCACAACTGAACGGGAAAGCTGAGAGAATTAATCGTACACTCATGGAAAAGGCAAGAGCATTGATTTTCGATTCTAACCTAGAAAAAGAAATGTGGGGAGAAGCTGTATTGACATCAGCCTATTTACTAAATAGAAGTCCTACAGTAACAATTAACATGACACCAGCAGAAATATGGTTTTCCAAGAAACCTGATTTATCGAGACTCCAGATTTTTGGTTGTACTGCTTTTGCCAAAGTCCTAGGACCATTAAAAAAACTTGACAGTCGCAGTAGAAAAAGCGTGTTTATAGGTTATGCCACAAATGGATACCGAATCTGGGATCCTGAAACAAGGAAAATTTTTGTCTCTAGAGATGTAGTATTCACAAACAAAATTGTGGAACCATCTCAACAACACAATCTTCAGCTCACAGACACAGACAGTGAAGATGATGTTGAGAATAAAGATCAAGAAGCAAGAAGTCAAAATCAAAATGTAAGAAATGAAACTCGAAACACAATGGAAGAAGATACCGAACAAGAAGATGACAGAAGAGAACAGAGAGCCAGTGTTTATAATTTAAGACCAAAACGAATGATAAAAAGACCAGTAAGATATGACGACTATGATGTAAATATTGATGAAAAAGCAATGCTAACTTACAGCGAATCATTGAAAGGAATAGACAAAGACAAGTGGAAACAAGCAATAAAAGAAGAAAAAGAATCAATGGAGAAAAACAAGACATGGGAATTAGTAGATCCCGAAGTAGTAGCTGGAAGAGAAGTCCTGTCGAGTAAATGGATTTTCAAAATTAAAGAAGATGGACGGTATAAAGCAAGACTTGTTGTGAGAGGCTGTGAACAAAAAGAAGGAAGTATGGATTTTAAAGAAACGTTTAGTCCAGTAGTAGAAAGTAGCTCACTGAGAATCCTCTTTGCTGTTGCTGCCCAGAACAATTTACATATCAAAACATTTGACGTAAAAACTGCCTTTTTGTATGGACAATTAGAAGAAGAAATTTTTATGAAAATTCCAGAAGGCTATAATGAGACAGGTAAAATTTGTTGCTTGAAGAAAGCATTATATGGCTTAAAACAAGCCCCATGCAAATGGAACAAACGCCTAACTACATTTTTGAAAAAGGAAGGAATGAAACAATTAAAATCTGATCAGTGCATTTTTAGAAATGAACAACATTTTTTATACCTTGCTATACATGTAGACGACGGAATAATCATGGGAAAAGACATGGATAAGATGAACTATTTGTTAAAAAAATTGAAAGAAGAATTTGAAATAACAACATCAGATAATCCGAACAGTTATTTAGGGATGGAGATCACAAGAACAGAAAATGGTTTACTTATTTCACAAGTAAACTATGCAAAACAAGTACTTGAACGATACAATATGACAGATTGCAAACCAATGATTACGCCAATCGTACCAGAAGACAAAAACAAGAGAGAATATGAGGAAAAAGAAGAAACGTTTCCTTATAGAGAAGCTATCGGAAGTTTGTTATACATGACATGCAAGACAAGACCTGATATGGCATACAGCGTCAATTTTGAAAGCCGATCTATGGAAAATCCAACCAAGCAAGATGTACAGAATGTAAAAAGAACCCTAAGATATTTAAAAGGTACTCAGAAGTTGGGAATTCTTTATTCCTCATCTCAGGAAGATAATACTATAGAAATTAAAGCATTTTGTGACTCTGATTATGCTGGGGATATAAAAGATAGAAAGAGCACTACAGGATATGTTGTGATGTATGCAAATGCTCCAATTTCTTGGTGTTCCCGTAAACAAAGTATTGTTGCCCTATCAACAACAGAAGCAGAATATATTGCTGCTGCTGAATGTTGTAAAGAAATAAAGCATCTCAAAAGTGTGATTGAGGAATTGACTGGTGAATCAGTATCAATGGTTCTAAATGTAGATAATCAGAGTGCAATTAAATTAATAAAATCCGGACAAATGAGTAGAAAAAGTAAACGTATAGAGGTGAGATATCATTTCATAAGTGAACAGTTTAATGAGGGTGTATTTTCTGTTAAATACTGTCCTTCAGATGAACAACTTGCTGATATTCTAACTAAACCATTGTTGTCAACGAAATTTGAAAGATTCAGAGATATCATGTTGAAAACGATAAGCTAAGTTCATGATACAATAACAAGTATGTCTATTCACTGTAACAATGCTAATCTAGATAATGTTATTTGAAAGAACACAACTTAGGGTTTTTATTATTGAAAATATTTGATTTGTAAAAAATATAAATGTGGAATTTGATGTATATTAAAAGTGTAAAAAAAAACATTTTTTTAAGAAGGATGTTGATAGACAAACAAAATTTTGTTTTAGAATTACAACAACAATATTTTAAATACAACAAAAAAATTAACTTTTTTATTCATATTTTGGTATTTGGGTTTATTTTTTCTATTTTATTGGTTGGTACTATTGTAAGAGTTTCTAGAATAAAAAATAACCTATATTCAAAGTTTGGTTTATTAAAATATTTTAATTTTGTCACTTTGAGAGGTTGTTTAGCCTTTGTAGGGTTATTCCCAAAGAACTATTGTTTTGGGAAACCGAGCGTTTTTTGTTTAACAGGCTAATCTTCCAACGGTGCCCGAGATCGTAGGTTTATAAAACGGGGTGAGATTCTAGGGCAGTATTGGGAGATTTAACATGAACAAGAAAGGGTTAACAAAAGAAGGAGCACAGTATTAAAAATTTAAAAAACCAATCTTGCCTATCAGCGGGTGCATGACCCTCCCAGACTAACGTGATTTGGGGTTTCCCCTGACTTTATGGCTTTACTGTAATGAAATTCATTTAGTTACACTTTTCCCATTGGCCCCGGGTTGTCATGCGATGTTCAAAAACCCGGACCCCTGGATGTCTCGCCCCAGGTCTTTCTCTTCGCCACTTGGGCGGCTGCCCCTCCGGTCTCGCCGGACTCCTGGCATCCTGACCCCTTTTGTTGTTTCTTAGTTCTTTATGTCCAACTCCTTTTTTCCCCAAGTTATTAAGCCCACGGAAACCCCTTTAACTTTTCCCCCGGAGACAATTTGTGTGTTTGTGGCAGAAGAAACCCCCCGTTTCAGATCACACATCGCCCCCAAAGAAGCTTCCCCTAGATCTTTCGACTTTCCCCTCCAGGGCCCCAGCTGTACGTCTCTAGGCCTAAGTCCTTCCCCCTCAACCTGGGTCAATACTCGGCAATCTTATGTTTTGAAAGGTCTGCATTCTTTTTTTTAAAACAAAACTTTCAGGCCCCAAAAAAAGTTATGTAACCCCACTATGCACATTCCGACCAGTTTAATAACTTAATTTGTTACATGAAGTGTCCAATCATCATATTGTCAACAAACGTTCCAAATCACTTGGATAAAGAAACAGACCATGTAGTCCAGTAAAAGGGTAGGAACTACCCCAAAACAGACATTCGACCCCCCAGAAGATCGACCCGAATCTTGTACAAGATCCCCCATAACAAAAATACAGGAAGATTGACTGCCCTTCGGGGTTAAGATTTTCCTCCATATATCAGTATGATTAAAATAACAACCTGTTTCTTCAGATGTCCCTTATTAACCCTTTGATTGTTTTCTTTTTTCCTTGAAAATTTTTGATATTCTCCTACTCGAATTTTTCCCCCATTCCCTTTCCTTCTTCCCGAAAATCACGTCGAAACATCATCATACCATACCAAAGTCCAAACAGCTCAAAATCATAATTTAAAGAAAACGAAAAAAAACGACCCTCACCCCTCAACAGACAAAATGAACCACTCCCCTTCCAGGTAAACATGCCAGGAAACCTAATAAAAAAAGTTGACTGAATGACAGCATCCATCCAAAACCACCAAATTTCCCTGGAATTAGAACAAAATAAATCGATTGAAAACCCCATATTTAACTAACACAAGCAATCTTAATATAAAATTAAAACATAAAAAAAACAGAAAAAAAAATATTATTGCTTGGCATAAAAAAAAAAATAAAAAATTACATATCTAAGAATTTACTGTTCAAAATTCCCTGAAAAATTTTATTCGGAACCCCGGTAAATTTCCCTTTTAAACCTAACCCCCTTAACCTTTGATGTGTTCCCCCGACAAGACGTAGCTTTTCCAGACAGTTGGGAAAAGCCCGCCGAGACTGCGGGTAGGTACTGCTTTCCTAAAACCTCGCAATGTCCATCGCACTGGACTTGCACCAGGTTGAAGTCAGACCCAAAAAACTAAATAAAATTCGGCCACCCACATATTTTTTACCCCCTCCCCCACGCGTAAATAGAAAACAAACCACATGCAAAACGCTGACGAATGTATACACACACTTGACCGACATTGAAAAATGCAATCACAGCAACCCAAATTCCATGTTTGTAAAACTGACTGTTAGTGCAAAGACAATTCAACAATTTGCCGAAATAATAAATAAAATATAACGAGACAATTTTAAACAGAACGAATTGAAGTATGTAAACAAATAATAATTTGAAAGCTTTATCGAGAACATACCCAACAAATATAATAAAAAGTGAAAATTAAATTACATTTACAAGACAATTATTCCAAAACACCTTTTACATCCTTAATTCCAAAAACAGAAAATAAAAATTTAAAAATTTAAATTTTAGTGCACATGTTTTCATATTTGTAAAACAGGCCGAACCCAGTCTATAGCCTATAGGCATTGTTTTAATTACACCACAGCTGTGTTTTAATTTAGCCAAACCCCCTAGAAAAAACCCCACAGTAACCCCCGACCAGATTTCCTGACTGAAACAGTACACCTGTGTTAAAAAGACAATAGCAAACTCCAAAGAACAAATGACAAACTACAGAAAAGTGTAAAAACTGAACAATCCACTGCTAACAATGAATACGAAAAAGACAGAGAAATTACCTTCAAATACTGACCAAAAAGTGCAATACAATTGATATACCCAAAAGAAAAACCCAAAAACATAGAGATGCCCTACATCTTTTAATCCAAAAATTAAAAATTAGTTACTTGTGCAGTACAAAAATAAACCAAATTTTCAATGAGTACTCTTGTTAGTGAAGGCTGAACTAATTTTTAAAGTGAAATAATCTATACCGTAAATCTAACCACGGGACACCCCATCATTTAACACCACAAAAACCCCAACCCACAAAAACCCCCACCAGGTAGTACCCCCTAGGGTCCCCCTATTTTGCCCCTTTCCCCGCCCCCCGACTGTTAACAACGGAAATCCCAAAGCCCCGGGAGTCACTTATGCAGTCAAGCTCTGTAGCCGCTGCACAAAACCCGCACGTTCTTATACATAACGGGGCCCTGCCTCTACGTACGAAAAACACACGCAAAGCATCGAACCCACGCCCTTGATAAAACCCACAAGAGAGTATAAAACCACTTTTGCAATCTTCCTTTTATTTGTTACCCAAACAATCTTCTTCAATTGCACCATGCAAAATCAATAAATAGATCCCCCAATCGATAAATCAAAATCAACAATACTATCACACAGCTTCCAAGCTATAAAATGACAAATGAGACGCGGGACTCCCATATAAACCCCCCCGAAAACTCGGCAAATACTACGCAGTCCCTACCCCCCAAATTTTTTTATCCCCAGTATAAACAAACAAATTATAATACAAATATAATATACTCTAGCGAGCAACCACAAAACACAGACCCTCCCACGGCCCAAAATGGACTTACGTTATCAAACCCCAATCATATTATTTATACATGTATAAATAAATTTTGAACCAATTTCCCATCTTTATAAACAAACAAAAGAGAAAACAAAAACTATATAGCCACTGACTAAATGCCATCTATAATTTCAAACCCTAATAAATTTTGATAAAACTACTATTCAATATCAGGCCAAACATAATTATAAACAACATCTTACAAACATAAAAACAATGCACAAATGTCGCGCAAATCTTAGCCCGTTTAGACCGGATACGACAACCCAAATTTTAAAACAACTGCCGACCAAAACATTTTTAGGAGAAACGTATCAACGCACAAGAACAAAAACCCAAGGCCACCAGGCGCTTGTACATAAATTTCTGAAAAATAAATAATATTTCAAAAAATAATAAATTTTCGCTCTAAAAATAAGAACGCCCTAAGTGAATCACTACTTTACTGTACAAAAAATACATAAAATGTACAAAATATCCCTTTAATTTACATGCGATGGACGCCCCCAACCCGGCCGTCGTCATTTTAAATTACAATTAAAACAATACCATATTATTACAATTCTACAACCTTTAAAGAATCAAAAGAAAATTTTAAAATTTGTGTGCTTATTTATACTATCACACTACAAAACTCTTACAAGTTATTATTTTTTAACAAAGTAAATTAAAAAACTAATTTTTTTAATCATATTATACCTTTTAAAATTTTTATACATCTATGTAAAAAAAAAACACGGAAAATTTAGCAAAAGACAGAAAATGGATCATATATCAAAAACCAACGACCAGTGGTCCTTCCCGCTTCCTGAGATTGACATCCCATATTTGGTGGAAAACAATTTTTCAACAACGATCGATTTCCGCCTGTGCTCTCAAACTTTACACACAATTCAAGTTTCGCCGACTTTTGAGTAAAAATCGAAAAAGTTTTTCCCCGACAGTGAGTTGGTATGCCTCGCACTCCCGAGTCTGCGCGGAAAAAGGGAAAAGCATGAGAAAGATTTTATGATGTGCCTGCGAGTTTCCCCAGACGGGCTATGGGTGTGCCCCTGGTAGGTGTTGCCGAGACGAAAAAGCACGTCGGCCGCCAGAACCAAGCGCCCACCCGGCCGCTTGTTTCACAACCCCAGCGGAAACCCCCACCTAATACTAGCTATTTTTGCTCCTCACTAAATACGTTTAAAATCGACACCTCCAGGTTTTACCCCTAGAATAGCATAGCAAAACCCAGAACACAATGCAAAATTTAATTTCAAAGCACCAACAAATAAACATCAAGGACTAATTAACAAATTTAGACGACAAAAGAACCGATTTTATAACAAAAATATAAAGAAATGATAACATTGCCTTCCTAGGTATGAGACGCATAGTAAACAAAAGTAACAATCTCGACTAGTGGAATCAATTTTTCCTCGCTCTCGGAGAAAAAGCAAGACACGGACCTTGAAACTGAACACACTAGTAAAGATTTTTCGGGGCAGCAAGTCTGCCACGAAAAAAACAGTGCAACCTTGCCACATTTTCTTTTTAAAAAAGATTTTGTTTTACAAAATAACCAATTCTGTTTTCTATCAAACACAGTACTAAACCCCTGAAACTGAGTTTTCAAGCACATAAGATCAAATAACTCATAAAACAAACTAATTATGTTCAATGGAACCCACTTTTTTAAAACCCACTCTAACACACGTCAGAAAACCCCCCAAAACCCATTTTTTACCTTGTATATAAATGCTCTTACATATACAACCAAAACGCCAAATCCACCATGTCACGTTGAGAGGTTGATTAGCCCTTGGGATGGTTATTACAAAGTAAAATTTGTTTTGGGGAACGTAGCTGTTTTTTGTTTCACAGGCTAATTTCCCAAAAGGGGCCGAGATCGATAGGTAAAAGGGGTGATGATTCTAGACGTATTAGGAGATTAAATGAACAAGAACTGGTTTCAACAAAAGAAGGAGCCCAAAAAAGTTTTAACAATTTGAAAACCTAACTTTCCTATCAGTGGGTGCATGCATTTCCAGACTGAAGTGAGGTTTGTGTCCCCTGACTTTACTGGCATTACTGTAATGAAATCATTTGCTTACACTATTCCATTTGGACCCCTGGTATGCAGTGACGAGTCTCGAACCCGGGCCCCTGGAGTTGGGCCCCCGGGCTTCTCTCTGCCCCTTGGGGCGGCTGCCCCCCTCGGTCTCGCCCGGACTCCTGGCACCTTTATCGCTCTCTTGTTGTTCTTCCTTCAGTTTTATGCCAACTCCATTATTACCCAAAAGTTATTAATGCCCTCGGGAAACACCTTTAACTCTTCCCCCCCGACAATTGTGTGTTTGTGGTAGAATGTAACTCCCGATGATCACACATCGCCCCCCAAAAAGCTTCCCCCAGACTTTCTCGATTCCCCCCTCCCGGGCTCCCGTCTGTACGTCTCTAGGGGGCCCAAGTCCCCTTTCCCCCCAAACCCCGTCACCCTACTCGGCAATCTTTTGTTATGAAAGGTCTGCATTCTTTTTTTAAAACAATAAATTTTATGTTCCCCAATAATTAGTAAAACGCCAATATGCACATTCCGACCAGTTAAATAATTAACTTGTACATGAAGGTCTCAAAACATCATTTTTGCAACAAACGATTTTCCCAAAACACTTGGCTAAGAAAAAAGCCATTAGACCCGTAACAAGGGTAGGAATACCCCCCCAAAAATGCAATATCCCAAAACAAAATGTAAAACAACAAGACAAACAACAACAAGACTAAGTTTTCACTATCTTTTTGCACGCAAGCAGAATGCATTGATTTTATTCCCCTAGGGGAAAGCGTTGGTCAGACAGTTTAGCCAGGGTCTACGGCTTTTTGCGTTTTCCAACACCAAAAGGAGGGGGTAGAATCTTTTCGAAGGAGGATATAGTGGGAGACTTTAGGTCCAGTTTAGGAAGGGGGATAGGCCAAGGGGGGGTAGTGAGCGGTGAGGGGGGTGCAAGATTTAAAAGGGGGGATCTCTTTCCATCGCGTAGGGAGGGAAACTGGACACGTGACAGTAGCCTAATAAAAGTCTTGAGGGTAGGGGAAACAGTCGTAGCAGTAGCAGTCTAAGAGGCGGGCGTAGGTGCGGTGGTAGCCGGCGATAGCCGAGGAGGCTATTAATTAGTTCGAGTGACGGAGGATAGCCGGATTGTGATCCATCCAGGTCATGGTGCGCGTCTAAGTTTTGTTTTTGGCTCCCTAGCCTCGAGGGGGAGTGAGATGGTTTTGTTTATACGATAATCAAGTCGATGAATGGAGTGATTCTACCGTTTGTGTGATATTAAATTTACGACATGTAAATTTACATTTGCATATTTTAATCGAATGTCGTTTGCATATTTAATTGATTCCATTCTACGAGTGTTTCTACTGCGCATATTTTGATTTCGAACTGTTTTGTGACTAGCAAATGTCACATGTGCCTATTTGCATATTCCATTCATTTAACATTACCGGATTTTGGACTAATTATTGACTTCCTGGAACTATATTGCGAACAATAAACTTTCAGTCGATGCTTGGTTTATAAATGGAATGTTCTCGTGGTGAAGATTCTCAGTAGTGGTTCAGTGAGTGGCTGTTTCTGCGCAGCTAGTGTTCCCCTACGATCAGCTGAGATAGGCGGCTAACCCAGGATATTTGGATTACGTCGCACCATTCACAAATCGACCGGATAAATGATGAGTACACAATAATTATACTTTAATTAAAATCAATTAAAACTCAGATTTCTTTATCAAATTCAAATCATTTTTTATTTTTAATCAAAAATATATATTAAGATTTTGGGGGTATCAGATGTTACATAGGCAGGGGAATAGCCCATTGGGAAGTAGAACATTATATTAGAACGGATCCATAGGTAGGCAGGTTGATGTATTAATTGTCTGTATTGTTTTATTTCAATATAACCTAAATCTTGGATGGAAATTCATTCACAAATCTTATAATTTAGTAGTTTTTGATCCATTTTGAAATCCTTTGTTTACTTTAAGTTTGTTTTTCAGGTACTAAAATTTGTTTTACAAGATTAATTAATTATAATTATAATTAAAATTTAAATTTAAAATAATTTTTTTTTAATTATTGAAGAATATTTTGTGTTCTTCCGCATTTTGAGCTAGTAATTTTATTTTTGTTTTGTTAAGTTACCACTTCCGGGCAAAGAAACACTTGTTTCTGGGTGGTTACCTGACAATTTGGCGCCCAGTACGTGTGGCATGAATTTTACTGCGACCTGAGATAGTAAAATTTTGAATTGTTAGAATTTCGTTGGTCTAGCCAAATTTGGTTACCTGACAATTTGGCGAGCCCAACGTGTGGCATGTAATTAACAGCGACCGGGATAATTAATAAAATAATTAATTTTCTTTAATTAACCTCAAATTGATATATAAAAAAAAAAAATGGATAAAATGGATCAAAAGAACAGGGAATCATTTTTAACAGTACGTTAAATGAGATGAATATGGAGGGAGAAGATGTATTTCCCGACATATCGAGTGTTATAAATGTTGAAAATGAAAGTATGCCAGAAATGGAAACTGTTTCAATTACATTGAATTCGACTATGACCGAGTTAGGTACATTAACAGAAACAGATGAGGGGATATTGAGTAGTAGCTCATTGGATAACAGCAAAAAAGAACAGATAACAGAATCAGACGGGGGGATAAATAATGATAGTTCGGTACCCGGGGAAGATAAATCAAACAAACAAGGGGAACAGAAAAGAGAGAGTATGCTAGACATAATGGAAATGCTTAGACAGATGTCACAGGAAAATAGGGAAACTGCAAATGGGTTAAAACAGGACCTGAGTCAAGAAAATAGGGACACTGCAAACAAACTGTCACAGGAAATGAAGGAGGAAATTGACAAAGTCAACATACAAGCACAAAAACTGGAAGCAAAACTGGATAAACAATTCCAGGAAATGGGAGTCAAAATAGATAAGCATATGGGGGATTTAGAACAGGAAATAAGAACATGGTCACTAACAATAAACGAATGCAGACATGAAGTAAGAGAAGAAAGTAAACAAGGAATAGATAAGGTTGATGATAAGAATGAGGATAATGGGTTGGAAAGTGTAGACTTGGAGATTGATGTGAAGTTGGATGATAAGGTGCTTATGGAAGGTGTTGATGGGATAATAGATAAAGATAATGGGAGGTTTGAGGAGATTGAAATGATTGAAAATGTTGATAATGAGGGATTGGATAACAAGATGATAATAGAGGAGGTGTGTGAGTTTGGTAGTAAAATGATTAATAATGGACTAATGGAGGAAAGGAATGTGGGTGATATTAGTATGAAAAGAGTTAGCCAGGAGGCATGGGGTATATTAAAATGTGCAGTGAGTGTACAACAGACCGTCGAAGGTAAAGTGATGTTTGGAAGGAAGAGAGAGAGATGGAAGATGGAATTTGGGCAGACAAAAGTCGAAAGATGGAGTATTGAAAAGATTGCGAAGCTGAGTGGGGGGTAGGAGGACTAAACGGAAGGAAAGGCTTGAAAAAAGCGCCTTAGCAAGGTTTAAAACGCGAGGTATGGGACAAAAACAGGTAATAGCTAGACGCCGGATGAAAATGACAGTGACCGGTCGTCTGGGTGGCATAAAAACGAAAATGAAAGTATGAAAATAATAGCACAAGTCAAACGAAGAGATGTAAAATGATTCTAAGAAGTGAAGTAATTCGTATTTGTAATATAAAGTGTACCTAATTAGAAGTTAATTAGGACAAAAAAAAATTTTTTTTTTATTAGAATCATTATTACTCGTATATTGGAATAAAATTTTAAAAGGATTATACTTTGCAGATATTTTGTGTAGTGGAAGTTGGTTTCGCGAAATATAAAAAACCAAGCTTTGTGTTGATTCTTGTATCGCGAGATGAATAGATCCTTTGAGAGGCACGGAAAGCAGCAAAAGAGAGGGGGGTAGTTTCAGAATGAAAGGGTATGGTGCGCATGGTGAAATAAACGCAGACTAGCAAGGTCGTCTGGCTTCGACATAAAAAGTGGTTTGTTGACAAAAAACAGCTGTGCCGAAAACGATACTCTCAAGGTATAGGTGATTCCAGGAAGCTAGCTCTACTTCTCCCAAACCCAGGAAGTAAAGTCAGTTTCAAAATGAATACACCAACCAACTTACACAATTTATAATTTCAATTTAAATTTTCATTATTTTTCTATTGAATTGGTAAACCAATGCCAACTTACGATATAAGGATGATCAATATATGACAATCATTGTTTAGTGATGAATAATTTCCATTTTAATTTTAATTTTAATTTTTAATTGTTATATTTCTTTTTTTTGAATTACATTGTGGATGTTTCTGCAAATGGGAATAGTTGTGTAGGCAGGCGAGATGTAATTCAACTAGGTGGAGGATTTTTCATTGTAAAAAGATATAATAATGATACAAAAATGCATTAAGTGATAAAGAATTTCCATTTGGGTAATTATATTTTTTTTTCATCATTTGTATGAATTAATTAAATAGATGCCAATTGTGAGTTTAACAAGCCTCCCTAGCATTTTCAATTCGATATCTATCATATTTCCATATTAATATGCAAATTTATTCAATTTAATTTATTAAACTTCATTAATATGCAACATATCAAATGTATCTACAATCATATAGTATCAGTCAACAATCAATTATCAAAGCCAATCCTCATTTGGTGAAATTAACCTGTAATTATGATAAAACTGATTAATTTATAATTAACTAGCCCAGCAAACACAAGACAGTGTCAAACGTATGTTAAATGTACGTTAATCACACTAGTACTGTGTAATGTGTGTGTAGATGTGTATTATGTATTTTAGAACATATGGGAATTTTATGGGCAACGTGCGTTTTAGGCACTGCACTGCTTGTGCGGGTTTCTTGACAGCACATATCCCACACAGGGCCTTTACGTACTCTACGTAAAAGAAAAAGTTTTGTATTTGTCCCTTATATTGAGGTGTGTTACCCCTGCGGGCAACGTGCGTTCAGGCACTGCACTGCTTGTGCGTTGCTTGACAGCACATATCCCACACAGACATCGTACGTACTCAATGTAAACGTAAACTGTACGTAAAACGAACGTATCGAGTGGGATGTGTGTGGTGTGTGGGTAATTCATTTGAGTACGTGTGTTGCACGTATGGGCAACGTACGTATTTCTGCACCACTGCTAGCGTGAATTTCATACTCAAATCAATCATCATATATTGACCATGCAACCATTTTCATATTAGCACAATACCACTGACAAATGTATTATATACAGGATATATGTATCTATTTAGGATTCCAACCAAATTACTACTGATAAATGCCTTCTGCCGTTCTGTATAATTCAAGTTATTATATATCTACATCAAACTTTACTGTTAGCAATATAATTGTTATATTTCCTTCTAAACTTATGATACAACGTTTTTGATTTATGGAGAATTATAACTTTAAATCATATTCGAGACCGAATAGGGGCCTATTAGGTTTGACGAAACACGAGAGCGCCTCGTCCAACTACAGGCTAGTTTAACTCTTCGCAGTCATCAGTTCACCGTGGCCGAACGGTCTAGTGACTGGCTTTCAGATTCCAGGTTGAAGGAGCGACACATGGCCGAGGTTCGAATACACACGATGAAGTAAAATTTATCTAATAATGCATATTTCCAAATTGAATAAACTGACATAGTTATCTAATGAAATGCCGCTTAAATTGATGTGAGTACTGTACTTCATAAGTCAATAAAATAATTTTTAATATTTTTAGTAATTGTTTATTGGCATAGCTAACTTATACTTTTCAGATTCTCTACTAGATGGAGCCATGGATTTATTCCCTGCAGACCAAGCGAGGTGCAGGCTAAATATTTATTAGTGCCGAAAACGTGTGTTTTACGTGTGTTTTTCGTGTGTTTCCCGTGTGGGCGGAATATTACTGAGTGCCGTAAACGTGGGGTTTTCCGTGCGGTTAAGGTGCATCCCTGGTATGTTGTAAACCATTAAAAAACGTGTGTTATACATACGGGCGGAAGTGACACATTCTTACGGGCAATGTACGGGGGGAAAACGTACATAAAACGTACGTGCGCGTACGTTCTTGAACGTACGTTTTATGTACGGGCGGATTACTTGTGTTTGCTGGAAGCCATTTCCGGCTCGAATTCACATTTTAAAGTAGGCAAATGTATGAACACTGTATATTAAAGATGATTACCGCTTATTTGGAGCTTTTTCATCCAGTAATAGTTAAGAAATTTGAGTTTTAAGACTAAGTTTTCACCTATCTTTTTGCACGCAAGCAGAATAGCATTGATATTATTTCCGCCTCAGTAAGTCGTTGGTCAGACAGTTGACGCCAGGGTCTACGTGACTTTTTGCGTTTTCCAACACGCAAAAGGAGGGGTAGAATCTTCTCGAAGGAGGATATAGTGTGTACGACTTGAGGTCCAGTTTAGCGAAGGTGATAGGCCAAGGGGGTAGTGAGCGGTGAGGGGGATGCAAGATCTAAAGTGGAGGATCTCTACCATCGTCGTAGGAGAGGGAAGCTGGACACGTGACAGGTAGTCCTAATAAAAGTCTTGAGGGTAGGGGAAACCAGTCGTAGCAGTAGCAGTCTAAGAGGTCGGGCGTAGGTGCGGTGTGTAGCCGGCGATAGCCGAGGAGGCTATTAATTAGTTCGAGTGACGGAGGATAGCCGGATTGTGATCCATCCAGGTCATGGTGCGCGTCTAAGTTTTGTTTTTGGCTACATCTAAAACTATGGCATATTTAGTCACTATGGCACATGCACTATCGATTATCGAATGACACCCTAGATTATGGCATAAAACGATAATTATGGCACGTCTGGCAACACTGGGTGTTAAAAGCAGCAGTACTATAGTCGTTCGTTAGGCCTTGATGGGTGACCTATAAGGTCGATAAAAGTAGTTGGCGCGTCACGTGGTTGGGGGCGTTGTCTAACCAAGTAACCCATGTTTTGCTGTGCACTCAATGAGGAATTAATAATTACTAACTATTATTTAAAAATAAAATATATTTTTTATAAATAATAATAATATTTATAATAGTAATAAAAATATGCAATATAGCGGACGTCAAAAAATACACAAAAACCTACAAAACATTTAACGTTTCTATTTAAAATATAAAGGACTTTCATTTGAAAAGAAGTTTGATTATTCATCCAACAACAACAAAAAAAACTTCAAAACCTTTAACGTTTCTATTAAAAATATAAAGACTTTTACCCGAAAAGACGTTTAGGCCTAATTAATTGTTATCACCCATAAACAAAAAAAAACTACAAAAACTTTAACGTTTCTATTTAAAATATAAAGTACTTTTACATGGAAAGGAGTTTTATTAATTATAATTAAAAAATAAACAAAAATAACCTTCAACACCTTTAACGTTTCTATTTAAAATATAAAGGACTTTCACCCGAAATGGGAGTTTTACATAAAGAATAGATTGTAAAAAAAATTACCAACACGGAGATTTGAACCGGGGAACCTTGGACCAAGAGTCTAACCCGCTACCATCCTGCCACCCAGTGCCGTGAGACCGAGTCGCCTACAAACGTGTTGGGTGGTATGGACGATGGCCGCTGCAGCAGTCGGTAAGGCAGTCGAGTCACCCATCAAGGCCTAATCCGTCTTCCGCAGTACTAAACTGCTAAACTTCGGAGCAAGAAACTTCCCTAACCTTGGTGCCAACCTCTACACATAAACCCTGCTAGTAGTTGCAAATAAACAATGTAAAATAACTCATGCAAGTAATGATTCGTACACATACTAAGCTAATTCAACGTTACAAATCACTAAATCACTACACAGAGATACATGAACATAGAAACAACACATCTACGTAGTTTTTATACTGGAATGCTCTTTGGTATGGTACGCGCACTTACACAGCTTCAATTGTATTCGTACGCGTACCATTCTTTAGCATAAAAAACCTATTTTAAAAAGCACTATCAATTCTATGCAAGATAACATATTATTTACAGTAGTATTTGTTCTGTGTTGTTACGCATTGCAGAATTAAGGTGGCTAGCAACAGGTTGCCTGACAGTTTGACAAAGACAAAGGGTCTTGGCTTTAGACAATAAAACTTTTCTTTAAAATTATATGGCAGGACAGATGAAGACTCTACATGATGTCTAGATGTTGCGAGTAGTGGTCTTACCTTGAGTTTAATGATGTCTTTATAAAGTTTGAGCGTAACACAGAACACTAGCCAAGGTCGGGTAACGCTACGATCGTAGGACACTTGAACCAAGCGCTCGGTGACATTAACCAGATGTCAGTCACCGCCATCTCAACGTGTTCTCCCACCGAGCGCTTTAGGCGCCAGAATTCAAAGTAACGATGTGCCTAGATCGTTACATTACCCCCCTCTAAAAAAAACTCTCTAGGTCGATATAATAGGCTTGTATCGTCCTAAGAGGTTCCAGTTTGTACAAATACGAAAAGAATGGAATAATCCATGACAAGTAATGAATACAACAACGAATACAAAACAATGACGTTTAGCACACCTGTATTACCGTTGAGACATGATCAGTCTTACATCAGTCTTAATGGTCTTCTTGAGTATTATACCTTTTTTGTCCGGTCACTCGATTTTATACTCCTCAGTACTTATTTTCGGTTGTGGGAGGGACTCTGTTGGTTTTTTGGTTTGTTTCGTTCACCAGTTGTGGCTTTAGATGTTTTGTTTTCGGCGGGTCTGCCTTCGTTGTGCCTGTTTGGACACTCGGACGCGTAGTGGCCTTCCTCCTGGCATGAGTAACATCGGACTGAAGTCTTGTCGCGATCCTTGGAGTGTGAGCGGTTACTTTCTTGTGATGTGCTTCGGGGGTGCGGTGACTGCTTGCCTCGTTCCCGGTGTTTGTCTCGTGAGTTGTCTCGGTCTCGCCGATTGCTCTCGCTCCTCCTCTCCTCGAACTTGACACTCTTCAGAACTGTCGAAGGTCTTCCGTCTGTGGGGTCATCATCACTATATTCGCCTGAAGTAGGTCGGCTACCCTCGCGGTAATAGCGGGGGTCCAAAGCCTTCATGGAGACTGTATTATGCCGATGTATTTCTGATGGCCGTTTTCTCTCTTCTCTTCCTCTGGTCTGATTTTGCTGGTACTCTTCTCCCCTCGATTTCGGAGTATAGCCGTGGGCAAGAGATGGCTCCACGCAGTGGGTAGGCGGTGGTGGTGGTCGGTATTGCCTCTCGCGGTATACTGCTTCTTGAATGGCCCGGGCGTTCCGTTCCAAGTGGTGAAGATCCCGGTAGGTCTTGTTGAAAGTGTACTTAATGTATTCTGGGTGCATCTGTTTGAGAACGCGGTTAACCTTTTCAGCGTCCGTGTAGTGGCCTTCTAATTTTTCGTAAAAGTCATGTATAACATGTATGTACGTAGACAGGGGTTCGTCTGGGTGTTGTGAACGTGCTTCCAGATCTCGTTTCAGGCGATCTTGGTAGTCGGCTGCTTCGTACTTTTCGTTAAAAGCGCGTCGGAATGCCGCCCAGGAAGTAAAACCGCCGGTGAAGCGCCACCAGCGGGCAGCTTCTCCTTTAAGGGCGTTTGGCAGGCCCAACACCATGACTTCGTCGATGTGGAGTCCAGGTCTTGCTGAGGCAAACTGTTCGAATTCGGACAGGAACTCAGATGGAGTCTTTGTCTCTCCATGGCCAGAGAACAGAGGTAGCTTGACATCTTTGAGCATCCATTGGGCACCCAATCTGTAGTCATGCTGTGAGTGCTGCGGGTTGCTTCTGTCGAATATATTCTGGGCTGATGGGCGCTCGTTGTAGCCAATGTCTTGTCCACCTAGTCTCGTGTTGGACTGAGGATAGTACTCTTGTCTTCCTCTGGATTCATATGGTCGTCTTGCCTCGTAGTTGGCATTGGGTGATTGGTACTGGGTTGGGTTGAAGGCAGGTGTGTTGTCCATGTGTGAGGTTACTTTGGGGGTATCGATTGTACTGGGAGAAGTACCTGGCGGTACTCTGGGAGAGGTGAAATTAGGTGGGACACTCACTCGTGAAGGGGTTTGAGTTGATAGTTCGCCAAACAGCTCCATCGAGCGATTTAGCAGGCGTGATAGTTCTTCCATCCTTGCGTTGTGCTGTCGGACCTCGTACGCCACATAACGATGATCTCGTACGTGTCCTAGGGCATAGTTTGTGCTAGTGGTACTTTGTGCGCCGGGCTGGGTGGCTTGTGTGCTGATTAAGTTTGTCATGTCGTACTCGAGCTGCTTCTTCACGTCTTTTAGTTTGTCCCTTGACTCTAAATATCTATCTTCTATCTTCCTTTCTTCTGCAGGAGGTGTGAACAGAAGATTGTTATCAGTGGTCAGGCGTTCTAATCCTGAACTCATATTTGGTGGTTGGTTTGCAAACATCTCTCGTTGTACAGTTCCATTTTCACCTCCTGGGGTGACAGTCTTCTCCTCCTCAGAGGGAGCGTAGTTGGGGCCCAGCCCTCCTGTGGCCATTGTATATTTCGCAAATTCCTGAGGGTCGCTGCCGTCCTCGAGTCTTGTCTCCTTCTTCCTTTCTCCTTCTTCCTGAGATGGAATCTGACCCTTCTGTGGCCGATGTATGGTTAACAAGTTTCCGAGGGTCGCTACCGTCCTCGGGTATTGTGTAACTTCTTCCGCTTTAGCTGGTATCTGACCCTCCTGTGGCAGTTGTATAATTCGCAGGTTGCTGAGGGTCGCTGCCGTCCTCAAGTCTTGTGTTATTGCTTCTGCTTAAGATGGTCTTATCTACTCTTCCTGTGGCCTATCAGGTTTTTCGAGTACTACCATTTATAGCAATTATGACGAGTTGTATTCTTCTCCAGACGCCTTTGGGGAAGTTAAAAAGGTTGAAACTACGAAATGGATAGACCTTCACATCGCAACGCTAGTAACCCAAGCGTTGCTCTAGTACTGCCCCAAGGTCGTAGGTTGAGACGTCAAGCGAATAGCTATGGTCAACCTAGCTTTTGATATCCTACTCTAATCATCTGAGATTTCGAAATTTTGATTGTGTGACCAGCGGGGTCTCCTACACACCGACGGGCCTGAAGTACGTTGCGTTGTACTTCAAATCCCGGACGAGCCCCCACTTATCTGTAGCGGACCCCAGTCCCTTACCCCCTGGCACGTGTCTAGGGGTGATATTTTCATACGTTTGCAAGGGTTACAAGGATGAGGCTGCCACAAGATTCTTGTTCCCTAAGTCGGGTTAGTGATGTCGTGTAGGTGAAGGTGTATGTGTGTAGGGGCCAAGCTACTTTTACATTGCCAGCAGCCCCAGTGTGCGCGAGTGTGAGAACGAAGTGTGTGTAGGGGCCAAGCTACTTTTACATTGCCAGCAGCCCCAGTGTGCGCGAGTGTGAGAACGAAGTGTGTGTAGGGGCCAAGCTACTGTTACATTGCCAGCAGCCCCAGTGTGCGCGAGTGTGAGAACGAAGTGTGTGTAGGGTGGTTTAATTTAATGTGTGAATGTTTACCTTCTTACCTCTGCCCTAATAGGAGAACGAAAACAGTAGGAGACCGAAAAAAGTTCTATGTATATAAAACTTGGTTATATTGTATTTAAACAATAGATGTAAAAATATAAAAGTATAAAAATATAAAAGTCACACAAAAAAAGATTAC
The DNA here is from genome assembly GCA_024449915.1 of Sweltsa coloradensis. Taxonomy (NCBI): domain Eukaryota; kingdom Metazoa; phylum Arthropoda; class Insecta; order Plecoptera; family Chloroperlidae; genus Sweltsa; species Sweltsa coloradensis. The sequence continues at coordinate 41,434 of JAMZAV010001094.1, forward strand.
TTGTGATACCCTTACTTCTGGGTTTCGTGACTGAGTTAAAAAACACAAAATATAAAACTACAAGACTAAAAATATATATGTTGGCAAAACAGCGAGTATTATTCTTTGAGTGAGTGAAAAAAATAGACTTACAAACTTTGAGGTTGGCTTTGGACTTGTCCGATTTCGTAGAGTAGGCGGTTTTACAATGTATGAAAAATAGTATAAGTCCGAAGGCGAAGGCGATTCGACTTGCCTGGGACTTAGACGTTTTTACCAAGGTTGGAAAAAAGAAAAGAAATATTCTGAGTGTAAAACGCAGGTAAAACTTGGTCCAGTATAATTTAGCCATTTCCTGACTGAAATCTGTGGCTGCAAGTTAGCTAGAGATTGAAAAATCTTCCAAGTCCCAAATAAAACAGGAACGATTTTACTCGTTTATATTTACGAAAATATATGAAAACATTTAGGACTTAGTCATTTTTGTGGCTGTTGGCTAGAGATCGAATTTTGTCTAAGTCCCCACAAAGATGTAATTTTGCTTGACTAATACTTAAACATTTTCACGAGATGGAACACAGCATGGAAAAAATATTCTAAGTGTTGAAAAAGAATATTAAATAAAACGCGACCGAGCTAGGACTTAGCCGTTTTTCTCGGATGTAGTTGATAGGCACCAATAGCTAGGCTGAAGTTAGTCGAAATTATTCTAAGTCTCAACCCTACGCGAGGGTGCAGAGTCCCCAATGTGGGCTATCCATTTACTTAGAGCCATAAGGGCAGACCAATTTCCCGGGCCACGGGATAGGCTGCCGGCAGTTCGGCCCGAGCTCCGCGGAAGACAACTTTTTACCCGATGAGTCGGACGGGGGACTTCCTCTTGCAGTCGGAACACCTTCACAGTGAGCCTCCTCCGCGAACACTGAGGAGTCCAGGGTCCGGCCTCCATATTTAAAAGGCATCCTTGCTGGAGCAGGATGCTGAGGCGGGGGTGGGGGTAGCCGCGCATGCGCATAGGGAACCTAAGTTTTGAAGGCGGGAAGGAAATTGGTTCTCTCTGGTCTCAGCGCCCATAAGAAATAGCATGGTACGAAAATGTAACTCGCCGTATCTTTTGACTCGCGCAAAAGAAATCTAAACCAATAACATCACAAGATGCATAATTTTGTAAAGAAGATGATGGCATTCTACTTTGCTCGATGACGCTTCCTTAATTCAAACTATTATGAGTTGAATGGACCCATGTTTGCGCGCTGTCGCAAATGTACTCTGACTGAGCGGCAACCTAAGCGAGACGCAGCCACGTTGTGTGCAGCTGTGGCATCCTCGCATACCACGCGCCTGTCCATGGTTGCTAAATGTACTTCGCATTCAAGATTTTGTTGACACATTAAAGGATATTTTATTAGTAATGTTTAATCTAGTACAACCCAGTGACCTCACAGTAGCCACAAAGCAAGTCGGATACCAAATGTTATGCTGATGCCACGGACAAAATGTTTTTACGTGCTTTTTCATGAGCAGTTTGGAAGGTTTGGCAACAGTGTAAATGTAGAGTTCACTTCAACTCAAAACAAATGTCATTAATATTTGTGATAGAGCAGAGTTATGTATATCCACGCAAAGAGGAAAGATTATATTTTCTTACAGTATGAATATAATTCCGGTCCGTGGTCGGGTTCTCGCGCTATCGCTTACGAAACATTTAGCACGGGTTAATCGCCTATACCACGCTGACCGGAGAGAACCGGACAACGCCCACTTAGGTTCCCTATAGCGAGGCTCTACGTCGGCTGCTAGAGAAAGTGCTAGTTTGGCCGCTAGGTGGTGTTAAAAGCAGCAGTACTAAACTGCTAAACTTCGGAGCAAGAAACTTCCCTAACCTTGGTGCCAACCTCTACACATAAACCCTGCTAGTAGTTGCAAATAAACAATGTAAAATAACTCATGCAAGTAATGATTCGTACACATACTAAGCTAATTCAACGTTACAAATCACTAATTTACTACACAGAGAGACATGAACATAGAAACAACACATCTACGTAGTTTTTATACTGGAATGCTCTTTGGTATGGTACGCGCACTTACACAGCTTCAATTGTATTCGTACGCGTACCATTCTTTAGCATAAAAAACCTATTTTAAAAAGCACTATCAATTCTATGCAAGATAACATATTATTTACAGTAGTATTTGTTCTGTGTTGTTACGCATTGCAGAATTAAGGTGGCTAGCAACAGGTTGCCTGACAGTTTGACAAAGACAAAGGGTCTTGGCTTTAGACAATAAAACTTTTCTTTAAAATTATATGGCAGGACAGATGAAGACTCTACATGATGTCTAGATGTTGCGAGTAGTGGTCTTACCTTGAATTTAATGATGTCTTTATAAAGTTTGAGCGTAACACAGAACACTAGCCAAGGTCGGGTAATGCTACGATCGTAGGACACTTGAACCAAGCGCTCGGTGACATTAACCAGATGTCAGTCACCGCCATCTCAACGTGTTCTCCCACCGAGTGCTCTAGGCGCCAGAATTCAAAGTAACGATGTGCCTAGATCGTTACAACGTATAGAAACCTACTGAAACATATAGATTCATTATTCTTATAGGAACCTATAGCTTCCGATAAATTATTGTATGTATAGAAACCTACTGAAACATATAGGTCTACAGGAACCTATAGAATCATATTGAATTTTATGTGTTCCTGTAGGATTTTTTTCACCTAGCATTTCAGTGTCTTATGTTTTCCTATACAGTCCTATTAAATACTATACCTACAGGAACATATAACCCTGTATGTTTTTATAAGTTACAAATTACACCTATAGGATTCCTATTCATCATATACACACCTATGCAAACCTACAGGAACATATACAAATTTCTATAGGGTGTGTATAGGTTTCTATAGTTTTTTCCAGTAGGGAGTTGATATCCTTTGAATCCCAACATATTCTAAATTAAAAACATGTGGAGAGTGGTAGGGCTTGGTTGCCTAAGTACCCTACATGGTCGTAAATTATATTCAGTTTTAAATATTATCATGGTGTCACAATGGCGATATTATTACGCAAAGCTTGCAGCTTGCTTTGTGATTGACAACCCGGAACACTTCAAAAACTTAATTCAACATGACCATAATACAAGACACAAAACCTCACTTCAGTATCCCTCCCATAAAACCACTCATCTCGAAAAACATATATACTATATGGGACGAAGAATTTATAATGCTCTTGCGACTAAAATAATAAACCTTGATATATTAAGACCTAACCTTCGAAAGAAACGAATAAAGCAGTTTCTCATAGAAACCCCTTATTATAATCTAGATGAGTTTTTCATGTAAATACATCTTCATACTATACCGGTAGTCTATTGTCACACACTGTCCCGATTGTAAATACCATTTCCTTTTGGCAGAATAACTGCACAAACCCACAGTCATTTCAATGTATCAAGTACACATCTACTTAACTAAATAGGTATCTATTGTGTTTCCTTTAATTAATCTTCCATTTCTATGTTTAAATATTTTAGAATATTATTTGTATTGTGTATTATATTATTGTTTGTATTTATAATATGTAAAATGGTTAGGTGGAAGAACAATCCATATCGATTGAACCTCGCCATTTTTGTTGTAAACATAATCCCCCCAAAATACAAAAATTTGTAAAAAAGACGGCAGCCAAGCTCTCCTTCAAAAGTCTTCGGCTGTGAATGCTGTGAGATATAGAAGTTGAGCCAAGCTTTTTATTCTTTCTCCCTAGTTTCGCTTTGAAAATATGTAAGATCATTTCGCCTGTTGACGAGCGCCAAGCCAACGATTTTTGTGGTAAAAAAGTAAATTTTTTAAACTCGAAATCATAAAAAAATTCTTGGCCATGAACCAAATTCAATGGCCAAGTCATTTTTTTTATGATTTCGAGTTTAAAAATTTTACTTTTTTTTACCACAAAAATCGTTGGCTTGGCGCTCGTCAACAGGCGAAATGATCTTACATATTTTCAAAGCGAAACTAGGGAGAAAGAATAAAAAGCTTGGCTCAACTTCTATATCTCACAGCATTCACAGCCGAAGACTTTTGAAGGAGAGCTTGGCTGCCGTCTTTTTTACAAATTTTTGTATTTTGGGGGGATATCACATCTTTTTGTGTTCGTTCGCTATCAAGGTGTGAATGATGGACTTTGAATGATTAAATTTGTTAAGTTCAAAGTTGTTTTTTTACATTTTTGGGCCCACGGTCCCCCCAAAGATACCCCTTGAATAAATAAATAAATAAATTTTTATTTAGAGTCTACCCACTCAGTTATATATAACTGATTTTCAGTGGGGGACTTTAAATCAAAGCGACCAAGCCAACCCTGCAGGCCCCGACGCAATCGACGAGTGAGCGATAACCAACCAAAGATCGATATTTTTAATAGGTAATATATCAATCAGTGGTATGGACAGTGCGAACATCCGCGGATCAACGCCAGAATCAACAAGGCCGATCCAGAACAACTCTGGAATTTATTATGTGCTTCGTTGCTAGGACGGCTCCAAAGTCACCGTTTACAAACTCCTAAGACAAGAACTGATAGACTTAAGTCCAAATCAGAAGTTAAAAAACTTCTGACTTGAGCGGGAATCGAACCCTGGCCCTTCTGCATTGGAAGCAGATACGCTAACAACAAGACCAACGCACTAGCATAAGCACTAGATATTTATAATGGTTATAAGAGCATGTTTAATTTTAAGCTTGTATACAAATTACTACGCCTGAGTAATAACGCGTTTTGATTTTGCTAGGACGGCTCCAAAGTCACCGTTTACAAACTCCTAAGACAAGAACTGATAGACTTAAGTCCAAATCAGAAGTTAAAAAACTTCTGACTTTAGCGGGAATCGAACCCTGGCCCTTCTGCATTGGAAGCAGATACGCTAACAACAAGACCAACGCACTAGCATAAGCACTTGATATTTATAATGGTTAAGAGCATGTTTAATTTCAAGCTTGTACAAATTACTACGCCTGAGTAATTACGCGTTGTGATTTTGATTTTGATTTTCCCCGGTCCCAATTGCCCGGTTTTTGTTATATGAGGTACATCTGAGTGTGGCCCAAGTTTCAAAGTTCTAAGATGAACCGTTTTCTCGGTATAGCGTATTATTCATAAGAGTACGGAATTACCTACTTTTGATAATTTTGGTTTTTTTTCCGGTACCCGTTAACCAATTTTGCTTTCCATATTCAAAAGTGATAAAGAATGAGAGATATCAAAATGTATTCCACGTTTGAAACATCTCAGTTGTAGCGTTTTCTTTGAATGATTCATTTCTTAAAGTTCAGATATGTTTTTTGTCATTTTTGGGCCCATGGTCATCCCAAATTTAGCCCCTTGTGTTTTGGACGCAAGATATTTATAATGGTTAATAGCATGTTAAATTTCAAGTTTGTACAAATTACCACGCCTTGGTAATTACGCGTTTTGATTATCATCCAAATTTTGATTTTCTCCGGTCCCTGTTACCCGATTTTGGTTTTGAAAGCAAAAGGCACTGCGTCTGAAATACACTTAAGTGTGGTCCAAGTTTCATAGTTCTAAGATTTACCGTTTTCTCTGTAGGCTAAAGAACTCTCCGCGGAGAACTGCCACCCACCCACCCACCCAGCCAGCTTTAAGGAATTTGACTGAAGTGTATTCAAACCTTGCGCCATATTTATAGACACTTCCGAGTTGTTTACTGCTGCCCCCTATACTTTGAAACTATGAACTACGCTCTCTAGGCATTCTCCAAAACATGGCTGCCCACCACGCCAAGCCTTGCTAGTTCTAATGTATTGATTCATGTAATGTGCGATCCACAATAAAACCAAGGTACGTTACAACCTAATATTGCATACCTTATTACGTATAATATGTTTAGCAAACCCAAACATATCAGTGGCGACGCAGGATCGGATCTTACCGACGTGTAAGGCTAGGCTCGGACAAATTACCATGTGCTTTAAAGCCTAGGCCTAGGCCTACGTGCATCACCTATTGCCCTAGGCCTACCAGGTCACCAGATTTAAAGGCTACTCAAGGCATCGCTAGGCCTTAGTATTATGGCTTTATGGGAGCCGTCGACCAGTTCGATCCCGAAAAAATTAGCTGGACCAGCTATGAGGGAGACTTGAATGCTTTTTCAAAGCAAATGCTATTACGGAATCGGACCGTAAAGCAGCAATCCTTCTTACACTTATAGGTGCTAAATCATATGATGCATTACAATCGAGCATTGCACCAGAGAATGTAATAGACAAAACCTACGAGCAACTGATAATCATAATAAAAAATAAGTTTCGATGTCAAGCCATCGGTTATCGTGGAACGTTTTAAATTTCACCGTAGACACCAAAAGCAGGGAGAATCTCTCTTAGTTACCTATCTGAGCTACGTACCATAGCCCAACATTGTGGTTATAACGACCTAAAAGACCGGTTACGAGACCAGCTTGTAATTGGTACAACGAACGAATCCCTCAACGTAGGCTTCTAGAAATAACAGACTTGACATACAAGCGAACGCTAGACATGTGTACTGCCTGCGATTCTGCTGAACGCAACATGGCGGCAATGAAAATGCACAATAGCGATAGGCTTAGTACCGATAATACAGCAGGGTCCCAGAACACCGAAGTGCATGCAGTACTAAACACTAGGCCTAAATATCAAAATCGCAATAGGGCTAAGCCAGGACCGGTAGCTCACCGACAACCACACCAACAGAACAGTTCGTGCATGCGCTGTGGCTCTGACCATCAGGGACAGACTTGCCGATTTATAGATGCCAACATGCCATTTTTGCCAAAAAGTAGGCCACATTGCTAGTGTCTGTAAAGCAAAACAGAAAAATGGAAGGGGGTATTCTTCGCATAAGCAAGCCCAACACACTCAACAACCAAGGAGTAATCAGGCGGTAAATGAACTTAGCGTCACCAGTGGGTCCAGTGACACTACCAATATGTATGATCTTATGAGTTTTTGAACGTAATAAAAAGTAGATTACTCGCTCGAAACGCACCGGTAAATATATTATCACACTGACGGTGGACGGGGTACTCCTACCAATGGAGGTAGACTCCGCAGCGGGTGTTTCTCTTATGTCGGAAAACACTTACCTTAATCTATGGGGTAACCGGAAACCGGATCTAGATCCACCAGACTTGGGGTTAACGACCTGGTCCTCAAGAGTCATTGAAGGTTCTAGAGTGGACTCCAAGTCACAGTTTGCCATAGGAACACTACCCACCGCTTACCTCTAGTAGTTGTGGCAGGGGCGGGGACCAGTCTTCTAGGCCGAAATTGGTTCAAGACCCTAGGCATTAATATCAGCGGCATAAACCAAGTGCAAGAACAATGCACAGACCAAAGCACCGACGTGAACCCGAAAGTAGAATTCCCTGAGCTTTTCAAGGAAGGGTTAGGTCATTACCAGGGACCACCCGTATCAGTACCTTACAACCAGGGCATACACCTGTGTTTTTAAAGCAAGGCGCGTACCATTCCCACTGGTAAATAAAGTTGAGGAGGAGATTGACCGATTGCTAACCGAGAAAGCTATTTACCCTCTGAAGTATTCTAAATGGGCTACCCCCGTTGTAGTATACTCAAAGGGAATGGTGCAGTACGTCTGTGTGGGGACTACCGTTCAACGGTTAACTCTAATCTATTACCAGATAGGTAACCCCTTGCCGACAATATCCTCTGTACTCTCAACCTTGAGTGGGGGTACGATGTTTACGAAGCTTGATCTGGCTACAGCTTTTCAACAGATAAAAGTGGACAAGACAACTTCAGAAATACTAGCAATCAATACACATCGAGGTCTTTTTGGGGTAAATCGCATGCCGTATGGGATCTCAAGCGCACCATCGGTGTTCCAACGAGAAATGGACATAATGTTAGCCGATTTGGAGGGCGTTACGTCATTCTTAGACGATATAATGATTACCGGAGCTACCAAGGAAGAGCATGACAGGAGGCTACGTATAGTCTTAACTATACTGCTAGACCACGGTATCAGACTCAATGGTGCGAAATGTATTTTTGGTGCACCCGAAGTTGAGTTTTTAGGCTTTCGCATACATGCTGGAGGGGTTAGTCCAACAGATGATAAAATCAGAGCTGTTCGCAACACACTGAAGCCTAAAACCAAGGGCCAGTTACAATCCTTCTTAGGATTCCTTAATTTCTACAATGCATTCATACCGCAACGAGCTACCAAACTTGAACCTCTGTACAGTCTAGCAGCCAGTGTAACAAATTCCAAAGATGAATTATCATGGACTTTGGAGCTGCACAAGCATTCGAGGATGCCAAGCAAATCCTCACCAGCAGGGATGTACTAACCCATTACGGACAATGAGCGACATATTGTTCTGGCTTGTGACGCATCCCCAGTCGGCGTTGGGGCAGTTCTCTCACACACGTTTGAAGACCAAACGGAGAGACCTATCTCGTATGCTCCAGGACGCTCACAGCTGCCGAAGTGAATTATTCACAAATAGACAAGGAGGCCTTGTCAATCATCTACAGTGTAAAACATTTTCACCAATATGTCTATGGCAGGCACTTTACCATCATCACTGACCATCAGCCACTGATAAGCCTGTTTAACCCACATAAACCTATACCAGATGTTTTGTCAGTTTGCATGCTATGTTGGACTCTTATGCTTGCAGGCTACGACTATGAAATCATATACCGACCAGGCAAAGCAGACAGCAATGCTGATGCGCTAAGTCGCCTACCACTACCGATTCAACTGGCTGACAGGGACGCACCAGCACCACCGCTACATGAGATCTTGTTACTAGAAGCAGCGAGACACCCGACTCTCAATGCAGCTAACATAGCTGACCTCACTCTCCATGACAAGGTGCTACAGTCAGTAATCCATTTCACCCTACATGGATGGTCTACCAAAACAGAAGCAGAGTTCAAACCTTACTTGTCGGCAGGACGCATTGTTCGTATATAATGGCTGCCTAATTTGGGGCAACAGAGTGGTGATACCAGTAACCGCAAGAAAAAATGTCCTACACATCTTACACGAGTGCCACCCTGGCATCGTTTGTTATGAAGTCGCTTGCCCGTACATATGTATGGTGGCCAGGCATGGACAAAGACATTGAGACCTATGTGAAGGCATGCAACCGTTTGCCAAGAACACCAACACGCACCGGCTAAAGCACCAGTCATACCATGGCCTACCACCGGAAACCCATGGAGTAGGATTCATGTGGACTTTGCCGGACCATTCCAAGGACACACGTTCCTTATCGTTGTCGACTCATACTCTAAGTGGACTGAAGTTCGAGTGGTGTCATCCATGACTTCAACAGCAGTGATCCGCCACCTGCGCGCACTCTGGGCCACTCACGGCTTACCCTACTACCCTTGTGTCTGACAACGGTACTTCATTTGTGTCAACAGAGTTTGAGACCTTCCTTACAAACAATCATGTACGTCACGTGACCATTGCACCATACCATCCGGCAACCAACGGACAAGCAGAACGAGTGGTGCAAACTGTCAAGACAACACTAAAGAAGATTTCTTCAGAGGGAGGAGACATCCAATACAGAATTGCGAGGCACCTGTTGACTCAACACAGCACGCCGAGCACAGTAACCGGGAAAAGCCCAGCAGAACTCCTTATGGGAGAAGAATTCGGACAGTTCTGGATGCGCTGCATCCTGATCACACAACTACCAACCAGCCCAGAACCAGTCCTCCTGCTGGGGGTCGTACTTTCCATGTCGGAGATGCAGTCTACGTCCGAAACTACAGTAACAGTGGACCAGCATGGATTGCAGCAACAGTATCTTTCCGTGGAAGGACCTCGTAACTACCATGTCATTGGGTTGAACCAGCATAACTACAAACGACACGTGGACCAGATGCGTGCACGTTGTACGAACGAGGACAAGTACGCAAATGTCACCACTAGTATCGGCTCAGGACTCCACGAGCATGACACGCCACCAGTTGTCAACGCTGGAAGTGCATTACCAGTATTCAATGCCCCAGCAGACCAAGGGTGGACAGACCAGGTACCTACGACGAATGGAGACCTGGAACAAGCTGACCCTAGTACCAGTGGGCACAGAGGCTCACCGCGGCATTCCGACCCGGAACCGGGTGACCCTAGTACCAGTGAGCGCAGAGGCTCACCAGGACATTCCGATACGGGACAAGGTGAACTAGTACCAGTGGGCACAGAGGCTCACCTGGACTTCCAGGACGGAGACATTCTACCCGAAAGGTTCAACGCCCTAAGAATTTTGCTTAAAGATTTCATTTGCAAATTTTGAGTTATAACATTTAGCTTATATCCCTAATATTTTTAGCATGTATCTCATTAATAACATCTAATTCCTTATTATGTACAACCATAGTTGTAGATTGTCAATCAGACAATCTACCTTATGAGTGATAGTCGTAGTATTGTGTAGTATTCAGCAAAAATAATAATCTTACTAATATTATGGTCTTAAACCCAAGGGAAAGGTGTGAAGTGTATTCAAACCTTGCGCCATATTTATAGACACTTCCGAGTTGTTTTACTGCTGCCCCCTATACTTTGAAACTATGAACTACGCTCTCTAGGCATTCTCCAAAACATGGCTGCCCACCACGCCAAGCCTTGCTAGTTCTAATGTAATTGATTCATGTAATGTGCGATCCACAATAAAACCAAGGTACGTTAAAAACCTAATATTGCATACCTATTACGTATAATATGTTTAGCAAACCCAAACATATCATTGACGATGTTGAGAGCCTTTTTTAACACAGAACGAGTTGTCGGATCGGGTTGATTTTTTTTTTGGTATGTCATGGACCACATACCAGGTCATATACCGAGTTTCAAGATTGTAACTCTTTCGGGGCGGCGTGTGCAGATAGCTGAAAACCCCCCAACTCTTGTAGGTGTATATAGGGCCGGAGTTCGGTGTCGCCTAGCAGCCGTATTCGCTTGTCTGCCGGGCGACGACCGTCGCCCTAGATATTGTAACAACAGAATAAAGAACTACTACTACTACTACTACTAAATAAGGTCTTGAATTCTTCATGGATCCCCGGGGCCTTTGTATATGTTGTACTTTTATACCAGGAGACTGTAAAAGGTTTGACGTAAAATATCATGAACAATATCGCCATTGTAAATCATTTTTAAATGAACTGGATAAACGTTTAATAAATAAATAAAATAAATACATAAATACATATTATTATGAGTATGACATGTCGTCAATTTCGTCAACAAAATAAAAATGATGAAAGCCCAATCCAGTCAACTTCTACCATTGGGCAAGACAACTTGCAACCAAGCCCTAGGCCTAGACCTGGACTTAGCCCTATTCAATCCAAGGGGAACAAAATTAGACCTAGGCCTACTTTAGAGGACCAGAATGGTGGGACGAGGACGGAGGACGAAGACGACCAGAATGGGGACATGAATACATGCAGGATGCAATCTGAACCTTCTGGAAGGGCCGAGAAGAAATACTGGAAGAAATCTTTAATGGAAGAAAAAGTGTAAGAAAGGTGAAAAATAAACTTTTCCAGACTGGGGACGTGATGGTAATTGGTGACTCCATCATTCGGGGTGCAAGCGATTACCTAATTGAAGCTGGCTGTGAGGTTAGGTACGTGGAGGAATTCGGGCCTTGAGTTGCTAACTGAAGTGTGCAGAAAAGACATTGAAATAGTACCTAAGGTGACTGTGTGTCATGTGGGCACAAACAATATTAGAGACAAGAGTGGGATACAGGTAGTAGAAAGAATGTGCGATCTGATTGACGAGTTTAAGATAGGACCACTTCAAGAGTCTCATTTGATTATTGCTGGGTTGGTCTATCGTAATGACTGTTACGATGAAACAATAAATCGGATAAACGCAGGGCATAGAATGGATGTGTGACAAGTTTGAAAGGGTAAGTTACTTTGATCCTAATGCCAGATTGTCTAGATGGGAGTCGGCGCGGGATGGGCTGCCACCTTAATACCAGAGGGGGATCATTCCTAGGTCAGTTGGTAGTAGATACTATTCTTGAGCTCAGAAAAGGGAAACTGACGTTACAACTTGCTGAACAGGCCGATCTTTCGGAAAACTAATCACTTTGGGGGAAGAGGAAGTAAGTGAAGTAAATGTAGTGAATAAAGTACTTAGTGCAGATGAATCATTTAGGCTCTCCAAATCTAATCTAGGTATATTTCATTTGAACATTTGTTCTCTGGCAAACAAGGTTGAAGAGCTTGAGGTGTTTATAGACTCTCTGGGAGAGACTGTGCATATTTTGTGCTTAACTGAACATTGGCTGGAGGCTGATCAGGTGTTAGCTATATCCATTAATGACTACGCCCTTGGGGGTGTATATACCAGACAGGCAGAGGGTAGAAGCGGTACACGAGGTGGAGCTGCAGTGTACGTTCGAAATGATTTGGAAGCTAACATAGAAGTACGAGAAGATATTAATTCCCTAGCAGAGGATAGGACATTTGAAGTTATGCCATAGGGGTAAAGATGCTGAAACGTAATCTTTGTTGTTTATATAGAACCCAAAAACCTTTAAAGTTGTGCGTTTTTATCGAAACGGGAAAATCCCCTATTAAAATTAGCTAGAAAAGAACGGAAGCGAATCTCAGGGGGGATTTTAACATAGTGTTTCCAAAGCATAAAGGGAACGACAGTTTGAGTCGTACTGTCTGAGAAAACTTTAAATTGTATAAAAAAACGTGACTTTTAAAAAGTTTAAAGGGGATTTTTGATTTTTTTAAAGATAGATAAACATAATAGGCTGGGCCCTAGCACACGACATTTGTGACAGGATGACAACACAGGAAGCAAGGGTGCACTGTGGGAATAGAGTTTTTTCCTTTTTGATTTATACATCTAGCCCAGGTGGCACTGGCATAAGGCCCTAGTTTTAAAATTTGAGGGGGCTAGGGCACATTTATAACACCCCACTTCCATAGGCCTAGTCTTAATTTACAAAGCCCCAAATTCTTCACCACCACCCTGCTTTGAGGGGGAAAACTTTTGGTCTGAGCTGCGTCTTTCTTCTGTGGGGGGGTTTTTCTAGAAATATGCCCTTTTGCACCTTCTCCCTGAAAAAAAATGAGCTGGATATCGATGTGTTGTACCCCATGTAGGCTGCATTCGAAGAAGCTTGAGGGCGCTTTGGTTTCGCAGCACATACGATGTGTTGTTTCACCCCCAATGGGAAATTATTCAAGTGTTTCACCCATGTTGCTTTCTGGCAGCTTGGTGAGTGCCATGTACTCCGCCTCGGTTGTTGAGACGGGACTGCGGTTGCTTCTTGTTTCGCCAGCTAACTGCTGCACCTGCGAGCTTGAAAACGTAGCCGGACATTGATTTTCTCGTACCATGTCTTTGGGCCCAGTGGAGTCACTGAAAGTTTCCCCTTTTGTTCCCCGGTGCTCTGCGATAGACGATTTCTCTTTGCAGTCCTTTTAGATAACGCTTTTATGCGTTTTTATGCCGTCCAGTCGTTGTCCCGGGTTAGAGTTGAATGATAACGACAGGAATAGTGCGCTATGTCTGGTCTGGGGGCCATCGCAGCAACATTGGGCTGCCGACACCACTCAATAGGTTTTTACCCTAGCTTCTTTTTCTGCGTTTTCCGCAGGTTCCTCACTTGGAAGTTTGTTTATGGTCCAAAGGAGTGATACGGGTTTTGCTTAGACTGTTGAATTTTTTCCGATGTTGTTGTGTATTTTTTGGTTTATTTAAATTGTTCCAGCGTCTCTGCCCCCTTTTTATTTTATTCCGAGACAGTGGTGAATTGGCCCATGTTTTTCATTCGACTTGGCCGCTAGTCTTTTCTTCAGGATTTTTTTCATTTATGTTTCCGATGACACAAAAAGATGTCAACGTAAACACAAAAATGATTTTGCATTTTTTTGGGTACATGGTATGGGCACGGGTCAGCTGTGCTTTTGTTCGACCCAAAAATATCCGTAATCGGTATAAATTTTTTATACCATATAGGGTTTTCGACTTTTTGAGCCCATACAAGCTTTCTTTATTTAATACCTTTTGCTTTTTTTTGGGTTCAATTACCCCTCGGTTTTTTTCCATAAATGGCCTCGGGAAGTTCCCCATGTAGAAATGCCGTTTTTTTGTAAATTTGTGAACCTCCAGGTCATTCTCAGCTCCCAATGCAGAACTGTTTTTAAAAGGGTGTGAACCTACGCCCGTGAAAAGGTTCATCGTAATCTACCCCCTTTTCCTCTGCGGTATCCTTTAGCTACAGCAAGTTTTTATTCGGCACACCCCCCCTTCACTGCCCTTTTCGTTTAAAGACCCATTTCTTTAATAGGTTTGGTTCCCTTGTAATTTACGAGGTCCCAAGTCCTTTTATGTTACGATTATTTCTTCTTCATCTCTCCCTTTTTGCCATTGTTAGCCTCGCTCCCCCCTGAATGCTTTTTTTAGGTTCTCGGGCTCGTCGGTGATGAGATGTACATACTCGTCCCCGGAATTTTGTCGGACATCTTTTCCCTTTGTGACTTCCTTGGCTGAACAGGGTTTTCTTGTTCATTCTCAATATCGGCATCCTTTTCTTTATTCTGCGTTGGCATTAGCATCTTTCGTCATTGACATAAAAGGACTAGCGTCTCCCCATTTGATCCGGCGACGACATGCATTCTTCTCACCATCTTCAATGAAATCCCGTCCTTATAGATCAGCTTCTTTGATTCATTGTTGACAATCTTTTAGCCCTTGCTTGTGTCAGAGTACCCGACAAAGATGTGCTCGGGGAAAAAATTAGCGTCAAACTTCCTTCTTTTCTCTTTTGGAATGTGAAAATATGCCTTGCAGCCCAAAAGTTCTCAATTGGCCCGGTCCCGGTTTCTGTCCTGTCCATGCTTCTTTGGTTGATACCGTTCACAGCTACTGTCGGTGACGACTTTAGGAGGTTTTCAGTGTTTACTGCCCCCCCAGAAGCGTTTAGGTAATTTTGCTTCCTCAAGCATGAACGTACCCTTTTTACTATCGTTCTGTTTGTCTCCGCAACGCCATTTTTTTCTGGGGTTTCCCTGGCACAGTAGTTGAGAGCGATCCCACATTTTTTAAGATGGTCTATTTGTAATTTATTTAAGTACTCCCGGCCATTGTCTGAACGCAGGATCTTATCTTCATACCGCTCTGGTTTCAACTTTCCGCGATACTCGATGAAGCGTTCATAGTTTCATCTTCCCTTCAGAATGTAACCTTGGTACCTTGCTTTTCATCAATAAATGTAAGAAGTATCTTCCTCCCCATGGGTTTTCGCTCATTGGGCCCCCACAGCGGTGTGAACAATGCCTAGTTTTTTTGAGCTCGGACTGTCTTAACTTTTGGGAAAAGGGTTTCGATGCTGCTTTCCCCGAGCACACCCTAAAACAAAGGGAATAGGAGGCTGTCCCTTTCTAGGCCGGTAGCCTACCATCGCTAGCCGCTTTATTTTCCCCCCGGACTGAGGTGGCTAGGCGTTTGTGCCACATTTTACTCACGGTTTGTGACCCCCACAGCACGTGTTTCCCAAGGCACTGTAGTCTCGGGGTGTCAGCTTAACAAGCCACCAGTTTTGCTCGCAGTTGCATGACGTTTCCCTCTTTATTAGGATCTGGCAGTTTTTGTTTTTTAAAAAAAAACCTTGTAGTCTTTATTGCGGTTTACCACTGCAAAAGATTAGTTTTGAGCGATGGACATACAGCACGTCTTTATTTTCTTCTGTATTGATCCATTAACCGAAAGGGTTTTGAGAACATTACCCTTTTCCCGTAGATGGAGCGGTGTACCATCGGCCATACATAAGAATTTCTTGACCCTTTTTGGGGTTGCGTAAACCCTTCAAGTTTATTTGACATGTGCTTGGGCGCCCCGAGTCAACGCACCAGTCTTCAGTTTTTGTACATTTCGAACCCGTTTTCCCAAAAAATGTAAACTTAGACCTATCCTTTTTTTTCTTGTTGTCACCTTTGGCCCTTTTTTTGATCGTGACTTGCAATCTTTTGCGTAGTGCCCGCTTTACCACAGTAAAACATTTAAAAAATTCTTTTATATAGGCT
Source organism: Sweltsa coloradensis (assembly GCA_024449915.1). Lineage (NCBI taxonomy): Eukaryota > Metazoa > Arthropoda > Insecta > Plecoptera > Chloroperlidae > Sweltsa > Sweltsa coloradensis. Next base: position 57,542 of record JAMZAV010001094.1, read on the forward strand.
TTGTTGCTAGAGCGATTTATCAGGAATGGACTCACCTCGTTGCGTTCGTTTCTTTTCCCGTACATTTTTGTCGGGGCAACGCGGGGTTTATTTTTTGACCCCAATTTTTAAGTGAATTTCAATGGGTCGAAAGAGTTGCAAGTTGGATAGTATTATTATTGCAGTCATCATCGGTCACTGTGCCCTCAAAACGAACTGAGTGTTGAGCAAAGCCAACATCTTGTTAGATAGTCCTCCATATTTTTTCGTGTTGGAATTGATGCCCTTAAATTCACGGCGTAAGTGAATTTTCTTACTAGGCCCCTGTTTCAAAGGCTGCTTCTAATTTTAAGCCATGCTTCCGGGCAGTTTTTCAGTACTTACATGTTGAAGAGAGGCTTTAGCCTGGCTTAGAGTGGCAAGTGCACGCTGGGTTTGGCCCATATTTAGATTGGTTTCAACCTCTAGATCAAACACCTGGGTCGATTGCTTTCCACAACTTATCACGGGCAATTCATTCTCAGCCAAATTTCATGTATTATAGTTGCTAAAACCCCCCAGTCCTTGGGAGATGGCCTAGGTTAGCCCCCATGTGCTTAATAACGTAACATTTTTTTAGGTTTTTTTTAGGTTATCTTTTATCTTTCGCTTAGATTTAAGCAATATCAATTTAGCAATATCTGGGCAATAACCTGTTATAAAATAAAAGTTTTACATTTAAAAATTTAAAAAGGGGTTTATTGAATTTTAAAAAAGATAAACCTAAACTAGGGCCCAGCCCAGAAATTTGTGACAGGAGACAAAAACAGGAAGCAAGGTGCACTGTGGGAAAAGGTTATTTCCTGTTGTAGTTTATACATTCCCCAAGGTGGCACGGCATAAGGCCCCAGATTAAATTTGACGGGCATGGCACTTTATAAAAAAATTCTTTCTTATAACCATCAGAGGGACTGCTGCACCTCAACAACGATCGATAATGTTGTGGCTAATTTTCAACTAAGCAAAAATACACTCTGCATAGAGACTGGACTGTCCGATCACAGGGGCCAGCTCACACACATAGGGTTCAACAAATGTCAGCCTCTGGATAGAAAGGTGTTTAGGAGAAATTTTAGCCAAGGGAGAGTTGAGAGACTTGCGTTTTCTCTTAGTGGAGAACTCTGGATGGATGTAGAGATGACCCACTCACCTGATATTAAGTTTCAGGCTTTCTCAAATAGATTTCTGGCACTTCTTAATGAGGCCTCTCCGCTGACACTTGTCAGAGCTCGCCAGGATTCTAAGGGGAAGGGGTGGATGAATGATAGTATTCGGAAGAGGTGTTTGATTAAAAGACAAATGGTTGGCTGGTCTAAATATGATACCACCGACAGGTTCAGGGAGGAACTTAGGAATTTCAAAGCTAAGCTTAAGGGTGATATCTACGAAGCAAAACAAGCATACTTCAGGCAATCCCTTCTTGGGGCTAGAAACCGGGTGAAGGAAGCTTGGAAGATCATTGGCAGGCACAATGGAAAAAATGGCAAAGGGAATAAGAACACTATTCCTGGAGACTTTATTATTAGGGTGGACGCTGCTGAGTTAAGGGACCCATTGGATATTGCAGAAGCTTTTAATCAATATTTTGTTGAAATAGCTACCTCAACAATAGGTTATTCTCCTCCCAGTCTAGGTCCCCTGATAGATCATACAGCGGCTGAGAGTACTGTTTCACTTTTTGGCAGGTCGGTTGTAAATGATAATGACAATACCTCTCCCAGAGATATGGATTTGGACAGTACATTTGAAGGGGAAGTCATTGAGGTTATTAGGGAGTTGAAGTCAACCAAATCTGCAGGGCCTGATGAGATACCTTGTGTCCTGTTGAAGAAAATAGGTCTTTTAATAGCTAAGCCTCTAGCTGATGCAATTAATAGTTCATTTTTACATGGAGTGTTCCCATCAACTTTGAAGGATGCACTGGTGTTGCCGATTTTCAAAAAAGGGTGTAAAATGGACATGACTAACTATCGGCCGATAGCATTACTAAATTCATTCTCTAAAATCTACGAGAAGATTTTCCTAAGGCGATTAGACAGACATTTAATGCTTAATAGTATATTATGTAATGAGCAGCATGGCTTTCGAGCTGGACGCTCGACCGTAACAGCCGTAACCAGTATGATTAATGCAATGACAAGTGCGGTGGAAAATCGTAGTGGAGTAGGGGTAATCATGTGTGACCTTAGTAAGGCTTTTGATACTCTCAAACATAATATTTTATCAAAGAAACTTGTACACTACGGAATTAAAGGAGCTGCCTTCTCTTGGCTGATCTCTTATCTGGATAAAAGAAGACAGAAAGTGGTGATTACTAGGGATGGAGTGGCAACAGAGTCAGCTTGGAATTTGATAAAGGGAAGGGTGCCTCAAGGCTCAGTCCTTAGTCCAAGGCTGTTTACCCTTTACATAAATGACCTGCCAAAATGGCTACCCTGGTGGGCTAAAGTAATCTTATTTGCTGATGATACTACTATTGTAGTTATAGGTAAAAACAGGCTTGTTATCCAGAAACGAATTGAAGAAGTATTAGCCATACTTGAGTGGTGGTTTTCTATGAATAAACTGAAGTTGAACTGCAACAAAACAAAAATAATCTGTTTACAAACGCGAGGGCCGCTAGACGAGATAGTGTTCAAAACCCAAGGGACAGAAATTAAGGCAGAGTGTAATGCTACACTACTAGGAATCCGCACTGACTACAGGTTGAATTGGAAGGAACACACACGCTTCGTTAGGGCAAAGCTGAACTCAGGATATTACATGTTGCGCGAGCTGTCTAGGTACTGTGCTGATGACCTACTCCGAATGGCCTACGACGCTTATATCAATTCTTACATACGGTATGGTATAATAGTATGGGGTAGCTCAGTGGATGTAAATTATGTGTTTGTAGGGCAAAAGAAGGCGCTGCGTATCTTGGCTCACATTGGTCCCCGTAAGTCATGTAAAAGAGCCTTCCTAAAGTTAAATTGTCTAACGGTCACAGGGATCTACATTCTCGAGCTGCTTCTCCATGTGTGGGAAAATCAGAGGGAGTTAAAGAAAAATGCAGATGTCCACCAGTTCAATTTAAGAAATAAACTTGACTTTTACGTAGACCACCATAGAACTAAAATATGTGACCGGGATCCTATAGCCGCTGGTATAAAGGTGTTCAACAAGTTGCCTAATGAGATCAAGGCTCTCTTACCTAAAAGTAAGCTGATATTTAAGGCTAGGCTAAGGAAATTCTTAGTTGAAAAATGTTTTTATAATCTGGATGAGTATTTTAGCTGTTAAAATTAGCGAAAAATGTTACTTATTACCCATTCAGAATTGTGATATGTCTTGATTTGTTTCATCTGTAATTATTGTGATTATTGTATTTGTTAATTTTATACTATCATACTTGTTTGTAAATATTGACGAATTCTATGCCTGTGTGGCCATGGGCCCATGCTGTAGGTGCTTTGGAACAATAAAGAATTTGATTTGATTTGATTCAACATTTGAAATTAAACGTTTTCAAGATCAATAGATATATTGAGACGTCATTTTTTTACTCTATTACAGTATTCTTGAAAATAGCAAACATCAATATTGTGGACTGTTGCAGGTATTTATATCGCCAACAGTCCCAAAACTAATGCAATCGTAATACAAATCTGTGTGAAAAAGCATACGCGCGCGCGGTAGAAGTTACCCCCAAACCTCCAGTTGAGCGCTTCTCCGCCAGAGCGCATATCTGCAACTTTCAGGAACGAATATCTATGCACAAACCACACGAGCCCATCCCCATGCACGAGGAAAAAAACAGAAACAACAACAACAACAACACAAACCACACGAGCCCATCCCCATGCACGAGCCACGAAGTAAACAAAGGTGAAAATGTCAGATACGAACAGTTACTCTAGACCTAGGCCTAGGCCTACAAGAATTTCGGCGAAAGATTGCAATGCTTCACAAAGATTGGAGAATTATGGTGAGGTGGAGACATTAAATCTATACAATTGTTTCAATGAGGTAAGTGGCTTATGTATTTTTGTAGGCATAGGGCCTAGGGGCTAGGCCTAGACCACTATTACCAGGCCGGCACTTCTATACCTGGGGGGGGGGGGGGGGGGGGAACTGATATTAACAACTTTTTTCGCTAGGTTAGCCGAACTTTTCGCTGGCTACAGTGCGCCGCGCTAGTTCTAGGATACAATCGATAAGAGCGCACCCGAAATCCTTTCCGTTCCACGTCTAGGCCCCCTAGGCCTATACGTCCGCCAGGATGGCGGGCGTATAGCTTGTAAAAGTTGGACCCCCCCAGGTATAGAAAAGTAGGCCTACCACTAGGGCAAGGGGCTCACAAGTCAAATTAGTGGGCGTCCTAACCTTAAAGGCAGATATACATGATTAAATACAACCTTCCGTGTCACCCAAAGCCCCTACCCTTAACTGAAACCTCTAATCCATAGAAATTTATATTTGCCTAATTTTTATGCAAAATTTAATTGAATAAAATTCAACTGTGGCGGGCTAATAGGCTAGGCCTAGGGGTACGCAACTTTTTCGGTTGGTATGGACCAGTTTTACAAAACTAGGCCTACTTACGTTAGGTTAGTCTACCTTTCTGGACTAGGCCTAGCTAGGGGGGCCTACCTGCCGCGCTAGTTCTAGGATATTTTTTTATAAGAGCGCACCCGAAATCCTTTTTGTTACAAAACTACTTACCGGTAGGCCTAGTTGTTTTTCAGTGTTTTTGTTGAAAAAAAAGTGCTAAAAAACCGGTCCATACCAACCGAAAAAGTACCGGCCCTAGGCCCTAGCAGACCTTGGCCGTGCGCTTCCTGCGAGCGTCTAGACCTAGATCCAGGGGGTAATCTATCATTTCAGTGGTTTTGCGTTGTTTTTAGGCTAGCCCCTAATGGAGAAAAACTGTGTTGAAAAGTTGGATCCCCCTAGCCAAAGAAGTAGGCTACCGATTAGATAGTCTAGGCCTATAACTTACACAACACGATGCACAGTAAAGCTTCTCCTTGCCGGTCGTTCCCGTATCCCTGCAACGACAACGGGAACATCACCAAGTTTTAACTTTCCGTGACGTTCCTGTTCCGTACGTTTCCGGAACCAATCGGAATCAAGATGTGCACGTCCTCAAACTAATTTTCATCAGCTGATTGATGGTTTATGCGCGAGTAATGCGAAATAAATTAAATACAAATAGGCCTAGATGCGGAATAACAAAATATAATTAGGTAACACACATTATTTGATTTAGTGATGACATCGGGTACCCGGAAACCGGTTCCGACTTTTCAAACCGGTTCCCATTTTTTTTTTTTTTACAAAGTGATGTTAAAAATTTGTAATAAGTAGCCTACGTGAAAATAGCGTTTTCAGCCACTCCGGCTTGTCACGGATGTTACATTTCACTCTTTATAGAGCTAAAAATCTTATATTAACTAATTAATTGTAATGTTTTATACTGAAACAATTGTGTTTACACACTACCACCTACCAGAAGGTGAAAAAGATTTTGAAATGAATTGTAATTTTTAGATATATTGAGTGAAATGTGGTGTCACGGATGTTACATTGTTTGGGAAGTGGATCCCGGATCATCATCAAAAGATAGAAAATTCAGGTCCCTGGCCCAGACAGCTACATTTCCATATACATAGAGCTTATCCATGAAAGATGAACCCTTATAATCACCCATTCATTGTTTTAAAAATAAATGACATTAATTGTTATGATTTTTTGTGTGCGTCACGGATGTTACAATGGTTTTTGTCACGGATGTTACACACACTTTGCCGTGCCAGTTTCTAACCATTTTCAATTTATATTACTATGTTATTCTTAGTTACAAATTAAAGCACTCCTTATCTATAGTATCTAAAATTTTTGGGTTCAAAATAAAATTGTAAAATAAAATAAATGCGATGTTAAGGAATTGCTGGAGGCTGGTGCGGAGACAAGTTTAGACGCTAGCATTCTGGTTTTTCTGGGTAAACGGTTTATAACACTGTTATCAAATTTCACACTATTGGTAATAAAGAATAAATCTATGCTATCCAGTAGGCCTACGCGTATTTCTAAATTACCCAATTAATTGATTTTGAATTAAAATTTAGTGAAATCACCGAAATTTACTCCATTTTGGTCATTTATTCCAAGTAAACAGATTTTTTTAACTCAAATATGCATACTGGATATCAACGTTTAAATCAATGTGAACGCGTAGGTTAACTTGTTTTTATCTTAAGATAAACGGTTTGGTGGGAATTTCCAGAATTGGAATCCTTGTTTTGGATTTCTTTTTTTTCACGTTTTGGACTTTGGCCTATGTCTGGCAATGGATTTTTAAGGCTTAATTATTGCAACCAACTGCGGATATAAATATAAATGTACTTTAATAACATCCATGCAAAATTTGGTAATGATATTACCAACCGTTCAGCAGAAATCATGAACACCCAGTGTTGGGGAAGGAACTTTTAAAAAGAACGCGTTCTCGTGAACGCGTTCTTTTTTCGTGAACTTTTCAGTGAACTTACTCTTTTTTATATGAATGAACTTGAACTTTTAAAAGTTCTTTTCGAGGACGAACTTTTCAGTTTAAGAAAGTTCATTTGAAAGTTCTTTCGTGCTCCGTCGACTCGCCGCCGTCGACGCTTAAAAACAATAACAAATCGTTGTTCCATCGTAAGCCTACGTTGACGCACGTTCAGCTGATTTTGACAACGTCACGCACGATTCACGAAGTTAAAACGATGCACGCCAACTAATTCGGGAAAACAATCTTGGAAGCCTAAAATGCGAAGTATCAGCCATAATTTTACAAGTTGGTCGACGAGAATGTAGTACAAATCATCAACACCATCAACGACAGCCTAACTGGGCCCGGGGTAGAATGGGCCCAGAGCATGGCTCTGCTAATCGTAAAAGGCGATTCAAGAGAAAAAGTCCACCTCGCAAACATCAGCTAGTAAGAGCGGAGTATCTTACTCCCCAAACTAGAGGCGAGCTCTGGCAATCGTCGTCGGGGACCTTGCCTCCTTCCCTTGACGACCCCCGGCGACGATGACAATGACACAACGAACGATGACAAAGACGATGACGACCGCGACGTGAGAAACCTCCCTTCCTCCCCTTACCCGTGGCTGGTTCTGACCAGCATGGGATCCTCCTCCCCACCCTCCTTAGGCTAGAGTGGTGCATTATCACCCAGCGGTTGACGCGTCCTTAATCCAAATAAACCAAAAAAAAAAACTTTCATCCGACTCAAACTCGCGAGTAGTTTGGTACTTGAACACCCCTAATGTTTTTCCTCATGTTTTTCTTCATTTTACACCAGCCTTTAATAAAATAGTGATTTTTTTTACAAATGAACTTTTAAAAGAACTTAGTTCAAATTTTAGACGAACTTGAACTTTTCAAAATTTTAGATTTTAAAAGAACTTGAACTTTTTAAAAGTTCATTATTTGAGCTATGAACTGAACTTTTAAAAAGTTCATTTTAAAAAAGAACTGACCCAACACTGTGAACACCTGAGTGCGCGCATTTGAGTTGGGCCAAGCTTGGCTCTTAACTCTTTAACGTATTTCCTTTGTTGTATAATTTAATTATAGTTTTCCAATATGTTATGTTTTATAAATGTTTACATAAACTTAGAAAAAGGTAGGGTAGTGTTGTTTTTATAATAATACAAACTTTTACAAACATGTAGGCCTAATAGGCTACAAATACTATCGAAGTTTGAAATAACAGTGACAAGGACCAAACATTTCCCGTATTAAAAATCTAGACAAGAAAAAGATTAGGCTACACATCAGCAATTTTATTTTTAAATAAACCCCTTCAATCCAATTGATTGATCATATTTCAAGTGTGTAATCACATCACAATCTTTGAACAACATCCGCGACATGTAGTAACATCCGTGACACGTAACATCCGTGACATGTAACATCCGTGACACTATTTCTCAGAAATGCTTAAAGCTATGAACACTTAAAAAATGTTAAAGGTTAGCCTCCAAGTACATTGTCAACATCACCAACTTGTAGCAAAATATAAGAACTATTATACACCAAAAAACAACTTATTTGCCTTTATTGTCACGGATGTTACATCACAAACATGATTACATATATTCATTAATAAATGGTGTGATATAATTACATAAAGACTTGAAATTCACAGTTTAGATTCTTCACACATAACCTTAACTTATGAACTGCTTAAAATGGAGGTACCAGCTTATTCTTTAGAATACCAGGCTGCCAACTTTTTGTAAAAAAATCACCTTCCACTTACACCAACAAAAGCTATAATTTCAATGGCAAATACAGACTAATAGTTATTTTACAAATAAAAAAATATTTTTGATTTCATAAAATTACATGCATCATCTTTCTAATGGTAAAAACATTTTTTTTTAATTTAATTTTTTTGATTTTTTGTACTTTTCCCCTTTTGAGCCGGAGTGGCTGTTTTGTGAATAGATGCTACAAAGCGCTATTTGTTCACTTAAAACTAAGGTTTTCCAGACCAGTTTATGTTATTTTTTGTGGTAGGGGTACCGTAGTTTGTGTAGGCCTATACACATTTTTATGCATTGATATTGATTCAACCTTGATGACATAATTTCAAAGTAATAATATGAAAAATCTTCATAGGCCTACACAAGTTTTTGAAGGTGGCAAAAAAAATAGATGCTACAAAACGCTATAAAATGACACTTGAAATTTATGCTATTTTCACACAGGCCTACCTCTAGTAATGAGTAGCCTAATTAAACGAGTGAGCGCAGCGAACGGAGTGATCTCCATTCGACTTAAACGGCCCTTATTCTATTATTCTGCGTGTGTGTAACTGTACGTTGAAAATCAGCCGAATCGCCGAACAGATTGCGCTGAAATTTTAAACAGACATCCGGTACGAGTTTATTGAGAACTGTTAACAAAATCAGCTAGATCCATTGCGATTTAAACCTACAATAAATAAAAATGTGATTTTTAAAAATATCGGTAGCAATTGTTTAGATTTTCCATTGTAAAATAGGCCACAGCCTGCGATATAAAAACAATTCAGATAGTCGCTATCAGTTTAAATATCTCGAAGTCAGTGTCTTTTCATTTGTTATTTATGTCAATATGCCATTCTCTAAAGGTAATGTCATTATTCTCGTTTAGATTTATCAACTAATTAATAATGATGACCATCCACAAGAAACAGTGCAATACCGCAATATATAGGCCTACGCAGTATTACGCCGTATAGGCCTAAAGGTATAATTAAAATCGTAGACTAGACCACCTACTTTATTCTAGCCTATGCCATTGATTCTAGATATGTGTACGCTTTACGTAGGCCTAAGCCGTATGGTCGTGCATTTGGCACAGAGAGGGGGTTATATAGGTGCTCCACGCTAAGAAAGCAGTTGCGCGCGCTTTCAACGGGTGAATTGTAGCCATTCAGCAGGCTCCAATTTAAAATAACGATCGCTGATTGGCCCGTCGAAAGCGCGCGCATCTGCTTTCTTAGCGTGGAGCGACTATATTAGTATGACACAGAGCTCTGCTAATCGTAAAAGACGAGGAAAGAGACGAGGAAAAGTCCATCTCGCAAACATCAGCTGGTAAGTATATAATAGAGAAGTATATACTACTCCCTGAAAAGATGCGTCCTCTGGCAGTCATCGTCGGGGACCTCTACTCCTTCCCTGACGACCTCCTTGACGACAACGACGACCATGATAACACGAACGATGCCAAAGACGATGACGACGTGAGAACCCCCCGTTTCTTTCACCTACCCGTGACTGGTTCTGACGAGCATAGGATTTTCCTACCTTTATCCCTTAGGCTAGAGTGGCGCATTATAACCGAACGGTTAACGCGCCCTGAAACCAAATAAACTAAAAACCATTTTCTCTGTTCGTCTGGCTGTAGACCTAATTTGTCTTTAATTTTTCATAAGCCTACATTGACGCTGGAGGCAGTATCTGTACTAAGTCTAGGAGTCGTACACTAGCTGGCCGTTCCATTTAGCCTGGGGTGTATCTGTTGAAAAAGAGTCTGTGACCACAAATGTTTGTGCAATGATTATAGGTCTACTAGGGAAACGTCAAAGTCGTTGATAGACGAGTGAGTGAGCCATGTGTTGAGTACCTACCCGGGAACATTTGCATTTAAGTTTGATGATAATAATTATATAGGTATAATTAATAAGGTTTGAGTTAAGTTGGTATAAGGGCACGTCAACTGTAAGGCCATAATGCGCCACTCTAGCCTATGATAGGCTAGGGAGGCCTTGGGTAAGAGGAGGAAAGGGAACGTTACTGGGTACTCAACACATGGCTCACTCACTCGTTTAACAACGACTTTGGCGTTTCCCTAGTTGATAATTTAAATTCAAATTTTTTATTTCTTTTTTGTACGTAACTACGTATAACAGCACCTTCTTTTCTCACAGATTGTGAAGTTATTCAGCTATGCTAGGCCCATCCCACTCCAGATTGCACAATAGGCTATGGGTTGTTTAAGGGCGCACGCATTGTTTGAACTTTGAAGAATGCTTTTTAAGGGCACTTTTTGACCTGCTGATTGTAAATTGTAACTAAAAAAAAATCCTTTTTTTTTAATTCGTTTTTTTCCGTTTTTTAGAACCGGTTCCGGGGCGGAGGAACCGGTTCGGACTTTTTGGACTCGATGTCATCACAAATTGATTTGTTGCCGTCGGTTTGCTTCACTGTCTATTGTGCATCAAAGCCCTTGACGTTAGCGTCTTCCCGTTCTCGTTCCCGTTCTCGTTACCCAGCAATTCTGCATCGGCCTTTTGCAATGCCACCCGAGGGCCGTTGCAACAATGAGGTGGAAGGAGAAGTGATTACTCAATAAAGAGATAGATAATATACAATATTTACAACACGGTTTAATTACACATTAAGACACACAACATATCAAATACCGTACGCTGCCTTACAAGGTCTGGATCCGACCTAAGCAAGCGCACCTTACCGACTGACTTCACAAGTTCACACACTTGGTCCCAACGCCTCTCAGTAGCGTCCCCAAGCCAAACTCACCCTCGTCAGAATACGCCCCCTACCACATGGGCTAACTGGTCATGTGGCAATGGCGCAACTCTGACCACCCGCAACGCATCCCAGACACCCATATGTTTGGGGTGCATTGCATGACCCCCCCCTAAAAACAGGTGAACAACACAAAAAGACAATAACAATAAAGGAGACAACAATATGTACAAGTACACTAAATGAAAAGCCCCATCGTCTTAGGGAAGATTGGGAAATCAGTAGCTTACGTTATATATAGTTCAACGGTCTACCATAATCATACACTTTATATTACAACAATGTTCAATGAATATGTACCGAGGTACCCATGCAACCACAAGGAAACACCAATCCATCGACATTGCAACATAGTATACTCACAGGTTAAACATACATAATATATACGCCTACATACATTCCCCGGTCACCATAGGACCACATCACTCCAAGAACACACAAATCAAATGACACCATCTGGATAAATCAATTCTATGTGATGTGTATACTCCCACACATTACCATTACGCCTGGTCTTTACACAAATATAACAAAATAAATTCCCAGGCAAAATTCTAATAAATAATAATAGTCTTGACAAAAAAGGGTTCGACAACATTGCACTGTTCGATGTGTCCTGTAACCTTGTTTATATGTTCGCACTGGTTGCCTTAATACATTGTTCTCCTACACTACTTTGCACACTTATTACGTCATCCATTGTACCACCATTACAATATTTATTTACACTTAATCCTCCATTTTACCACCATTACAATATTTATTTACAATTAAACTTCAACTTCACACACGCTAATGACTTCAGTGTTAGTGACGTTAATCAGATGATGACCGGTTCGGTACGACCGTAGTCGATCGTAAGTTGTACTGATGGGCTGGTGGAGCCCGCGGTATGGGTGATAGGTTTCTATTGTTGCTTGTGTGAGCGGTAGGGTCGGCGGATACACTAGCCCATTCAGGTTGTGTAAAGTAGGGTGTGAGTTGATCAACATTGTTAGTTCCAATTCGTTTCCCCGAAACAGGGTCTACTATTTCATACACATTTTTGTTTATCTGTTTCTGCACACGCCAAGGCCCATCCCTCTTTTTTGCCAAGCTACCGGCTATGCCCTTGGACGCGTCAGACAACACGTGCGTGTTCCTTAAAACTAATTGACCTACTGCTAACTGTACATCACGTCTACCCTTGTCATAGACCCGGCGTCGAACCTCCTGCGTCGCCTGCGTGCTCTGAGCCGCTAGTGACCGCGCAAGCTTCAAACGGTCGTCCAATTGCTTGGAATATTCGGCGACTCCATTGTGTGTAGGTGACACATGGCCGACCACCCCTGTGTCAAGCAAGGGAAATCTTAGCTCCCTACCCAGGGTGAGGTAGGCCGGTGTGAACCCAGTTGTTTCATGCACGGCGCTACGCAATGCAAAGCCGATCTCGGGTAACCGTACATCCCACGATTTATGTTCCGTGGTAAGTGCGACGATACACTGCTTTAGGGTTTTATTTACTCTTTCAGTGATATTACCGCATGGCCTATAGCTGACAATATATTTAGGTTTAATACCCAGCTGAGAGCAGGCGTCCTTCCATTGCTTACTAGAAAATTGGCTACCATTGTCCGATCGCACTTGTGATACAAAACCGTACCTACAACAATACTCCATTAAGCACCGCACGACCGCTTTAGATGTAGCACTTCTCAGGGCATACAACTCGCACCATTTCGTAAAATCATCAACTATCACAAAGATGTATTTGCAGCCGTTCGACGTAGTCGGGTAAGGACCCATTAAATCACATGATATATGTGTGCCCGGCGCTGTGGCTACTGAGCTATTCATAAGCCCCGCAGGCTTTAGGTTGCTAGGTTTAGTCTTTTGGCACACTTCACAACCCCTTATGTAGCGCCTGACATCTACGCGAACACCTGCCCAGGTAAACCTATCCATGATACGTTTCAATGTTTTCGCTGTCCCGAGATGGGAAGCTAACGCATTATCGTGCAACATGCCCATCACAGTCTTTTTTAGCTCTCGTGGCACAATTTTTTTGAATGCACTGTTAGCTGCCGAACCCCTTTCATCTTTGTCTGACGGCATGTATTTCACGAGCACGCGATCAGCGTCCAGCGTCATGCCGTCTACTTCACCCCCCTCTGCTTCTAGCCTAGCGATTAGGGGTGCAAGCCGCGGGTCCTTACGCTGAAGGTCCCTCCACGTATCAGTGTCGGACAAATCGCATTCTACTACCTTCGCCATGGAACACATGTCCACTTCTGGCTGGAAGGTGAGACGGCCTCGCGATTTATCCTGACACTCCGTGGAGGTTCCCTCATCCGCATCCTCTATCGGCAGTAGCTCGTCCACCAATCTTTCGCGCGTGGTCCTTGACCCCGCCCCCTGCAGAGGAGCTCTGGATAAGCAATCAGCTGCCAAGTTCGACGCTCCGCGACGATACTTAATCGTGCAATCTAATGGCATCATACGCATTGCCCACCTCTTAACCCGCCCCGTAGGGGTGTCCATAGTAAACAAACTCTTGAGGGCAGCATGATCCGTTTCTACTGTAAAATGAGACATTTCCACGTACGGGTAGAATTTATTTACCGCCCACACTACAGCTAACCCCTCCAGATCTGTACTAGAGTACGATCGTTCACACGCTGTCAATGTGCGAGACGCAAAACTAATTGGCCTATTGCCCTGCATGAGGACGGCCCCTAAGCCCTCCTTAGACCCATCGCATTGGATAGTGAACTCCATATCCATATTGGGAAGAGCTAAACAAGTATCGGCTTGTATGTGGGTTCGCAGTACATCGAAAGCCTTCTGCTGTTCACAGCCCCACATCCATCGAACCCCCTTTTTTAACAGTGTAGTGAGAGGGAGGGCCGCACCACTGAATCTAGGAATGTAAGCCCTGTAGAATCCGGCTAGACCGAGAAATCTTTGCAGTTGTTTTACATTAGTAGGCGCTACGAACTTTGCTATTGCTTCTACCTTTTCGGGATCAGGTGCCACTTCTCCGGGTGTGATTATGTGCCCCAGGAGTTGCAGCTTTTGCTGACATAGCTGTACTTTTTTAGGGTTGATTGTGAGCCCTGCTCGGTGCACACGGTCTATGACGTCAGCTACATGTAGCACGTGCTCTTCCTCACTATCTGAGTATACCACAAAATCGTCAAGGAAAAACATAACATATTTAAACAAAGCACCCTCAATAGTGGCATGATTTTAGATTTGAACCCGGACAAAATTAGGAGAAAGCTGATTTTTTCAGGATCATTCAAGAATGTTGTTTTATAAAACATACTTCGGGTCCGCCAAAATCCGCCATGTGCGTTAGCGGCCATCTTGTAAAATGGCGGCAATTACAGTTTTTCACTTAAACTCAATTTGTGGATGCTGTATACAACTTACAATTAAATGAAACACGTCTATTTAAAGCTTACTGTATGGACTATTAATAAACATGGCAAATTTAATGTTATATATAATACTGAAGCCATAATATGTATGAATCCGATCGAGATTATAATATATTTTAAAAATTAATTGTATTTTGATGGTTTGTGGCTAAAATAGCCACATTTTTCATATTTATCTTCCCATAAAACATGACGTACATATTGTGCTGAGTGCACCTGCAAAATTGTATTTTTGTACGTTAAAAAGTGACTGACACATGAATTATTGTGTCCGTGCGTGACGCGGCGGCTGCCGCCTCTGACGTTGTGGAGCTCGCGCGCAGCATGGCTTACTAGACTGAAGTGAGTGACTCACAATTAAATGAATCACATCAATTTAAAGGTAAAGCTATGGACATTTATAGAAAATTAGTAGTTACAGCCTTTTTTGCATTTTTGAATCGCAACAAAGAATAATACTATTGTATATTATACCTGTTGAAGAGGTATGAATCCGATCGATATTATAATATAATATAGAAATAACTGTATGATGATATTTTGCGGCTAAAATAGAAACATATTTCATATTCATCTTTCTATAAAACGTGACATACAAACTGTACAGAATATACTAATAATAAAATATATAAGTGCATATTAATAAAATAATAACACAAAAGTAGCGTCATTAATGTGCACAAATGTGCTGAGAGATCTTGGACTGAATATGATAAGTTTATTCAAAATAAACTTATTTTCACTAATGATTAGTTCAGCTGACATTTCGTATACTTCATTATTACCTTCATCGGGTTCAAATTCTTCGTCAGACGGTTCTCCAGCATAAGCACTGTTTATACATGATATTCATCTTAATTGTTGACAAATTTCTTAACAATACAGTCCACCACGACGATATCCACATTTGCCACTACAATCAATTTTACGCGAGCACGAGATCAAGGACAGTAGATGATGTCGTGCAGGATGTTTGATGTTTATTAGGTTTAAGGGCGCGTCAACCGTTATGTCATATTGCGCCTCCTGTGTTAATGTAGTTTATTAGTTAGTTTTAACTATATATTTTCCAAAAGGGCTGAACGTAAGGGGTGGAACGTAAGGGGTGACGTGGGGATACGCGGGGTGGACAGGCTTGTGCAGGTCAGAACCAGCCACAAGCAAGGGGAGAGCATGGGAGTAGTTTTTAATGTTGGAATTAGCCGGAGTGTTTATTAACGAGTGTCCATCCCCAATGTAGGCAGAAGCTCATGTCCCAGCCTCATGCCCAACCAAGTCAAACTTGGCTCCAACAATTTGGCTTTTAACTCCATATAGATCCATATATCCATCCATATACTTCTATACATCCTCTGGTGACACTTCGATTACGAGGAATCTATTGTGGGGACTCTGAGCCTCTCCTACGTCCTACTGTTTAGAAGCACAGTTACCATGTCGACTTGTGTGAGAAAATGTGCTCGCAAAGCACGTGCATGTGCATGACCATGTAACATGTGGCACAACACACAACAAGTGCACACTTTCACAAACACAAAACCACAACAACAGTCACTTTGGTATAAATTCTACTCAAAAGTTCATCGAGTCCACTCCCTGCCATAGCCAACTGCTCCTTAGTACGAGTACGACATCAACAGATAAAATTTTCCAAGTCGTACAACTACTGACGACAACATTCATTTCCCGAGAAAGCCACTACATCTGTCGCCGTAATAAAACAACGGTTGGTCAAATGTTACAAAGCAGTGTTTCTGTTGATGGCCCTGATCCATGGAAAATGTAGAGCTGTAGAGATGGTACTGAGATCTGTAGGGTTCATAATAAATTTGCTGGTTTCATATGACGCAAATCCTTACATAGCATTGGTCATGCATCTATGTAATGCAGGATTTGAATTTGCTTGAAGCCATGTACCACTGATGCACAGAGAATCCTATACTAATGCAAAATGGACTTGATCCTCAACATTAATTTCCACTTGTTGATGTCTCTCATCATTTGGCGGAGCCCAGGGTTGTTTGTACTATGGTATACCTTTAAAGGCACTTTGCCGATCTCTTCTTTGACTGAGACAGAAGGAGGATCTAAGATACGATGAATGTAGTAGTCCATGTTTACATTCTCCCCAGGTGTTAATACACTTGATAGTTTCCATACAACGAAATGTTCCATGACAATTCAACGTGCGAACTGCGAATATTAATGTCAGCTTTGTCACACAAAGTTTGCACAAATGCGTCTGAGTCTACATTTAGTGCACCATGTTGAAGAGCAGAGAATTCGAATCTACCAATTTTTTTATGATATGAGGCACATAATCCTATGTTGGATACCATATCAATAAGGTGTTTCGAACCTAACTTTTGACGTAAATAGACAGCAAGTCCAACCTAAATGGAAGATAAAATAAAACGAGGTCTCGTTGCAGATTGCATGCTCCATGGGATGGCGATACTATTACAATCTGTAGTATATGTAGTAATTCCCCCCCCCCCCCACCCCAACCCCTCCTTAATTATACCGTCCATAAGAGACTGAAGAGAAGGAGGTACAATGTCAATGGTAGTGCCATTCTCAAGTCTCAAGTCTCATATTCAAATTTACATATATTTTCTTGTTACTGAATATCCTTCATATACAAATGGCTGTGGCAGCTTCTACAATCCGTAAGCGTTCGTCATGTACATAGTTCTTTCTACTAGATTACCAATTGTTACGATACATTTTATTGCATGTATCATGAAGATTGAAGACATACAATGATACTATTTCCTGGCAATTCTGTCACTGCAATATTGTCTTGAAAAGGCGCAATTAGTTCCCTTTATAGATATTTGACAAGGTATAAATTCGTACTTTCACAAAATTCACACAATTTACTTCATAATTCTGACAAAGAAAACTTTAATATAAGATTATCAGGCATGAAATTGCAGAGCGATTGAAAAGCCTACGCTGTACCAGGGTCAGCACACCTGCGAGGAACATCATTGTTTTCAACTTTAGAACATTGTAAATATCATTGGTGATGATAGCGATCTTCTATCTTCTTCAATAACACTATTCACTCTTGCTAAAACTATAAAACCTCACTCATCATTACGATTCGGGTACATGGTGTATTTCTTTAGTTTAGTTGACACAAAGTGTATGATGTTTCTGTGATCTTCAGACTGTTTTTTTTTCATGACTATCACTAGCAGTCTAGCCACAGAACAGATAGTTAACTTTCAGTTCAGTTCAGTTTGAGTGCAATAAGTTTGTCTTTACTTTTGCTTAAAACACAGTAACGGGTATATTTACCCTTAAAAGTAGAATCATGATGTGTCCAGAGGGGAGAACGCTTTTACGCCTATAAATGGCAGAATTGATGTGGGGGGGGGGGCTTTGGGCTTAGCTGTCATTCAGCTGTTGGTAAAAGATGTGTCTTCGTAGCATGAAGCTGATAGGGCTGAGCCGTTGTAAAAGACGGGTTCGGTACCCAGTCATAGCTAGGAAAGACCATTCAGCTACAGATGTAGCTTACTATAGGTAAGACCGAGCCCCTAGACCCGCCTCTTTTTGGCTATGGATGATGGCCCACCTTGTGAGGCTGCCGGAGTTCTGCTCCATGTGCGTTTTTGTGATTTAAAGGGATATTCTGGTAGGTCGCAACTGGCTATGGGGCGGTTGTACATATCAGACAGTAGGGGGTGGAAAAGACGTTGTCGGCGGACTTCAGAGTGGTTGTTTCATGCTAATGATTCGTAGAACGATCGGGAAAGTTTTGTTATATGTTTCTTTAAAAGTGGGAATTGGATGTCGTGATGGAGAAGATGAATTGGTGTGCAGCGTGGGGAATAGTTAACTTTAAAATCGTATTAACTTTAAAATCGTATTCGCCACGACTTGGTCGAAGTCGTTGAGAGCAATCATCGCGGGCTGTACAAATGACTGAATTAAGTGTATATAAACGAAATTTAATAGTAATTGTTACATATTATAGTGCTTTTCAAATACTTGGGCCCATCACTGAGACAACATTGAACGTATAACACAATGTAAGTGCATACTTACAGCAAAAAAGTGGCAACATTCAGACTTGATAATATAAGACGAAAATAAATAATTATTTAAAATCATCATCAGATACACTTCACAAGACACAGACGTATAGTTTTGTTGTTGTAAATGTAACTAAGGCCTAGCTGGATATACAAAACAGTGGTTGTTACGTACATGCATCACATGAGTCACTCACTACAGTTACTAGTAAGCCATGCTGCGCGCCGAGCTCCACATGCATCGTCAGAGGCGGCAGCCGCCGCGTCACACGCACGTGCACAATAATTCGTATGTAAGTCATTTTTTAACGTACGTAAATACAATTTTGCAGGTGTACTCAGCACAATATGTACGTCATGTTTTATAGGAAGATTACTAACTATTTTAGCCACAAAACAGTAAAATACAATTAATTTCGAAAATATATTACAATCTCGATCGGATTCATACCTATTATGGCTTCAGTATAATATATAACATTAAACTTGCTATGTATATCAATTGTCCATAAAGTTAGCTTTAAATAGACGTGTTTCATTTAATTGTAAGTTGTATACAGCATTCACAAATTGAGTTTTAGTGAAAAACTGTAATCGCCGCCATTTTCCAAGATGGCCGCTAACGCACAAGGCGGATTTTGGCGGACCCGAAGTATGTATCATAAATCAATATTCTTGAATGATCCTGAAAAAATCAGCTTTCTCCTAATTTTGTCCGGGTCGGTATAGGAAATTGGTTTAAAATCATGCCACTACAAGTACCTTATCCATCAACCGATTGAAGGTATGGCTAGCCCCCTTGAGACCAAAAGGCATGCGTTTAAACCTCAGGACCCCTCTGCTTCCGCCATAAAAGGCTGTTTTGGACCGATCAGAAGGGGCCAATCCTATCTGGTAATACCCCTGCGAAAGATCGAAAGTAGTCATAAATTTTGCCTTACCTAATTGGGGCGAAATCCAATCGATGCGAGGCATGTCATGGGGGTCAACCTCCGTCCTTTGATTAAGCGGCCTGTAATCTAGCACCATCCTATACCCACCCGTCTTTTTAGCTACCAGAACCGGACAGCTAAGCCACTGACTCGTGCAAGGTTCGACTATGTCATCCGCGATTAAACCATCAACGATGTCGTCTAACACTTCTCGCTTACGAGCGTTCATGGGCCTGCGACCGCAGCGCACGGGTTTGGACTCCCCTGTGTCGATTCGATGGACAATAAGATCTGTTTTACCTGGCCTCTCAGTAAAAACCGCTTCCCTAGAACCTATCATGTTGGCAAGCCTTTCCTTCATAGTGGGAGAGCATTTCACATCCTTGCACAACATGCTAATGAGGCTCATACTACCTACTACCCTGCTACTGTCAGGGCGCGTATTTACGGTAGCACTAACTGGTGCGTGAATCTCCTCTTTCTTATCAACAAGCTTGTCAAACGGGACAACGACCTGCGGCGCTACCCCTACGGTCCATCCCCCCTCGCCCAGGTGTAATGAGATGTTAGCCGCAGTGATAAAATCCCTCCTAGAATAATGGGTCTACATAAAGCAGGTAATAATAAACAGGTCAGCCTCTGATTACCCCCACTCCACCCTACATTCAGAGTGACTTTACCCATACACCGCACCTGCCCACAAGCTAGCTGCAATGAGCGCGTTTCCTCCTTGACCCTCATTTCCTTATGTAATACTACTTTAATAACATCATCACCTACAAGTGTGACAGATGAACCAGTGTCTAAGAGCGCAACAAACTTTACTCCGGCGATCTGTACTGTCAACAGTGGCTCATTATTATGCCCCTTGTAATTCGCTGTCAAAGCTTCTAGTAATACACTTTCCGTATGAGGGATTGAGGTTACTTCCTGATAGGACGAAACGTTACAAGGACTTGTCAGCGTTAGACCATCATGTATGGGCATGATGGTCCCTACTGAAAATTCCTTGGCTGCTGTTTTTCCGCCCTCTGTCTATCCGGACAGTTACGCTTGAAATGGAATTTACTTCCACAATACCAGCACTCTACTCGCCTGCTAGCCTCACTGGGCCCTCCACCTCCGCGTCCTACCCCTCCTACACAAGTACTACTGTCCACACTGCCAAGCATAGTCCCCCTACCCGGAGTCGAACCCTCGTAATAAGTTCGCCAAGCAGGCACATGGCTGTACATGAATGGGTCTAGTGCCGCATATGACAAGGTTCGATAGTCGCTTGGTGCCACAACATGTGCGGCTGCAGCTACTTGCCCGGCCGGGCAACTCACCTCCTCCCGCGGTAGCGTGTTGGTAGGTCTCGGCGTCCATGCCAGGCTAGGCTCCACGGACAGCTCGGCTGGCGGGGGCGGACGATAGAGGCGGTCTTGCAGCACGCTCGCCTGAAGCTCTGGTCCCGCTGCAGCGATCTCCCGCAAGGAAGCGAACTCTCTTCCGGTCACCAGTCGACGAAACTCGGGATGCAGTTGTTGTATAGCCCTCCGCACCTTCTCGGCCTCGCTGACAGTCACGCCCATCTGTGTGTAATACCCCGCGATGGCCTGGATGTACGCGGAGATTGGCTCGTCCGGATGCTGCGTCCTCGCCTCTAGCTCCCGTTGCAGCGCCGCCACATAGTTGACAGCGCCGTACTCCCTCTTCAGCGCCGTCTCGAACCCGGTCCAGTCGACGAAGCCCTCATTGAACTCCCACCAGCGTAACGCTGCGCCAGTTAGCGCCACAGGCACGACGCGCGCCAGCAGTACAGCGTCACTCAGCTGCTGAGCGGTGCCGAAACGACGCAAATCCCCAGAAATTGCGTCGGGGTTTTAGTGTCATGGTACCCACAGAACGTGGGTACCGATAACTTTAGTGGCGTCCAAGCACTAGCCCGATCTGTATCATCGCACAGAGGCTGGTGTGGAGGCGTCGCCGTCCGCACTGCCAGCCTCTCTCTCAACCTTGCCGCAACAATGGCTGGGTCCGCGGCGTCGTCCACTGACAATTGCAACAAGTCCTGCAATAACTGCGCCGGCACGCCAATGTCCGCCATCACTTCACTGACGTTTGGCTTAAACCTCCCCCACCTCAAGTTCATATACACGCACTCGATATACACAGTTCAACAAATCAAACACAAGCGCGCAAAAAAAAAATCAATCCCGGACGGTGCCCCCACGTGCAATGCCACCCGAGGGCCGTTGCAACAATGAGGTGGAAGGAGAAGTGATTACTCAATAAAGAGATAGATAATATACAATATTTACAACACGGTTTAATTACACATTAAGACACACAACATATCAAATACCGTACGCTGCCTTACAAGGTCTGGATCCGACCTAAGCAAGCGCACCTTACCGACTGACTTCACAAGTTCACACACTTGGTCCCAACGCCTCTCAGTAGCGTCCCCAAGCCAAACTCACCCTCGTCAGAATACGCCCCCTACCACATGGGCTAACTGGTCATGTGGCAATGGCGCAACTCTGACCACCCGCAACGCATCCCAGACACCCATATGTTTGGGGTGCATTGCACTTTTACTCGGATAAAGTACGGCCTAGGTTATACTAAACCAGGCCGCGGTGCGCTACACACTCTGGCACCTTATACAGCAAGCAGAGTTGGGGTGGTTTCAAGGTGTTACCCAGCCGTCATGAAACTTGATGTGAACTTGAAAAGTATCAAAATCGAGGGGATTTAGGTACCCGACAACACATGCCTAATTTGGTTGGGGTACAAGCATTCCTTCTTGGTGAAAATATGACTTGAAACATGCTCAAAATCACTTTAAGGATGTTAGTTACTACTACTCCCTGGCTACTACTATCTAATTCGTCAGTTTCAATTTCCCAGCGATTCTGACCAAACGGCTGGGGCTACAACCTTCATATTTTACATGGACATTAAGGTAATAGTGATGTAGGTAGGCCCTATCTAGATAAAGATAAGATAATCTTCTTTAAAAAGTATCTAGATACAGATAATAGATAATGCACATGAATTGTATCTAGATATAGATACATATACTTGCAAAGTATCTAAATGATAGATAATAGATAATTTCACAAACAATGTAGGCGTAGGCCCAATTCAATTTTCTCTAACAAGTTTGAGGGTCCTAGTTCTATTGTTTAAATTATTGTTTATATTCTTACCTTTAAGTGTTAAACTTGTGCGATTTTGGTTGGAACATAACAATTCATTTTATATTTTATTAGAACTATTATATAAGGTAAGCCTAATTTCTTGGCAGAAAAGGCAAGCAATAATAATATACCGTATTTGAATGTTTTTACCTACATACACACATTAAGAAATAACTTAATGCGAAAATTAATATTTTCTAGTTACATTATTTTGAGGCCTATTAAACATGGATGGATAGTTTGACATGTTTGACATGATGTTATTTTTTTAAATTAGCTTTTAAAAGCTTAGTTATAAACATTCAAATATTAACGCTATTGAACTTTTAGAAAGTTCATGTTTGTGAGCTAAGTAGCGGAAGTAGCCTATAGCTAGACCTAATTTTTGAAAGTTTAAGTTCATCTGAAATAATACAAACTAGGCCTAAGTTTGTATTAAGTTCTTTCAAAAGTTCATATAAAAAATATATTTTTCCTGAACTAGGTCTAGTTCTTTGAGTGTGCCAAACTGAAAGAAGTTAGCAATAATTGATAGTGATTCTGATTTTTTGTATCTGTTCTCTTATGCTAAGAATAAGATTCAGATAATAGATAGCAAGAAATATTATCTGCGATAAGATAATAGATACTTTGAGATCCTGTTATCTAGATAAGATAATAGATATATATGATTAATTGAAGTTGTACTTTCATTGTTGATAGATTGGATATTGCTTAACATCTCATATTAATGCACTTTGGCTATTCAAGACTATGAGTGGTGATAGATGAGGATGAACTAACCTGTGATAAACTGTTTCTGTGATCTTAAGCTTATATAACCTGTGGTGTAGCACATTGTTTTAATATTTTGTTTTGACATGGTGTTTTAATGTGTTTTTTTCTCTTTATTTGTGTGTGCCTATAATAATCCTCGTTTAATCTTTTACTTATTGTTTTTTTCATGACAAGTCTCAATTTTCAGGTGCCACTCTGTGCACCAATACTGAATGTATCATGTGATGCTAAATAAATACAAATACAATACAAGTTTGAACAGAAGGGAGGAGGGGAAACCTGGTACCGGCATATAGCCTACTCCTTTCGAAAAGTACCAAGGGGACCAACGGCTTAACATCCCATCCGAAAGGACGGTGTAACTATGATAGTCATAAAGGTTCCTTCACTAATCCGGACTGCCGAGCAGACGTCGAGGAGAACGAAGCCGTTACATTAGTTCTTGAACCCCCCATTGCTCTATAACCAGCGGTTTACGTGAGTTTCAGGGCACAGCGGTCACCCACTCTACCCCTGACCACGCCCGATTCTGCTTAACTTCGGTGTTCGAGTGGGAACCGGTTAAACTACCTCGGCTAAACCGCTGGCTTTTTCATTGTTTTTAATGGAAAAAAAACAGTGTTGAAAAGTTGGCCGGTCCCAACGATAAAGAGTCCTACTGTTAATGATAATGGAACCCCTTGACTTCTATTCAACTAGGGGACGGTACTATTAAGCCTACCTTTCCCACTGCCACTGAAGCAAATTCTATCACTGAGGTTCTATTTAGGCCCCAGATCAAGTTGTCACTGTCGATTAATATTAAGTAAATAATAAATAATAAATAATAATAAATAAAATATTAACCCGAGAGTAGTCGCGCCCCTGTTTGTAACGTTAGTAGTCGCGCCCGGTCCTTTAGACCGCATTATTTATTATGGGCTAATAACGTTAGGATGACGTTTTGATTACCAATATAAGATAATTTATCATATATGTGACAGCATACATGGTTATATTAATCAATTATCAATCAATAATCAATAAATAATCAATAAATAATCAATCAAACACAGAATGTTGCAAACCTACAAAAAGGTATAAAAATGTTTTGAAACACCCTGTAGTTCGAATTATTAGTAAACCCAGACAGTAATATTATGTCAACACTGTATGTTGAAGAATAATCAACCTACAATAACAAAATACATGTCTCATAATAGTGATGAGTATGCATATTTTTGCCTCCCTTAGTAGTCGCGCAGCGGTCGAAAAGACCAAGCAACCGAACAGGACCTCTTATCTTAGTTGAAGTTCTGCAGAACACTGAATCGCGTATTGCACACTGGCTTCAAAAATCTATTTTGGGAAGGTAGGCGGAACTAGACAAGCCATGCATGCGCGCTGTACAAATACCAACCGTTGAAAAAAAAAGTCGGTCTAAAAGACCACACGCGACTACTCTCGGGTTAAGTTTAGTATACTAAATATTGAGCTTTAGGTGAAAAATGCACCACAGCATTTACTTTTTAGATGTATTTTCTTAAGTGTGACTAAACAAATCAACATTTATATTGCATTATTTCCGCCTTCAAAAGAAAGCATCCCGGTAGCCTATTGCCTAGTTAAATGTGCTTAATGCATGTTGTGTATTAAATTAACATTTAAAAGAATAGTTATGCTTAACTAGTTGTTTATTAACTGATGAAATATTACAGGAAGATAGGATTGCTCCGATTAATAGTACAGATGTAAATTTACAATTAAAAAACAGCCATGCTTGATTCATCAGACTAGGCAGCAGCAGCTCCGAGCGCGTAGTGATGATGATTCCATTTGACGCTAGGTGGTGCTAGCATCGCGGCCGGCGTCAGGAGTGCTAACTGCTCCGGACTCGGGAAGTTGTTGTTGTGGAATGTATCGGATACACAACAATGCCACCATTTCAACAAGTACGTTTGATCTCATCCCAACAGTTAGGTGGGTCTGCACTTTCGTGGGGGGGGGGGGGGGCAATTAGGCATTTCTAAAAGATTTAGATTTTTAACATTGCAAATGGTGGCATTTTGCTACATTTTAGCGTGCTTTTGTAGATAAATTATGAAATTATGTGTCTACATAGGCCTCTGCTATTGCCGGTTTACAAAATCTTGCCACATCAAAATTTTCAGAATTAGAGCCTACCCAAACAAGGCAGAACTACCCACAACATAGGCACTGGGGCAAACTTTATTTTGAAAAAAATCTTTAACATTGTCTTTAGTAGACCCAATATTGCGACCAAGTGAACTTGCGTCATTGTTAGTGTCCGATTCATTGGTCCGTATTGATTCGATGCCTAAGAAGAGTAAAACAAGAAGGTGTTAGTATAACCAATCTAAAATCCTAGTTCAAACCCTGCAATGCAGGCCTATGGATCTATTTTACTTACAAGCTCTCTCGGGAGGTTTCTCTGTAGTAGCACAAGAAGTCGCAGCTGTTGTGCTGGACGCAGTCACATCACTCACAGATTTTTTGTTCATAAATAATTGAAGCAGTATTGGCTGTTTACATTTGGACATTTTAACTCCACAGAAAATCCATCAACTAATAATGACATACATGTGTAAATAAAATGTCACTTAATAGTTAGGTATACCGGTACATAAAACTAGCACACCACACCTACGCACACCTACACTTCACTTCAATAGAACTAACACGGATGCAGTGGCACTATGATTTGTTGACTAGACCAGAGGCAAAGTGAAACTGAATATATATGTATCTCGTTCTGTAGTCAACACACTTCACCAAAGTCCCGCGGGAGGCCTTTTGGACAGGTCTGACACTGTGCATCTACTCGGCAATAAAATAGAAGAATGGACAGATCAGTACTATTTATAACTCCATGGACAGATTAACATACGTAGTAAAAGCGTATGATAGTGTGCCAAGGAAAGTGGTATGGGAGAGCCTGGAAAGAAAAGGAGTGGATAATGGACTGATAGACAGGGTAAAAAGTATGTATGAAGTTTGTGAAAGCTGTGTGAAAACACAATTTGGATTGTCAGGGTGGTTCCAAATACAACATGGCTATGGCAGGGAAGTGTGTTGTCACCTCTGTTATTCATAATCGTGATGGATGACATCCACAACAAGGTAAAGATGGAGGCAATGGAAGATGTAGAGGTTATGTTGTTTGCCGATGACTTGGTGGCATGGTCCGAGCGTGAGGAGGTACTGCAAAGATATATAGACTTGTGGAATAGAAACATAGAAGAAGCAGGTATGAAAATAAGCATTATAAAGAGTGAGGTTGTAACTATGCCAGGAGAAGGGGACCAATCTTGGGGAGGAACGCGTTCCCGAGAACGCGTTTCTTTTTCAGGAACTTTTGTGGGAACGCGTTCCTTTTCTTAGATCAGGAACTTGTAATGTCAAAGTTACTATTTTGTGGGAACTTGGAACGAATTTAACGTTTCTTTATAAGTTCATTTCGCCATCGTAATCCCGTCAAATTCCAGTACCCGATATCGTAAACTGCAGTATGAAAAATATCAATGTGACATCTTGTTTTTTCGAAAATGGCGGCACCCTCGTTAGATGGCCTGGTACTCACTAATAAATAAGAGTAATGATAAATTAACTCATTTCATATTCATTATTGTTTAAATCAGTGATGGTATAAGGTACTTGAAAGGAAATTAAGTTCCTTTTGAGGAACGAGGAACCTTTCAGTTCCTTTTTTATTGAAAAGGAACGAGGAATGTCTCAGTTCCTTTTTAGGCAGAAGTAACTTAACTTTTCAAAGTTCCTTTTTTGGGGGAACATGCCCAAGACTGAAGGGGACACAGGGAATTATCAAGCACAGATAAACAAATTGGAGGTGAAACCCTGAAAGTGGTGGATAGTTTTAGTTATCTAGGAAGTGAAGTAATGGAAAGTGGAAAGATTAAAAAGGAGATTAACATCACAATAAAAAAAGCCAGTACCTAACTTTTACCAGTGTGTGAAAGACCTGGTGTGTGATGGGGAAATACCCATTCAGTGTAAGATGACACTATATAAAACTTATTTCATACCGATCCTTACATATGCAGCAGAAACCTGTACAATGTCAATGGGAGATCGAGAGGAGAGTCAGATGCAGGCGGCAGAGATGAGATTCCTGAGGAGCAGAATGGGCAAGACGAGAAGGGATAGAATAAGAAACACGGACATTAGAGAAATGCTAGGTGTAGAAAAGTTAAGTGACAGAATAGGAAGGACAAGGTTGAGATGGTATGGACATATGAAACGAATGGGGGAAATAGGATGCTCAAGAAAATGTTTGAAAGAAGGATTGAAGAAGGAAGAAGAAGACGGGGTAGACCCAGGAAATGATGGAAGGACATTATAGCAGAAGACTTGGAGGCAAGAGGAGAGAGCTGGGAAGATGTGGAAGAGATACGATTGTGGGAGGATAGAAAGAAATGGAAAAATTTTGTTGTTAAACCCAAGCTGACCCTGCCAGAAGCAGGAAACGGCGATGGATGATGATGATGATGATGACAGATTAACGGAACATCTTTGCAAATACTATTCTGTGAATCTGTCACAAATCACAGCAAACATTTTGTCCATTCAAAATGAAGTAATTTACAATTTCCATAAGTTATATAACTGAAAATAGATATTTGTATTTCTCCACAAATACAAGCCGACATAGAAGTTAACAACCTAGTGAGAAGGTTATTACTATCTAGTTTAATCCTTCTAAGCATTTCCTGAGCACGTTTGCTAGCCGAAGTGATGGTCATCTCGACCCCACTCCTGGGGTCCTGCGTCGCAGAAAATAACCTATTTCGTTGGAGTGTTTTGTTTTCAAAGAACTACTTGTGATGTAAAAATAATTTTTTCTTTATAGCTGGAACTTTTTGTAATCATAGTATAATATTTTCTGTGCAAAATTCAACAATGCTCTTGTTGGATATTGAGGGAGGGGGCAAAACAATAGTTTTGCCCCCCCCCCCCCCCGGCTTTGGCCCCAGTATTTATTTTTTTATACCTTTGCAAACCTCTCAACTAAATCCAATAATATGCTCCTTTTCTTTTAGTCACTTGCGCAAATCCGGATGGAGATGGAAGAGGTTTCACAGAACTACTCTCTAGTGCTTGAAAAGTATCGCCAACTGGAGCAAAGCGTTGAAAAAGGAATTGCCTCAGGATCAATGTAATCAACTCGGACAAGGCAATCATGTCCTACAAAGCTATAAGTAGCCATACCAAAACCCATTTGTACATTTCAGTAATTATTATAGAGCCAACTAATGTTTGTAAAGCAATGTCATAGTATAAATAAATAAATAAATTTGTATTCAGAGTTGACCACTCAGTCTACACACATACTTTCCCAAGAGCCAATATTTAAAGTTCTGTTTAACCAAACCAATACAATATAGTTGAACCGAAGCATGTTTGCCGATGTTGTCGGCATCGACTGGCCAATCAATGGTGGGCATTAAAATTTGGGCTCGCTGATTGGCTACAATTCACCTGTTGCATGGGTAGGTAAACTTGCTTTGGTTCAGCTATAGTATGTACCCACACAAAACAAAAACTTGTAAAAATACAGCCAAACCTTACACACTCAAAATAAATGGGATCTAAAAAAAAGGGCCAAGCTCATCTACCCTTCCACATTTGTGCATTCTTTATTCATAAATAATAAATATACAGAGTCCCGTAACAACATCCTAGAAAAGCTTGGCGAAATAGAATTTGCAACTATTGTTCATTCTAATTCTTTTTTTCTAAATAATTTAAACGTAATGGTCATGCAAATTCTATTTTGCCAAGCTTTTCTAGGATGTTGTTACGGGACACTGTACGTTTATGAATTAAGAATGCGCAAATGTGGAAGGGTAGATGAGCTTGGCCCTTTTTTTTAGATATCATTTCTTTTGAGTAGGGATGGGAAAAAGCGTTTTAATTTCGGAAACGTTTAAGCCCTTGAACTAATCGCGTTTAAACGTTCTAAACCCTATTTTCTAAAAAAATAAATAAAAATAAAATTATAAATTTAGGAAGGCAGAGGTTTAATAACAAAAATCGTAATTTTGTAATTATGACCAGCCGACGAATAATGAACAACGGTTTTATTCTCACTCTTGCATTGTGACACTTCCACAATGTGTAACAGACAAGATGTCTTAGTACCACCTGGGACCCGGCACCTCCACCAAAATTGAGCATTTTTAGAAAATTATCGGTCTAATCTGTTAGCCTGTGTTTGTGTAGGCTCCAAAAGGTATAACAAAATAACATTTCATTTAAAAAAAAAAAAAAAATTTACTAAACGTTTTGCGAATTTAATAACCTCTAACCGTCCATTCGTTTAAACGTCCCATCCCTACTTTTGAGTGTGTAAGGTTTGGCTGTATTTTTACAAGTTTTTGTTATGTGTGGGATCTCATTACTTTTTCAAGTTCCAGTGCAAAATTATTTGTTAGACGAGTGAGCGCAGCGAAACAAAGTCTTTATTACGCTAC
The DNA here is from genome assembly GCA_024449915.1 of Sweltsa coloradensis. Taxonomy (NCBI): domain Eukaryota; kingdom Metazoa; phylum Arthropoda; class Insecta; order Plecoptera; family Chloroperlidae; genus Sweltsa; species Sweltsa coloradensis. Next base: position 87,494 of record JAMZAV010001094.1, read on the forward strand.
TCGATCAGTGTCCAATGTCTGTATCTAGGCCTATGTCCGGTCCCATACGGCCGAACGACCAAATAGATTGACCTGAAATTTTAAACAGACATCCGTGACCAGGTAACTGAGAACTGCTAACAAAATGGGCACAATCCATTTCGATTTAAACCTACAAGAAATAATAAACTGAAAAATAGGCCTATCATGAGTAGGAATTAGTTTAACGATAATGGTTTTGATTAAGAAAAAATATTTTTTGTTTATTATTTACCTGGCTGTGAAATGCCGTGCCCATACAAGGTCTATCGAATGTTGAACGTCAAGGTACCCCCAAATTCCGCTCGTAGATTGAGTAAACCTTGCAATATTTTCACGTATTTTGTACTGGCTATGTTTTCCATAGTATTGTCACAGATGATGGACTACACTGCGTTATATGCATTACAAAACATGTTTAATAATTTTTAAAATACAATCCAGAAATAATTACAAAATCTTTCCCGACCAGGGGATTGAACCCACGTCTCCCACATTTTGGCTTTTAGGGCGCCTTAGCCAACTAGACTAGGGAAACGCAAAAGTCGTTGTTAGACGAGTAAGCGAGTCATGTGCTGAGTGCCCGGGAACATTTGCATATTTAAGTTTGATAATTATATTCGTATAGGCCTAAAAAATATGGTTTTTAAGTTTAGTTGGTATGAAGGCACGTCAACTGTAAGGCCATAATGTGCCACTATAGCCTAAGATAGGCTAGATAGGCCTAAGGTAGGGGAAAAAAGTAACGTTACCGGGTACTCGACACATGGTTCACTCACTCGTCTAACAACGACTTTGGCGTTTCCCTAGTTAAAATATAATAATTTTATCAAAGTCGATTTAATTGCTATGAAATAACCAATTAACAATAGAATGTAAAATATCTAGTGGCCCAAAGACATTCATTTATTTATTTATTTATTTATTTATTTATTTATTTAATTCGAGTTTCGTTTTAACATCACAGATGTATGAAACATGTCATGAACATAATATAGGCAACTAGGCCTAAAAACTATTACTTTTTGTAAACAATGTGGGCGATCATTGTCAAGTAACTATGGTTACTTGTTGATTGTATGCTTGTATAAGGCTTATATTTAAACTTTTATTTGGAAGCCTTCCAGCAAACTTTTTCAACTTTTTCTTTCAAAAGGAACTTCATCACTATTGGCCAAAAAAAGTCATGGTAGATGGCAGCACTACAAAAACAACATGGCGGATCATTGCGGTATAAAGTGATCGCACTCCATCTCCACTCATGTATTTTCGGGTGCAATTTGTCCAATACAAATAATAATCTGTAATGTCAGAAAACCCTAAGGTTAGGTGGGACGAAGTTATAAGGTTTATAGGTGATGGCCTACGGTGATGGCCTACGGCCGTAGGCCTATAATTAAGGAGGGGGAAGGTGTTTAGGAAGCAAATCACATAGGGCCTAGCCTACTAGGGCCTAGGCCTAGGCCTACGGTCCTATGCTGTGGGATTAAAGGCAGAAACAGACTGCTTTGAGACTTTTACACTTTGTTTACAAACCTAAAAATTTACGCCGCCTCACAAATTGGAAGTAGGCCTAAGTATAACAGTACGTGATGATTTGACTAAACAGGTGCACAAGGCAGCTGCTTCTGGCCATTACTTGCTGTCATCTTGACATTGCCTAGACTAGGCCTACCTAGCCCTTAGTTCCTTCCTTTACCTATTTATTGTCTCTATTCAGTAATACAATTCAATGATTGTTACGAGGTACATAGAGAACCTGATTAGTTACGATTTACATCACCTCACTTGAAGATCAGCTGCACCGATCTTGAGAAGAAGTGGCGGGCAAGCTAAAACTGACTGCAGGAACTTTGTATGTTCCAAGACCAAAGAAGGAAATGTGCTACGTTAAAGAAACGGCCGTTCCTGGTGAAGAAAAGAGTTTTAAGTGTACATTCTTGGCCTAGGGCCTAGGCTTACGACTGTGTTTTTTTTTATATCTAGGGCCTAGGGCGACTATATTCTATAGGCCAGCCCTACGCCCATTTTGACAGCTCGCGGCTAGGCCTACCCTAAAGGCATCTCTGCAAGGGCCTAGACATAAGCAATGGATTTATATTTCTTCATTAACCTATTATTTTAAAATATTTTCTTGGTTTGTAAAGTATGAGCCACACACATAGGCCCTATACATACTTTGTAATAGGCCTAGGCCCTACCCCCTATGCATAGGCTAGCCCTAGTAGTTTTCCCGATTTTCAATACGTGTGCCCATCTCTTTCTAAGCGTCAGGTCTTTAGGAAAAAGATGGAAACACACAACTTTCCCCTTACTGTTGCATTTAGGAACGGAGCAGTAGCTATTACAAACATTTGTATTTGCTATAGAGACATAATAACGAAGTCAACGAGCCTTGTTTACTTATGGGATGATCGCCGCCAATTACAACCAATACCGCAATGCGTAGTACACGCGCCGCCGCCGCAGCGCTTCGATAGACTTTTTTTCGCGAATTACCTTAATTTCCATGTAAAATATGAACGTTGTAGCGCTACCCGTTTGGTCAGAATCGCTGGACAATTGAAACTGACGAATTAGATAGTAGTAGCCAGTGTAACATCCTGTTCTAGACTGCTCTAGGCAGCTCAATGTCACACGGAGCTAGGCTCACGGTGGGCTCGGAGTGCCTTGGCTACAGCGCCTGCGCAGTGTAGTCTGAACCAGTATGGTGGTGAATAAAAGACGTGCAAGATTAAATTCGTGACTATTACTATTGTTTAATAGAATATTACAAGTGGCGACGCGGGTGAAAACAAGTTTCAATACGTAAATCACACGATATTAAGCGATAAAGTATTAAATTACGGCGAAATGTCTAAGGAAATAGATATTCACGGCATTCCAAACTTCGATTGTGTGAGCGATGACGCTGCATCCCTAGGCCAGCGGTGGCGTCGTTGGAAGCGCGCATTCACATTCTTTGTGGAGGGAAAGGGAATAACCCTAGACACTCAAAAACGATCACTAACTATTGTCGGCGGCAGGAATGGACGTACAAGACATTTGGGAAACCCTACCCGAATCTGTGGAGGATCCTGAAAATACTGACTTGTATGGCACAGCATTAAGAGCACTGGACAGGTATTTCACACCTCAGTCTAACATTCCATATGAGAGACACATATTTCGTAACATGGCCCAGGAGCCTAGAGAAAGAGTTGAACAATATGTAACACGACTAAAGCGACAGGCGACGTTGTGCAGCTTTGGTGACAAGGTAGATGAGAACATTAGAAACACACTTTTCAATTATTTGGTCTCTAATGCTTTAAGGCGTAAATGCCTAGAAAAGGGTCAAAACCTTACACTACTAACACTCAGAAACTTGGCGCGAAGCTTAGAGGAGGCTGAAGCACAGGCAAAAGTGATGGAAGGAGGCTCTAATCAAGAAGTGAATAAAATAGACTTCAAAGCCCAGGGTTCCAGACAGAGTAGGCCTAAGCCTTGGACAGATGAGTGGAAATCAAAGCAGACCTGTTATAGGTGTGGAAAAACTGGACACATAAGCAGTGATAAAACTTGCCCTGCTATAGGGAAAGAGTGTAACCGGTGCAAAAAGGTAGGCCATTATGAACAATGTTGCAAAACCAAAGTAGGCCTAGACAAGAAGGGCTATGTGCCTAAAAGCAAAAAGACAGGCAATAAACGAGTTCACCAGGTCAAATCTGACTCAGAACATGACACAAGTGATAAGGAGTATGCATTTCAAATCAGTGGGTCAAAGAACTCAAGTAGGCCTAACCTATCGACAGTGAGGGGAAAATTAACCTACAGGTAGGCGGAGTTTCAATGCTAATGTTGATTGATTCTGGTGCTAGCTGTAATGTGGTATGCCAGCAAACAATGGGAACACTGTAAACAAAGTGGCATAAAATGCAAAACTGAGAAAACCAACAAGAAATTGTTTGCTTATGGAAAAGAAGAAGAACTGGAAGTGATTGGAAAGTTCACATCCAAAGTGGAAGTTGGAGAAAACTCGATAATCGCAGACTTCTACGTCATCAAAGAAGATGGAATATCTATCCTGGGTAAGGAAACTTCAATCAAACTTAATCTCTGCGAATAGGCCTAGACCTGAACGCTATTCAAGAAGATATATTCAAAGAACATGAAGATGTGTTCAAGGGGTTTGAAGAAGGCAGAGGTAAGCTGAAAAACTTTCAGTTACAAATACCAATAGACAAGTCTGTCAAACCGGTAGCACTACCTGCTCACCGGGTCCCATATCAATTGAGGGATAAGGTGAAAAATAAGTTGGAGGAACTTCTCAAACTAGATATTATTGAGAGGGTAGAAGGACCAAACACCATGGGTGTCTCCTCTAGTTGTGCGACCTAAGCCAGATGGCGATATTAGGCTATGCTTAGATATGAGACGTGCCAATGAAGCAGTGATTAGGGAACGCCATCCAATCCCTACCACTGATGAAATTATCCAAAATCTAAGTGAGAGTAAGTTTTTCAGTAAGCTTGACATAAAGTGGGCTTACCACCAGGTGGAACTTTGTCCTGAGTCAAGGGAGATTACAACCTTTGCTACCCATGTAGGCCTATTTAGGTTTAAGAGGTTAGTATTTGGGGTGTCCTGTGCTCCGGAAAGGTTCCAGAGAATTATACAACAAGCTCTCCAGGTGGTGCGAAGGGTAGAGAATTTTCAAGATGACATTGTTGTCCACGGCAAAACGCAAGAAGAACATGACAACAGACTGAGAGGTGCACTAAAAAACCATCCATGGAAAAGGACTGACGCTGAATCGAGAGAAATGTCAACTCCGAGTCAGCGAAATCGCCTTCGTAGGGACACCACATCTCAGGAAAAGGGGTCCGGCCAACAGAAAGTAGCATTGAAGCAGTGCAGAACTTCAGGAGGCCAGAAACAGCAGAGGAGGTACGAAGCTTTCTGGGGCTTTGTAAACTTCAGTGCAAAATTCATTCCGGATTTATCAACAATCTCTGAACCACTCAGGAAGCTAACACGCAGTTCTGAAAAATTTTCCTGGGGAACGGAACAAGAGGTAGCTTTCAAAACTCTGCAAACATACTTGACTAAAGCAGAGACATTGGGTTTCTACGACAAAAATGCAAAAACGACAGTATATCAGACGCGAGTCCTTACGGTCTGGGAGCTGTATAGTCCAGTCCCAAGCAGAGGGTCCTCGTGTGATATGTTACGCCAGTAGAACCCTATCTGCAGTTGAACGTAGATATTCCCAAACCGAGCGAGAAGCACTAGGGCTTATCTATGCCTGTGAGAGGTTTCACTTGTACATATATGGTATAACATTTGACCTGATTACTGATCACAAGCCATTAGAAGTGATTTTCTCACCAAGGTCAAAGCCGAGCGCTAGAATTGGCCGTTGGTATACGCATGCAACCCTACAATACAAGGTTGTATACAACCGGGCAAGACAACATTGCTGATTCATTATCAAGGTTGGTACAAGGATCTGGAGACTCCAAGAATACTGTCGAAGAGATAAATGATTACGTGCGCTGGGTAGTCAGCGAGTCTACGCCGAGAGCCATGTCAGCACGTGAAGTGGAACGAGCTTCAGAGAGGGACCAAGAACTGACCGACGTTCGCAACAGCATTCAGTCGGGGAAATGGGACAGTACTATCCGATCATACCGACTCATTCAGGATGATTTATGCAACGTGGGGAGAAAATTGTCCTACGCGGAACACGTTTGATAATACCTAAATCGCTAAGACAGCGAGCCCTTGACATAAGTCACGAGGGACATCCTGGAATGACTTCAATGAAACAACGATTGAGAACAAAAGTCTGGTGGCCCCAGATGGACAGAGATGTAGAAAACCATGTGAAAACATGCCATGGATGCCAAATCGTTTCTAAATTCGATCCTCCAGAACCGGTCATAAGAACGCAACTGCCAGAGAAACCATGGGAACATCTAGCGATTGATTTTCTAGGTCCTCTGCCCATCCGGGGATAGACATATCGTAGCAGTGATTACTACAGCCGATTCTTCCGAAATTGAGATTATGAGGAAGATCACAACGGAGAAACTCATACCTGTTTTAGATGTGATGTTCGCCAGACATGGGAACTCCTTCTACACCATTGTGACAACGGGTCCTCAACTGATCAGCAAGGAGCTGAAAATCCTACTTCAATGAGTTAGGAATAGAACTTCAAACAACAACTCCATTATGGCCGCAAGCCAACGGCCAGTGGAGGACAGAAACAGATCGTTAGTAAAGCGTCTGAAGATAGCCATGCTATGGGAAAGGATTGGAAGGAAGAACTAAACAAGTTTCTAATCATGTACGTTCGACACCACATAGCACGACAAACAAATCTCCAGCTGAGCTACTTATATAACAGAAAGATTCGAACTAAACTACAGACCTTAACGCAGAAATCCTAAATGACGAAGAAGTAAGAGATCGCGACAGGGAGAAGAAGGATGGGGTAAACGTTATGCAGTGAGAAACGACTTGCAAGAGAAGCGACGTGCAGGTGGAGATCAAGTTCTACTCAAACAGCCAGACAAGACAAACTTACAACTCCATTCAATCCAGAGCCAGTAAGGGTTACAGAGAAAACAGGGAACTCTGTTGTAGTCCAAACACCAGAGGGAGCAAGATACAGGAGGAACACAACCCATGTGAAGAGGTTCCATCACAAACACCCCTCCTGAACCAGTAAGCGAACCGGCCGAGACTACGCGCCCAACTCAACAGCGAGATCCAGACCCTGGTGAGCAGTAAGTCTAACAGGTCCGATGCTGACTCCTCAGAGAAGACCAAGAAGGGAAGTAAAACTGCCATCACACTTAAAGGACTTTGTGATGAATGAGTGCAACTCATTCATCTTACTTGTTTGCCCATAAGGCTATAATTAATCAATCCTGATTCAAGAGTGATAAGTGTTTTCAGTGAAATTGAAAGCCCCTAAGGCTGTTTAATAATCATAGGGGTACTTGATTATTACTCTAGACAAAGTGTTTTCAGTGCAGTAGGCCCTAGGCCCTTAGGCTAAATATTATAAACTATGTTAAGGACTTTAGAGAAGAAACTAGAGCAAATGAACATTCTTAGTTTTATGGTATGTATTGTCAAATGACATTTCCTCCAAATATTGTATTGTTGTTTATGTAGTATTTCATAATTCCCTTTTTTAATCATGTTAATCTAGTGTTTCAATAATTTTATTTGTTTCACTATTACTTACTGAAAAAAAGACTTTAGAGAAGAAACTAGAGCAATGAACATTCTTAGTTTTATGGTATGTAATTGTCAAATGACATTTCCTCCAAATATTGTATTGTTGTTTATGTAGTATTTCATAATCCTTGTTTAATCATGTTAATCTAGTGTTTCAATAATCTTATTTGTTTCACTATTACTTACTGCAAAAGACTTTAGAGAAGAAAACTAAGTGCAGTTATTGTTTAATAATCTCATGCAACTGTCAGATTATGTCATTATCTAATATAGTAATTCAGTTGTAGTCTTAAATTGAAGGAAAAGAGGGATGTAACATCCTGTTCTAGACTGCTCTAGGCAGCTCAATGTCACACGGAGCTAGGCTCACGGTGGGCTCGGAGTGCCTTGGCTACAGCGCCTGCGCAGTGTAGTCTGAACCAGTATGGTGGTGAATAAAAGACGTGCAAGATTAAATTCGTGACTATTACTATTGTTTAATAGAATATTACAGCCAGTAGTAACTAACATCCTTAAAGTGATTTTGAGCATGTTTCAAGTCATTTTTTCACCAAGAAGAAATGCTCGTACCCCAACCAAATTAGGCATGTGTTGTCGCTTGTCGGGTACCTAAATCCCCTCGATTTTGATAGTTTTCAAGTTCACATCACGTTTCATGACGGCTGGGTAACTCCTCGAAATCACCCCAACTCTGCTTGCTGTATAAGGTGCCAGAGTGTGTAGCGCGCCACGGCCTGGCTGCGGCGTCCTAACGGGCACCTAGATTGATATTTCGATAAATACCTGAATGATATTTAGGATGTTTTGGAGTTGTAAGACGAGATATTCTTAAGACAATTGTTCTTGAATACTAGGCGCTATCCAAATTTGCCAGAGAAGTTGAGACGACTTTTATTTCCATAGGATTGTTTTTACTCAGTCTTGGGGAGAAGCGCACTACTGGTAGCGCGCTACTTTATTTACGGAGCATATTGTAGCGGTAGCATGCTACAATTTTTGTATAGCGTATGCGTGGTTTTGAGCTAATTTTTAAGTTCCGGTTTCAGCAGTCCTAGTACCATGTAAAGTCAAAATTTGGCACTGCAAACTAACTTGTAACGCCCTCCGCGGCGCCGCCAATGTTCCATTGACTCCGAGTTTCACGTCATATGCTCGCCGTGTAGGCCCGTAATCTTGTCTCACTTGCGCACACATCGTTTGCTCTCCCTCGCATGCTCCCCGAGAGCGCTCTCTCACTGCATCGTCCGAAGGATGCGAGCGATCTGTCACATCGGGAGTTTGTAGGTATGACCTTACCAAAAATATTGCCGTGATTATTTAATTGCATGGTGCATCTTGACTCTTGAGTGCTATTTCAGGATCGTAAACTCTTCACAAAACACAGGCAAAGATGTATCAACGATAATGTGAAGTCGGATTATTGATTTAGAGCGTAATCCGCTCAATAATTATACGCCAATCGTTTGTATTGCACATTGAAATGAAGTGATGAGCATCTTATAGTTATATCCCCCCTCTCTGAGACATTCCGGGCTATTAATAGATCACTTTTGTCCAGTAGGCCCACTCTGAGAGTTGTTTGTCGCATTCTTCAACCTTCCGCCATGATTCCATGAAAAACTCGTTGTTGACAAGAAATTCAATATGACTTTTGTTAGGCCTAGAATTCTTAAAAGACTAGCTAGGCCTATGCTAAACGTTGAAAGAATGCCTATTTTAATGGAAACCAAAACTATGTGCTTTTGATGATAGGTCACAATTGAGTAGAATTAAATGGAGCCAAAAATCATCTCGGCACGACGTCAAAAGACTCAGTGGCGGGTACAGGGGGCGGTGGGGCGATTGACCCCCCCATGATTCTTTAAAAATTAAAAAAAGGATTTTATTGTGCACGCACCAAATGCACTATAAAAACCTGATTTTCAAAATTTTCGCCTGCGGCGCTATTTATTTAAAACTCCCAATAAAAATCAACTTTCCTTTATGTTGTCAGAAATAATTAGTTTGCCTCTGAAATGTGTCTGCATCAGTGTACTTCGATTTATTAAGTTGTCCTACTATGTGAATCGTTTTTTAACTAAATAGGATAGACGTTTAATAAATGAATAAAATGATGAATTGAAAATAAGATCAAACGTTTATAATATGTTGCAATCTAGGCCAATGCTGTAAATTGTAAGCTCGACATGACGTCAAAACAAATTGGTGCACACAAACTACATTGTTTCCATATTGCATTCCACCCACCACTTTTTTCTAAAACGCACCAAATGCACTCTAAAAACCTGATTTTCAAAATTTTCGCCTGCGGTGCAATTAATGGGGGGCTCCGCCCCCCATACCCCCGTGCGTCCGCGCTTAGTCCCTTTCCCACGATTGTACATGCACACGCAAATCGCCCCCCCCCCATGATTATGTCCTAGATCCGCCACTGAAAAGACTTATATAAACTGGGTAATTTGTGACTCCTATTAAACACAAACATGTGGCGGAAAAGTAGCATTGCTACTTCTGAAAAAGTAGTTTAACTTTATCGGGGCATGTAGCGTTAGCGATAGCATTCTACTTTTTTAAAGTAGCGTCCCCAAGACTGCATATATCAGTAAGATCTCTCTTATCCGATGTTCCGTGTTAACCGAGCCGTCAAAAAAAAAATAAATAAATAAAGTTTTAAATACGTAAATAAAACATAAAAATAATTACAGACGCCGCGCCGCACTTTTTTAAATGTACTCGCATACATTTGTAGGCATGCCTTACGAGTGAGTGCAAAGAAGATAGATCGGCGATATATCTCGACTTTCGAGCAGTGTGCATCAGTGTACTGAGCGTATAGAGTTCAGTGGTCAGTGTGCGTCGGGCGCATCGCCGGTAAGCGTCAGTGCCGCCCACTGAGCATATAGAGGTCAGTGTGCGTCGCGCGCCTGCGCGTGCGCGTGCGCATACGATCCAGCCATCTCACACACAGCTGTTCAAAGATGGTCGTTGTGGAACTAGATGCAATCATGTTTCAACCGATTCACGAAATTCGTAATCACGACGCATTGAATTGTTATTCCTGGGCTTATCTTATTTCTTTCCCAGACTTATCTTGCGTCGTGAGCTTCAGCGCGGGCATAGTAGTGAGAGGTTTTCCCACATGAGAAAGAGAGCTAGGCCTAGGCCTATGTTTGCATTGTAGGCCTAGGCCTACTGCGTCGAGTTTAGGCCTAGGCCTAGGCCTAGACATACGTTTTTATTACGACATGTAGGCCTAATTGTGTACGTGTGTTCGTGAGCTTGAATTACAAGCTATTAAATCATTTAGTATACCCTGTATGAAGTGTATCGTGTGTATTTTATGTTCCTTTATCCATTACATGTGTCATATATCATTTTACCACATCAGGCTATGCTACGAGAGCAAATAAACAATTGATCCGCGCCATCCGAGTTTTTCGCAAATCCGAGGTGCCCCCGGTCTCATCCAACTCGGATAAGAGAGATCTTACTTATACTTTTCTTAGTTAGTTTCTTAGTCGTTGTTTAAAACTAAACCTTATAATCCAACTCAATCACCCAAAAACTATACTCTATACCCTGTGAATGTTGAGCTCTTTTACACCTATGGAGAAACGAAAATAACTTTAAATATTCGAGTAAAATAAAAGTAACGTTTACTATTGGAAATTTAGTACTTCAAAATTACTCGAACATGTGTTTGACAATCCTCATTATTTATTGTTACTTGGAACAATTAAACAGTTACAACAGTTAAGCCCCCACGACTTTGGCGTCAAATAAACAGTTACGGGCTTTCCCTATTAAAGAAACTACAAAATATCTAAGCTTTAAAAATATTGTGCCAAAATACAAATTCAAAAATTTAAAATATTCAAAAATTTCAAAAATTTTCAGGGTTCACAATTATTTTGGGTTGCCACGGTCTAGTCACAGTCGGAGAGCTGATGGTAGAGAAGGTCAAAGAAAAGAAAAATTCAGCATTAAGGGTCCTGCATAGGCATGACGTCACGACCGAAACAAGGGGTTTTAGGCTTAGGAAATGATATTACCTGTAAATCATTAATGGTTGGAGATAATTCATTCTAGTTTTTTGCACATTGCACAAAATCTTTGCACGAACCTTGCACATGGGACACAATCAAACTTTTATTTTGTTTTAAAGTCGATATTAAATAATGAATTTAAGACGACTTGTTCTACGCTTTAGGCCTAATAATATACTTTGAGTCTTACCTGTTAAATATATTTCCATTTGGATTGGTGCAAAATGTCAAGAAACGATGTGTCTGTCAAGGAGTCGTTTCACATTTCCATAATTTTGATTGGAACAGATAAATATTGAATACGGAGCCAACTAGCACGCATTTGACGGTTTGAACGTTTGACCACATATTTCACTATGAATTACTGACGAACACGCAAATCTGATGACACTGTTGTTTAGAGCTGACTTTTATCTTTAATTTGAGCACAAGAAACACTTCCTACGTACAACCATGCCAATTTTATCGATTTTTTTCTTCATCTGTACATGGGTCATTCTCAAACGTAATGACCATATTGAAAAAAATGCTTGCAAGAAAAAATTATAACATAAAATTGGATGCCTCCTTTAACAATACATTATCCAATAATTTGTTCTTACAGCCCTAAAAGGGTTTATCTAAAAAAACAAAAATGTTTTACATACAAGCATTTTCATCAATCCAAGTGTACGAAAATGTCATGACTGTTACCGGACATAAAAGTGACAATTGATGTAAGAAGTTATTTATTAAATCTTTATTCATGTGCACAATAGTTTTAGTTACATTATCACACAAAACTAATACATTCAATAAAATATACATTTTTATTTTAATCACTTTTTATAATATCAAAATGTCAAGAATGTTACTCAAATTTCAAAACCTGGTAATTAACTTGCTAATAATGGACAAATGGCAAATCAAATTTTATCAAGATCACTGTTAGCAATGAAGTATTAATATTATAAATAAGATTCAGTTATTTTAAACTTTAAATAAGACTTAATTTAATAATTAGCTCGGGTAACGGTGTTGACAAAAATAACAGTCTTGACAAAAAGTTACTTTTTTTCTAAACAGTAATAATTTTTTTCTAAGATCATGTTGCTTGTTAGTGTACAAATCAGTCAACCTAAAGATAAAATCCATCTAATCCAACAAGTTTGTGTTTGAGTTTAAATTTAAAGAGACACGGCGGGTAACGGTCTTGACAAAATGAAACATTCTTGACAATGTGATCACTGAAAATAAATAAAACAAGTTTTTTGTTACTTTTGGAGTTATGGCAATGAATTACAAACCTCTCCCTTCAAAACACATCTACAGTTGCAGGAAATTAATGCAGTAATCCACGATGCCCTTGGTAATGTTACTTTTTGAAAGTAACATACCTGACAAGTAACGGTCATGACATTTTTGTTATGTATGTATGTGGGTGTAGGTAAGGCTCGTAATAATGCATAGCCATGATTATCTGGTACGCTTTAAAGCTTCATTTATTATAAAACGTTGTACTAATCTACTACATGACATTGTGCATGAGATTGTCAGATGGAAGCGACGCCATACTCTTTTCAACACCGCCTTGTAAATGTGGCGAGGCAAGTAAGCGGGAGGTTTGAACTTTGAATACACCACAATTCTCCCCCTCAACAGTATACCTACAATGAAATAAAAGTAGATTGCAAAGTCATACGTGAGCTTAGGTACCAATAATGAAATGAAAATAATGAAATGATTTGGTACTTGTAGCACAATATTCCAAAAACAGTAAACTAACTAAGATTGTAATACAGGAATCAGTTTTTTAGGACATACTATGCAACCTTGTAAAACTGGAATGAAATTAACCTAAAACTTAAAGATTTAATAATTGAATCAACAAAAGGCATCATGATCCCAAAACTAACAATGATAACCTTCAAATAGATGGTTGGCTTTGTAGCCCTTGAAAGTGACGACTAGTTGAGTTTGAGTTACTCAGTCCAATTAGGGAATTTGAAGGTGGTCAACTCAACAGGAGACTGAACCCTAAACGTAGATAGTTCCTGGGAATCTGTACAAACGTTCTTGTACAGAATTATCATTTTGTATAACAGCACTGGAGTTGCCAGCATCTGGTGGCCCATCACAGCACAAATTCGGGATTGGGGAAGCTTGGGGAAAGAGTCGCCCTTGCTACCACTGGTACCACCGAATTCTGCGTAGAACTTGGTCTAGAGTACGCGTCGTACTGCTCCACGGGCCCATCTCGACGGTGAATTTCCTGGGCCCGTGTACTTCCGATATTTTCCCAGGCAGCCACTTTGGTCCAGGACCATAGTTGCGGGTACATCACTGAGTCTTCTGCAAATTGTCGGTAGGAAAGTCTGTTTGTGAGCTGAACAGCCGCACTCTCCCCTCCACAGACAGTCTTTGTTGGGATGAAATTTACGAGCATTGTGTGGATTTTCGGCCCATTAGCATTTCTGCGGAGTCCCCCGGTACTGGTACTGGGTGTATTTCCTCAGAGGAACAAAATGTTTCCCCCAACCCCAAAAACGCCACTATCCGCCGTGAACTTTCGTAAGTGTTGTTTAAACCGTCTGAACATAACGTTCTGCCAAACCGTTAGATGCAGGCGAGTAAGGTGTGAGGTTATGTGTTTAATTTGGTTTTTGTAAAGAAAGTCTTGAAATCCTCTCCTTTGAATGCTGCCGCTTATCTGAAACGATCTCATGGGGGAATATCCCGTAGTCCTTGAACATGTCTCGGAAAAACGTCAACGCTGTCTTTGCCGTAAGTGACCCCGGGGTTTCTTCACAACTGGCCACTTAGAGTAAGCGTCCACAGCTATGAAAAATTTGTATGTCCTTCCGTAGGCCCTGCAAAGTCAATGTGTATACGCGACATCGGTCGACTGGGGAACACTCCATGGAATCACGTTCGATGTTTGTGGGTGCACGCTTGTTTGCAGCACAAGATGTACACTGGCCAATCATTTCTTCGATTGCTCGGTCAGTTGGCCACCAAACATAACTCCTGGCCTTTGCCTTCGTCGCAACGATTCCCTGATGAACTGCATGTAACATTTTCAGAACACGACTCGTAGACTCTCGGGAATCACTACTCTGTTGGCATAGAGAAGACACCCACCTTCCACCGAAAACCCCCGTTGTTTTCCCGAAGGTAGGGTTGAAACTCAACCGGTAACTTCGATGGTTCCCAGCCATGTAGCACACCAGCTAAAACTTTAGAAAGAATGATGTCCTTCTTCGTCTCCAGACGTATGGTGTCAGCCGAGATTGGAAGTTCTGCGGGCGCCCTTGTAGAACCACAACCCGCTGGTTCCGGGTACTCTGGTGTATCCGGTCCTGGGATCGGTAATCGGCTGCACAAGTCTGCATTTGAATCTCTTTACCTGGACGGTACTGATATCATACAGATAAAATCCTAAAGTCAATTCCAACGCATCATACGTGGGATAATACATCAGGTAACACTCGCCCTGGCCGAAACAGACCTACTAATGGTTTTGGTCAGTATATATGACAAATTTTCGACCATAAATAAAAACGGTGGAATTTCTTTAACCCGAACATGATTGATAAAAATTCCTTATCTAGCTGAGAATAATTTTTCTTTTGCCGTTTGTAGCGTACGAGACTGAAGGGGATTGGAGGTTCGGAACCATCTGGCTCGGAAGTGACAGTACCGCTCCAACCCCGTACGGCGATGCATCACAAGACATTACTAAAAGGTTTAGTCAAACTGTAATGAACCAGACCTGATCAATGTGACTTGCTGTTTGGCATCGTTGAAACACTGCTCATGCTTCTGGCTCCAGGTCCATTGCTGCCCCTTGGTGTGAGCTCGTAGAGTAGCGTAAGTTTGGTAGCCATATTCGGAATGTAGCGCTCGTAGAATGTAAGAAATCCCAGGAATGACTCCACGCTGCAGATTTGTAGGTGCGGGTGCCGATCGAATAGCCTGACTTTTTCCTCCGTAGGTGGATTCCTGTGCTATCAATCAAAAACCCTAGAAAATCTACTGATGCAAAATAAATTCGCATTTAGACAGTTTGAGACGTAAACCAGCAGTACAAACTTTCCAACACAAACTCTCGTTCTCGCCCAGCATTCCTCCTTTGTCTTTCCTGAAACGAGAAGTCATCAAGAAAAATTACTAAAACCTTCTAGTCCTTTAAGAAAATTTTCCATCAAGTCTCTGGAAGTATGCTGGTGCGGACGCCAGCCCCAAAAGGAAGACGCAGCATTCGTAGTAGGCCCCTTTCTGTGTATTTAGTGCAAGTACCGTGATGGGCTCGTCATCCACTCGTAAATTGGGTGTAAGCCCTATCGAGGTCCAACCGTGTGAAAAAGCATCCTCCAAGAGTGCTGTAAAAAACTTCTGTATTTGTAGGTAGAGGATAAAAATCAACCTTCAACACAGGGTTGACTGTCCCCGAATAATCACCCCAAATTCGCACAGTGTTGCGCTTGGCAACAAAAACAGCAGGTGTACCCATTCCCCTTGTGCTAAGTCTCGACTAACCCGTCACGTTGCATTTGTTCTAGGGCCTGGTCAGACTTCTCTTTCAATGCGTAGGGTGGGCTCCGATGTTTGCGAAAGACAGGTGTAGCATTTGGATCTAGTTCCACGTGAACCGGTTCCCCTTTGTAACAACCTAAACCGCCTGCAAAAACGTTTCTAGGCCATGCAATTCTTTAGGAAGATTGCCATCACTTACACCTAACTGGTTCACGCTGGTCACAGCCAGCCCCAAGTGGTGAAACCAGTCTCTGCCGAGTAGGCTAGGCCCATCTGTCTGCATCACGTATAGTGGTAAAATGGCAAATATTTTTTCCCATACTGCAAAGGTTACCGTTGCCACTCCCCGTACTGCTAAAATCCTGTTGTGACCAGGTTCGCAGTTTGAACTTTGATGGCGCTAGTGGCGGAGGTCGGTAGGCCATAGACGTCTAAAACCGGGCTATGCCAATGATGAATTTTTTGATCCGTGTCCACTTCCAATTTTTAAATCTACTCCATTCAACTCAACACCACCTTGAAAAAGCCCTCATGTCTATCTTTCTCCACCTTGAGACAGAACAGATATGAGTCTTCCACCTCTGATGTAAGCAGATTGGTACCCGAGGTCTTAGGCCCTAACTTGGTATTGTTCCCCGACTGGACATGCATACCTTAGAAATATGGCCTGTCTTCTGACATTTGTTTACATGTCAGGTTCTTAGCACTGCATGCATCGGCCTTGTGGGTTTTGCATTGCCACAGCGATAGCACATGCCTTTGGCAAAAATTTGCCTCTGTAGTAGGCCTAGGCCTAGAATCAAAATTATTTTTAGGGGTACCTCTGCCTGCCTTGTACGATGTACCTTGGGTAGCCACGACCTTGTGTACTTGGCCGCCTGCCCCTGCATTTCCGCGTAAGACTGGACATCTCGCTGCGCGTCTCCGCTGCCGTAGCAATCTCAAACTGCTCTCTGGAGGTAATGGGATCTCCCTCCGCCAGCAGCTTGGTTTGCAAAATCTTTTCCCGAACTCCTGCAATGAGTTGGTCTAGCAGATTCTCATCTAGGTCTGTGAACTCGCAAAGCTTACTGAGACTTCTGGAGTCCTGTAGGTACTCGAGTATAGTTTCGTTCTCTAGCTTGTAGACGCTTGCGAAATCTAAACCTTGTGGTACGTTTGCTAGGGGTAGGGCGGGACCTACTTGTAAGCAGGTCCTTTTCCTCTTTGAACGACAGATCAGTGAGTGTCCTTGGTGTAGCCAAGTTGCGTAGCACCACAAATGTTTTTGCTTCCAAGCACAGAGAAAAACATTCTTCCTTTTTAGTTCAGGGCACATCGAAGGCGTCGAATGCAAATTTTGATCCTTTCGACGTAAACGTCCCATGGCTCTTCCCCGGGCCTAAACGGTCCGATCGAAGCAACTAGCCCACTTGCATTACCACGTGTAATATTCTATTAAACAATAGTAATAGTCACGAATTTAATCTTGCACGTCTTTTATTCACCACCATACTGGGTTTAGACTACCACTGCGCAGGCGCTGTAGCCAAGGCACTCCGAGCCCACCGTGAGCCCAGCTCCGTGTGACATTGAGCTGCCAGAGCAGTCTAGAACGGATGTTACATCCCCTTTCCTTCAATTTTAAAACTACAATGAATTTACTATATCTAGATAATGACATAATCTGACAGTTTGCATGAGATTTTTAAACTAAAACTGCACTTAGTTTTCTTCTTTTTAAATCTTTTTGCAGTAAGTAATAGTGAAACAAATAAGATTATTTAAACACTAGATTAACATGATTAAACAAGGATTTTGAAATACTACATAAACAACAATACAATATTTGGGAAAGGAAATGTCATTTGACAATTAAAACAACCATAAAAACTAAGAATGTTCATTTGCTCTAGTTTCTTCTCTAAAGTCTTTTTTCAGTAATTAATAGTGAAACAATAAAATTATTGAAACACTAGATTAACATGTTTTAAACAAGGATTAGAAATACTACATAAACAACAATAAAATTTTTGGAGGAAATGTCATTTGACAATTACATACCATAAACTAAGAATGTTCATTTGCTCTAGTTTCTTCTCTAAAGTCCTTAAACTAGTTATAATTTTTAGCCTTAAGGGCCTAGGGCCTACTTGCACTAAAAACACTTTGTCTAGAGTATAATCAGTACCCCTATGATTTTAACACCTTAGGGGCTTTCAATTTCACTAAAAACACTTATCACTCTTGAATCAGGTTTTGTTTAAATTTTAAGACCTTATGGGCAAACAAGTAAGTATTGATGAGTTGCACTCACTTCATCACAAAGCCCTTTTAAGTGTGATGGCAGTTTTACTTCCCTTCTTGGTCTTCTCTGAGGAGTCAGCATCGGACCTGTAGACTTACTGCTCCCAGGTCTGGATCTCGCTGTTGAGTTGGGCTCGTAGTCTCGGCCGGTTCGCTTACTGGTTCAGGAGGTGTGTTTTGTTGATGGAACCTCTTCACATGGGTTGTTCCTCCTGTATTTTGCTCCCTCTGGTGTTTGGACTAAAACAGAGTTCCCTGTTTTCTCTGAAACCCTTACGGGCTCTGGATTGAATGGAGTTGTAAGTTTGTCTTGTCGGGCTTGTTTGAGTAGAACTTGATCTCTCACCTGCACGTCCCTGTCTCTTCCCAAGTTGTTTCTCATCTGCATAACGTTTTACCCCATTCCTTCTTCTGCCTGTCGCGATCTCTTACTTCTTCGTCATTTAGGATTTCTGCGTTAAGGTCTGGTAGTTTAGTTCGAATCTTTCTGTTATACAGTAGCTCAGCTGGAGATTTGTTTGTCGTGCTATGTGGGTTCGAACGGTACATGATTAGAAACTTGTTTAGTTTTTCCTTCCAATCCTTTTCCCATAGCATGGGCTATCTTCAGACGCTTTACTAACGATCTGTTCTGTCGGCTCCACCTGGCCGTTGGCTTGCGGCATAATGGAGTTGTTTTATGAAGTTCTATTCCTAATTTCATTGAAGTAGGATTTCAGCTCCTTGCTGATCAGTGAGGACCGTTGTCACAATGGATGTAGACAGGTTTTCCCATGTCTGGCGACATCCATCAAAAACAGGTATGATTTTTCTCCGTTGTGATTTTCCTCATAATCTCAATTTCGAAGAATCGGCTGTAGTAATCAACTGCTACGAATATGTACTCCCCGGTGGGCAGAGGACCTAGAAAATCAATCGCTAGATGTTCCATGGTTTCTTTTGGCAGTTGCGTTCTTATGCCGGTTCTGGAGGATCGAATTTAGAAACGATTGGCATCCATGGCATGTTTTCACAGGGTTTTCTACGTCTCTGTCCATCTGGGGCCACCAGACTTTTGTTCTCAATTGTTGTTTCATTGAAGTCATTCCAGGATGTCCCTCGTGACTTATGTCAAGGGCTCGCTGTCTTAGCGATGTAGGTATTATCAAACGTGTTCCGCGTGGGACAATTTTCCCCACGTTGCATAACTATCCTAAATGAGTCGGTATGATCGGATAGTATCGTCCCATTTCCCCGACTGAATGCTGTTGCGAACGTTCGGTCAGTTCTTGTTCCCTCTCTGAAGCTCGTTCCACTTCACGTGCTGACTTTGGCTCTCGGCGTTAGACTCGCTGACTCCCCAGCGCACGTAATCATTTATCTCTTCGACAGTATTCTTGGAGTCTCCAGATCCTTGTACCAACCTTGATAATGAATCAGCAATGTTAGTCTTGCCGGTTTGTATACAACCTTGTATTTGTAGGGTTGCATGCGTAGTACCCAACGGCCAATTCCTAGCGCTCGGCTTTGACCTTGGTGAGAAAATCACTTCTAATGGCTTGTGATCAGTAATCAGGTCAAAGTTATACCATATATGTACAAGTGAAACTTCTCACAGGCATAGATAAGCCCTAGTGCTCTCGCTCGGTTTGGGAATATCTACGTTCACTGCAGATAGGGTTCACGGGCGTAACATATCACACGAGGACCCTCTGCTTGGACTGGACTAGTACAGTTTCCCAGACCGTAAGGACTCGCGTCTGATATTACTGTCTTTTTTGCATTTTTGTCGTAGAAACCAATGTCTCTGCTTTAGTCAAGTATGTTTTGCAGAGTTTTGAAAGCTACCTTTTGTTCCGTTCCCCAGGAAAATTTTTCAGACTGCGTGTTAGCTTCCTGAGGGGTTTTCAGAGATTGTTGTAAACCGAATGAATTTTGCATTTTGAAGTTTACAAGCCCCAGAAAGCTACGTACCTCCTCTGCTGTTTCTGGCCTCCTGAAGTTCTGCACTGCTTCAATGCTACTTTCGGTTGGCCGGGACCCCTTTTCCTGAGATGTGGTTTTCCTACGAAGGCGATTTCGCTGACTCGGAGTTGACATTTCTCTCGATTCAGCGTCAGTCCTTTTCCATGGATGTTTTTGATTGCACCTCTCAGCCTGTTGTCATGTTCTTCTCTCCCTTCTTCAAACCCCTTGAACATATCGTCATGTTTTTTGGAAATATCTTCTTGAATAGCGTTAGGTCTAGGCCTATTCGCAGAAGATTAAGTTTGATTGAAGTTTCCTTACCCAGGATAGATATTCCATCTTCTTTGATGACGTAGAAGTCTGCGTTATCGAGTTTTCTCCAACTTCCACTTTGGATGTGAACTTTCCAATCACTTCCAGTTCTTTCTTCTTTTCCATAAGCAAACAATTTCTTGTTGGTTTTCTCAGTTTTGCATTTTATGCCACTTTGTTTACAGTGTTCCAATTGTTGCTGGCATACCACATTCAGCTAGCACCAGAATCAATCAACATTAGCATTTAAACTCCGCCTACCCGTAGGTTAATTTTCCCCTCACTGTCGATAGGGTTAGGCCTACTTTAGTTCTTTGACCCACTGATTTGAAATGCATACTCCTTATCACTTGTGTCATGGTCTGAGTCAGATTTGACCTGGTGAATCGTTTATTGCCTGTCTTTTGCTTTTAGGCACATAGCCCTTCTTTTCTAGGCCTACTTTGGTTTTGCAACATTGTTCATAATGGCCTACCTTTTTGCACCGGTTACATCTTTCCCTATAGCAGGGCAAGTTTTATCACTGCTTATGTGTCCAGTTTTCCCACACCTATAACAGGTCTGCTTTGATTTCCACTCTCTGTCTAGGCTTAGGCCCACTCTGTCTGGAACCCTGGGCTTTGAAGTCTATTTTATTCACTTCTTGATTAGAGCCTCCTTCCATCACTTTTTTCCTGTGCTTCAGCCCCTCTAAGCTTCGCGCCAGTTTCTGAGTGTTAGTAGTGTAAGGTTTTGACCCTTTCTAGGCATTTACGCCTTAAAGCATTAGAAACACACTTTTCAATTATTTGGTCTCTAATGTTTTCATCTACCTTTTCCCAAAGCTGCACAAAGTCGCCTGTCGCTTTAGTCGTGTTACATTTTTGTTCACTCTTTCTCTAGGCTCCTGGGCCATGTTAGAAATATGTGTCTCTCATATGGAATGTTAGACTGAGGTGTGAAATACCTGTCCAGTGCTCTTAATGCTGTGCCATACAAGTCAGTATTTTCAGGATCCTCCACAGATTCGGGTAGGGTTTCCCAAATGTCTTGTACGTCCATTCCTGCCGCGACAATAGTAGTGATCGTTTTGAGTGTCTAGGGTTATTCCCTTTTCCCCCCCAAAGAATGTGAATGCGCGCTTTCCAACGACGCCACCGCTGGCCTAGGGATGCAGCGTCATCGCTCACACAATCGAAGTTTGGAATGCCGTGAATATCTATTTCCTTAGGGCATTTCGCCGTAATTTAATACTTTTCGCTTAATATCGTGTGATTTACGTATTGAAACTTGTTTTCACCCGCGTCGCCACTTGTAATATTCTATTAAACAATAGTAATAGTCACGAATTTAATCTTGCACGTCTTTTATTCACCACCATACTGGTTCAGACTACACTGCGCAGGCGCTGTAGCCAAGGCACTCCGAGCCCACCGTGAGCCTAGCTCCGTGTGACATTGAGCTGCCTAGAGCAGTCTAGAACAGGATGTTACACCACGTGGTTGAGAAACGCTCGGACTAGTTTCAGGCATTGTAAACTGTAATGTAAATCTACCTTACCAAATCCATATCTTCGTCGCCAGTTTTGTTATGTATGTATGTGGGTGTAGGTAAGGCTCGTAATAATGCATAGCCATGATTATCTGGTACGCTTTAAAGCTTCATTTATTATAAAACGTTGTACTAATCTACTACATGACATTGTGCATGAGATTGTCAGATGGAAGCGACGCCATACTCTTTTCAACACCGCCTTGTAAATGTGGCGAGGCAAGTAAGCGGGAGGTTTGAACTTTGAATACACCACAATTTTTATATTCATAAATAAATATCAGTACAAATGCCATGTGCATAAAAGTAGGGTTGTGTTTTCTAGGATTTGGAACTTGATTGTAATGTAATTATAGTGTTTAATCAAAGATAAAATTAAAAATTAATGATCTTAACTTGGTAACATTCATGACCAATAATTAAAATACTCGCCGTTTATTTGTTCCCTTCTCAATTTTAACAGATATCATTGAAAAATCAAACAAACTTCAATGTTGTCATATCATTTGGACTCTTGTTCTTGTTTTTTCTTCATTGATCCACTGCCTTCTACACTTTATTTTTATTTATTTTTTGCACGGTAACGGTCATGACATCAATATTATTACCACAGTAGGGACGAACACTCCTTACTTGATATTTCTTGGAAAATGTTATGTTGGACTGTGCGCCCTTTGTTCACTCGAATGAGTAGGCTTATTAGCCCAAGTGACTTTATGGCCAAAAAAAGTCATGGTAGATGGCAGCACTACAAAAACAACATGGCGGATCATTGCGGTATTCGCGAAAAAAAGTCTATCGAAGCGCTGCGGCGGCGGCGCGTGTACTACGCATTGCGGTATTGGTTGTAATTGGCGGCGATTATCCCATAAGTAAACAAGGCTCGTTGACTTCGTTATTATGTCTCTATGGCAAATACGAATGTTTGTAATAGCTACTGCTCCGTTCCCAAATGCAACAGTAAGGGGAAAGGTGGGGGTTTCCATCTTTTTCCCCAAAGACCTGACGCTTAGAAAGAGATGGGCACACTATTGGAAAAACGGGAAAACTACTAGGGCTAGCCTATGCATAGGGGGTAGGGCCTAGGCCTATTACAAAGTTTTGTAGGGCCTATGTGTGTGCTCATACTTAACAAACCAAGAAAATATTTTAAAATAAAAGGTTAATGAAGAAATATAAATCCATTGCTTATGCCTAGGCCCTTGCAGAGATGCCGTTTGGGTAGGCCTAGCCGCGAGCTGTCAAAATGGGCGGAGGCCTAGGGGTGGCCTAGGCCTAGAATAGTCCCCTAGGCCCTAGATATATAAAAAAAAAACAGTCGTAAGCCTAGGCCCTAGGCCAAGAAATGTACACTTAAAACTCTTTCTTCACCAGGAAACGGCCGTTTCTTTAACGTAGCACATTTCCTTCTTTGGTCTTGGGACTACAAAATTCCCCGCAGTCAGTTTAGCTTTCCCGCCACTTCTCAAGATCGGTGCAGCTGATATACAAGTGAGGTGATGTAAATCGTAACTAATCAGGTTCTACCTCGTAACAATCATTGAATTGTATTACTGAATAGAATAGACAATAAATAGGTAAAGGAAGGAACTAAGGGCTAGGGCTAGGTAGGCCTAGTCTAGGGGAATGTTTAATGGCCAGAAGCACCTGCCTTGTGCACGTCTGTTTAGTCAAATCATCACGTATTGTTGTACTTAGGCCTACTTCCAATTTGTGAGGCGGCGTAAATTTTTAGGTTTGTAAAAAAAGTGTAAAAATCTCAAAGCAGTTTGTTTCTGCCTTTAATCCCACGCATAGGACCGTAGGTCCTAGGCCTAGTAGGCTAGGCTATGTGATTTGCTTCCTAAAAAACCCTTTCCCCCCCCTTAATTATAGGCCTACGGCCATAGGCCATCACCTATAAACCTTAAACTTCGTCCCACCTAACCCTTAGGGTTTTCTGACATTACAGATTATTATTTGGATTGGATAATTGCACCCGAAAATACATGAGTGGAGATGGAGTGCGATCACTTTATACCGCAATGATCCGCCATGTTGTTTTTGTAGTGCTGCCATCTACCATGACTTTTTTTGGCCAATAAAGTGATCGCACTTGTAGTCTACACTAAAATAAATGAAGGAATACCTGTTATATAACCATTTATTTAGTATTTGCTATTAATTTGTTCAGGATGTGAAGAGTAGGGCCCTAAAATGATGAACTGAGTTAGGTTTACACTACTTGTCTAGACGAGACGCCATCATGCACTGCCTTCTCAGGTTCCACTGCAGCCTGTGCATCCAGCAGGCCTAGGACACTGGGCGCGCCAATTCAAACAATTTACCTTTGACTACACTCGGCCATTTCCTGATATATTAATTGTCCTCAATTAGATGTACCAGTAGGTAGTTCACACAGTCAAGAAATAATCTCACTCTCTTATAATCTAAAGTCTACAGTAATCTACTCCTCGAAAACAGTTTTGAGGTTTTCTACCAAAGTTCAATAGTCTACAGTTAACTAATCCTCATAACAGGTTGAGGTACTACAAAATAAAAAAATCTAGGGTTTAAACTATTCCTCTACGGTTGAGATTCTCAAGATAGAGAAATTATTCCCCAAATTTAAACCCAAATATATTCACATCAAATTTTAACATATTTCTTCTTAGCTGGTTTTCGAGTCTGCCGTTTTGGGTTCTCCCTCACTCGTTCCCGGTGCCGGGGTCCCTCTGGTTCTGGTGGTTCAACTTCGGGCTCGGTTTCTTCTTCAGAACGGGTTTTCGGACTCGTCTCCGTCGTCGACTGAAGTTTTGGATTCCCAGGGCTTGAGCTGCGACTCGGAGCTGTTGTCGCGTAAAAACGACCTCCCTCGCTGGGTCTTAACGGGAAAATTCCTATAGGTATGGCAGGTAATTTTTCTGTTATGACCATTGGTCCTCGAACTTGGCTTGCGTTTTCAGAGATTCTCCGTCGGCGCTAGCTTCCTTCTGACGTAGACCACTTCCCCCGACGTCGTAATACTTGCTATTGGCTCGACGTTGGTCAGCATACACCTGGCTTGCGTATGCGCTGTTGTCTCGGTTCCTATACCGTGTCGCTTCCATCCGTCGCTATTTGGTTCATTGCCTCTCTTTTGACTGCAGTTGTCCGGTAGGGGCGTGATTGCACTGGCTTACTATCTGGAACCTCCACTTCGTCCATCTCACAGCGTCGGTGCACCCTAATTCCTTTTAGGCTAAGAGTAAAGCAATCTCGATAAGGGTCAAAGTAGGGGGTAGCAGTTCGTCAACTTCCGTATCTTGCCAATTGATCCCCCACATTCAGTTCATCTCTGGTTAAAAACGATTGACTGATCTCGGTTTACATTTAATGACGCAACTACTTCAACCTCCTCACCTCTCGCTATGCAACGATTACTCTGCGGTTTAACGTCTTCTATGCTAGCATTGAGAATAGGAATACTGCATTTTCCTCCTTGTATAATATTAAAAATAGGACCCTTTATCAATCATATTCGTATTCAGTACAGGCCCGGTTCTGCCCGTTTGATATTACGTCAATAAAGTTTACTGAATTACCTTTCCAGATTGGGGTTCGGCAACTGTTAAGCTAACTCGGCCCTTTCCTTTATCTCCGCTAGTGTCTGTGGTTAGGTTCTGAATGAGATCCGCATCTCGGCCGGTTATCACTACCTTATCGTCTATCTTTAGCAGACACAACCTGAGGCAAATCCAGCCAAGACCTCCAATAATCAGGGTCCACCGGTTGAACATCATTTTCCCCAGGACCATTATTTCTACATTTTTCCCACAACCTCTTCTATCATGATGTCCACGTGCATTATGCCCATTGGTTTTTAAATTACAGCCCAATGCCACACAGACTTTGGTTGGTTCCTCCAACTTCTTAAACCAATTTTTATGGCAGCTGACGCTTAATTGTACACAAGCGGAACCACAATCGATCAGCCTACTACTTATGAGTCCCATCAATAACACTTCCCTTTAAGTAACGGTCTGATGTAGGCCTATTCGTTGAGTTAGTAACTGTGAATACATTCTTTTTTTCCTAGAGTTGGGCAATTTTCTTCTGTGTGTCCTTCCCTCTTACACAATTTCAACTCCGCGTTTCGGCGAGGTTTCGGGCAATCTCGGGCGAGGTGTCCCCTTTATTGTTGCAATTGAAACATCTTGCTTTGAAGAATCGCTCTGTTGCTGCTTCCGGGAGTCATTCTAGTAGTGCCTGAAGTCTGTTGGCCTGCACTCGTCCCGCGTTGTGTTTCTTGTGTACTATGCTGGTACTTATCGGGAACTTTACCGCCATTTGAGCAGCCTGTTGAGGTTGACGCGTCATCGTCGTTGACTTCAGCCCTCTTGCTTCGCGTTTTAAGGCTAACGTCTTCAAATTCGCGGATGTCTCGTAGCATTTTGTTGCTGTTCTGGTGATTCCGTGACATCAAAACTGACATAGCTCGTCTGATGCAAGGCCCCCGTAGCTAATTGCTTTTTAACATCACGAAGGGGAGGTGAAGGCTCACACAGTTCACCTTGTCGTGGAAAGTACATATGCACGCTTTCCTTGGGTAGTAGTTGTCCCTTTTTTCCATGGCCTTCCACTTTTCAGAAGTCCTGTGACCCCAATGAATGCTCTCGGAACTGCCCCTCAACTCCGCCCTGTGGTTAAATCGGTCGTCCGCGTGTCGAACCACATCAGCCCCAGCTCCCCGCATGTTCGTTCTTGCAAACTGTATGCACATTTCTTCAGTCCCGTGATGCAACTGCGATGTTGCATTTCTCGTAAAGCAACCACTCATTGGCTGTGCCGGGACCCCTTCCCCTCGAACACTGGTTTCGGAGTGAGCGATGTCCGGCATTATTTGGATAACTAGTGGTCTAGGCTGCGTGTTGGTGACCAAGGCATTCAGCATGGCCTGATTTTGTTGAATCAGCGACTGCAAAAAACATTTCCATGGTCGGTGCTTGGGCCAGCCTGGCTTTTGGACTAGGCCTATTAGTAGTTGTTGAGGATGATGATTCACCTTGAGCATCTAGGCCACTTACGCCTAATTCCATTGCGGCGTCACACAGCACATTTAAGTTTTCCATTGAAGAGAAACAGTCTTCGCGGTGGAAAACGTATCAGAACATGAGACGACAAAAGGGAAAACTAGGGCCCTAGAAACACGTGGTCGACATAACCTAACTTATCATTTACGGGAGCATCCCACGTCTGAAGGGTAGTCCTACACGAAAAAAAATGAAGGAATACCTGTTATATAACCATTTATTAGTATTGCTATTAATTTGTTCAGGATGTGAAGAGTAGGGCCCTAAAATGATGAAAATGAGTTAGGTTTACACTACTTGTCTAGACGAGACGCCATCATGCACTGCCTTCTCAGGTTCCACTGCAGCCTGTGCATCCAGCAGGCCTAGGACACTGGGCGCGCCAATTCAAACAATTTACCTTTGACTACACACTCCATCTCCACTCATGTATTTTCGGGTGCAATTTGTCCAATACAAATAATAATCTGTAATGTCAGAAAACCCTAAGGTTAGGTGGGACGAAGTTATAAGGTTTATAGGTGATGGCCTACGGCCGTAGGCCTATAATTAAGGAGGGGGAAGGTTTTTAGGAAGCAAATCACTTTAGCCTAGCCTATCCCCACTAGGGCCAGGCCTAGGTCCCTATCTGTGGATTTTTATGATGTATGTGGGGTGGGAAAGGGTCGTAATAATGCATAGCCATGTTTATCTGGTAAGTTTTAAAAGCCATTTTTAAAAAATTTTGTACAAAAATCTACTACATGATATTGTGCAGGGTTTGTCAAAGGGAAGCGACGCCAACCCTTTTTTATAACCGCCTTGTAAATGTGGCGGGGAAAGTAAGGGGGAGGTTT
This sequence comes from Sweltsa coloradensis, assembly GCA_024449915.1. NCBI lineage: Eukaryota > Metazoa > Arthropoda > Insecta > Plecoptera > Chloroperlidae > Sweltsa > Sweltsa coloradensis. Next base: position 115,271 of record JAMZAV010001094.1, read on the forward strand.
TGAATTTTGAATACACCACAATTCCCCCCCTCAACAGTATACCTAATGCAAAAAAGTAGATTGCAAAGTCTGGAGCTAAGGTACCAATAAGAAAGAAAAAAAAGAAATGATTTGGTACTTGTACAAATACCAAAACAGTAACTAACTAAGATTGAAATTTACAAAATCTTTTTTTGGGAACAACTAGAAACCCTTGTAAAACTGGAAGGAAATTAACCTAAACTTAAAGATTTAAAAATTGAATCAAAAAAGCACATGACCCAAAAACTAACAATGAAATCCTTAAAATAGGATGGGGGCTTGTACCTTGAAGAGTGACGACTAGTTGAGTTGAGTTACTCAGCCCAATTTGGGTTTTTTGAAGGTGAAAACCAACAGGAACTAAAACCCAAAACGTAGATATTTTCCTGGGAATCTGTCAACTTCTTGTACAAAATTTCATTTTTTTAACAGCACGGATTTGCCAGCTTTGGGTGGCATTACAGCACTATTCGGGAGGGGGAAAGCTTGGGGAAGAGTCCCCCTTGCTACCAGGTCCCACCGAACTTCTGCGTAGAACGGGGTCTAGATGTACGCGTCGTACTGCTCCACTGGATCTTCGCGGTAAATTTCCTGGCCCGTGTACTTCCCGATATTTTCCCGGGCAGCCATTTTGGCCGGGGACCATAGTTGCGGACATACTGATCCTCTTCTGCAAATTGTGGGCTGGGAAAGTTGTTTGTTGACTTGAACAGCCGCACTCTCCCTCTCCACAGAAGCTGTTTTTTGGATGAATTTTATCGAGCTTGTGTGGTTTTTTCGGCCCATTAGCATTTCTGCCGGAGTCACCCGGGTACTGGTACTGGGGTAGTCCTCAGAGCTAAAAAAAATTTTTTCCCAACTCCAAACGCCATTACCCCGTTAACTTTCGTAAGTGTTGTTAACCGTCTAAACCAAAACGTTTGCCAAACCTTTAGAGCAGGCGAGAAGGTGTGAGGTTATGTTTTTAATTGATTTTTGTAAAAAAAGTCTTGAAACTCCTCCCTTGAATGCTGCCGCTTTACTGAAACGATCTCATCGGGAATCCCGAGTCCGGGAACAGTCTCGGAGAACGTCTCCCTGTCTTTGCCGTAAGTGCCCCCCCGGGTGTTCTTCACAACTGGCCCCACTTAGAGTAAGCGCCAAGCTATGAAGAATGTTGCCCTTTCCTGGGCCCCCTGCCAAAGAAAGTGATAGCGACATCGGTCGACGGGGGACACCCCCTGGATCACGTTCGGTTGTGGGGCCGCTGTTTGCAGCACAAGATGTACCTGGCCAATCATTTCTTCGATTGCTGTCCATGTTTGGCCACCAAACTACTCCTGGCCTTTCCCCTTCGCAAAACCGATTCCTGAGAACTGCAGTAACATTTTAAAACACGACTCGTAGACTCTCGGGAATCATACTCTGTTGGCATGAGAAGCACCCCCTTTCCCACCGAAACCCCGTTGTTTTCCCAAAGGTAGGGTAAACTAAACCGGTAATTTCGAGGGTTTCCCAGCCATGACACACCAGCAAAAAACTTTAGAAAGAATGTGTCCTTCTTCGTCTCCAGACGTAGGTGTCGCCGAGATTGGAATCGCAGGCTGCCCTTTGTAGTAACCACACATCCGCTGGTTTCCCGGGGTACTCTGGTGTACCCGGGGCCCGGGGTCGGTAATCGCGCCAAGTCTGCTTTTTAAATTTCTTTTTACCGGGGACGTTATTTGATACATACAGAAAACATCCTAAAGTCAATTTCCAACGCACATACGTGGGGATAATACATCAGGTAACACTCGCCCTGGCCGAAGCAGACCCCACTAAAGGTTTATGGGCAGTATATAGAAAATTTTCGACCAAAATAAAAGGGGGGGTTTTTTAACCGAAAAATGATTTATAAAAAATTTTTTTTTCTAGCTGAGAATTTTTTTTTCTCGCCCCCTTTTTTAGGTCGAGACTTGAAGGGGATTGGAGGTTCCCGGAACCCTCTGGCCCATGTGACAGTACCCCTCCAACCCCCTACGGGGACATCCAAAACATATAATGGGGTTTGTCAAAAATGTAATGAACCAGTACCGATCAGATGTGACTTCTGTTTGGGATCGTTTGAAAAACTGCCCCTGCTTCGGCTCCAGGTCCATTTCGCCCTTTCGTTGGGACTCGTAGAGTGCGTAAAAAATTTGGTAGCCCTATTTGGAAATTTGCGCTCGTAGAAAAATAAAAAATCCCAGGAATGACTCCCAAACCCGCCGATTGTAGGTGCGGGTGCCGATCGAATAGCCTGTACTTTTTTCCTCCCTAGGGGGGATTCCGTGCATCAATCAAAAACCCCAGGAAAATTTCGAGGGAAAATAAATTGCATTTGACAGTTTGAGAGTAAAACCAAACGTATAAATCTTTCCAACACAGCTCTCGCTCGCCCAGCATTTCCTCCTTGTCTTTCCCGAAACGAGTAAGTCATCAAAAAATTTCTACACCTTCTAGTCCTTTAAGAAGATTTTCCCTCAGTCTCTGGAATATGCGGTGCGGACGGCCCGCCCAAAATGGAAGACGCAATTCGTAGTAGGCCCCTTTTGTGTATTCAGTCAAGTACCCCTGATGACTCGTCATCCACTCGTACTTGGGTGTAACCCTATCGAGGTCCAACCCTGTGAAAAACATCCTCAAAAAGGTGCTGTAAACACTTCGTAATTTTTTGGTAGAGGATAAATATCAAAACCTTTAACACAGGGGGGACTGTCCCCCAATAACACCCAAATTCGCACATGTTGTCGCGCTTGGCACAAAAAAAAAGGTGTACCCCTTCCCCTTGGCATGTCTCGACTACCCGTCACGTTGCATTTTTTCAGGGGTGGTCAGACTTTTTCTTTCAATGCGTAGGGTGGGCTCCCATGTTTGCGAAAAACAGGTGTGATTGGATTATTCCCGTGAACCGGTTCCCCTTTTTTAACAACCAAAACCCCCTGCAAAAAAGTTTCTAGGCCCGCATTCTTTAGGAAGATTGCCATCATTACACCTAACTGGTTCACGCTGGTCACAGCCGCCCCCAAATGGTGAAACCAGTCTCGCCGAGTAGGTAGGCCCCATCTGTCTGCATCACGTAAGTGGTAAAAGGCATAATTTTTTTCCCATACTGCCCCGGTTACCGTTGCCACCCCTCTGCTAACTCCTGTTGGCCAGGTTCGCAGTTTGAAATTTGATGGCGCTAGTGGCGGAGGACGGTAGGCCTAGACGTCTAAACGCGTCTATGCCCCTGATTGAATGTTTTTGATCCGGTTCCACTTCCATTGTTAAGTCTACCCATTCAACTCAAAAAGCCCCTTGAAAGACCCTATGTCTATCTTTCTCCCCTTTTAACGAACAAATATGAGTCTTCCACCTCTGATGTAAGCAGATTTGGGACCCGAGGTCTTAGGGGCCCCAACTTGGTTTGTTCCCAGACCTGGACATGCATACCTTAGAAATATGGCCCTTCCCTTTTGACATTTTTGACATGTCAGGTTTTAGCACGCATGCACGGCCTTTGTTTTCATTTCCCCCCCAGCGTAGCACATCCTTTGGCAGAATTTGCCTCTTAGTAGGCCCGGGCCCGAATCAAAATTATTCTTGGCTTTCCTCTGCCCGCCTTGGAACATGTACTTGGGAGCCCCGCCTTGTGTCTTGGCCGCCTCCCCTGCATTTCCCCGTAAGACTTGGGCATCTCGCTGCGATCCCGCTGCCGTAGCAATCTCAATGCTCTCGGAAGGTAAAGGGATCTCCCTCGCCACAGCTTGGTTTGCAAAATCTTGTCCCGAACTCCTGCAATGATTTTTCTAGCAGATTTTCCCCTTAGGTCTGTGAAATCGCAATGTACTGAGACTTCTGAGCTCCTGTAGGTACTCGAGATAGTTTCGTTCTCTACTGTAGACGCTTGCGAAAACAAAACCCTTTTTTTTACGTTTGCTAGGCTTAGGGCTGTACCTACTTGTAAGAGGTCCTTTGCCTCGTGAACGACAGATCATGGTGCCTTGGTGTAGCCAAATTGCGTAGCACCACAAAGTTTCGCTTCCAAGCACAGAGAAAAAAAACAATTCCCTTTCTTTGCTTCAGGCACATCGAAGGGTCGAAGCATTTCGATCCTTTTTACGAAAGTCCCATGGGTTTCCCCCGGCCCAAACGGTTTCCCATCGAAGAACAGCCATTGCATTACCAAGTGGTTGAGAAACATCGGATATTTCAGGATTGAAAATGTAAAGTAAATTACCTTACCAAATCCCTATCTTTCGCCCCGTTTGTTATTATTATGTGGGGTAGGGAAGGCTCGAATAATGCATAGCCTGATTATCGGGGAAACTTTAAAGCATCATTTTTATAAAACGGTGTACTAAAAACTACGCATGATATTGTGCATGAGATTTAGAAGGGAACAAGCCATACTCTTTTATACACCCTTGTAAATGGGGCGAGGGCAAGAAGCGGGAGGTTTTTAAAAATTTGAATACACCACAGGATTAAAGGCAGAAACAGACTGCTTTGAGACTTTTACACTTTGTTTACAAACCTAAAAATTTACGCCGCCTCACAAATTGGAAGTAGGCCTAAGTATAGCAGTACGTGATGATTTGACTAAACAGGTGCACAAGGCAGCTGCTTCTGGCCATTACTTGCTGTCACCTTGACATTGCCTAGACTATAAGCCTACCTAGCCCTTAGTTCCTTCCTTTACCTATTTATTGTGTATTCTATTCAGTAATACAATTCAATGATTGTTACGAGGTACATAGAGAACCTGATTAGTTAAACGATTTACATCACCTCACTTGAAGATGAGCTGCACCGATCTTGAGAAGAAGTGGCGGGCAAGCTAAAAACTGACTGCAGGAACTTTGTATGTTCCAAGACCAAAGAAGGAAATGTGCTACGTTAAAGAAACCCCCCGTTCCTGGTGAAGAAAAGAGTTTTAAGTGTACATTCTTGGCCTAGGGCCTAGGCTTACGGACTGTGTTTTTTTTTTATATCTAGGGCCTAGGGCGACTATAGTCTAGGCCTAGGCCAGCCCTACGCCCATTTTGACAGCTCGCGGCTAGGCCTACCCTAAAGGCATCTCTGCAAGGGCCTAGGCATAAGCAATGGATTTATATTTCTTCATTAACCTAGTATTTTAAAATATTTTCTTGGTTGTAAAGTATGAGCCACACACAAGGCCCTACATACTTTGTAATAGGCCTAGGCCCTACCCCCTATGCATAGGCTAGCCCTAGTAGTTTTCCCGATTTTCAATACGTGTGCCCATCTCTTTCTAAGCGTCAGGTCTTTAGGAAAAAGATGGAAACACACAACTTTCCCCTTACTGTTGCATTTAGGAACGGAGCAGTAGCTATTACAAACATTTGTATTTGCTATATAGACATAATAACGAAGTCAACGAGCCTTGTTTACTTATGGGATGATCGCCGCCAATTACAACCAATACCGCAATGCGTAGTACACGCGCCGCCGCCGCAGCGCTTCGATAGACTTTTTTTCGCGAAACTTAGGCCTAGTTTACTAGATCGCATATAATATTAATAGTTGATCCTACTAGAGTGACTTTAAATACCAAATCTATGATAGATTTAGTCATAACTAATAGCAAAGGTATAGTAGATGTAAGAATTGATGAAGGCAATAAAATTTCGGATCATGAAACTATTGAAATAGGTCTATTAGTGGGATATGAAAAAAACAAAAATGGATTTTTACCTAAAATGGTAGAAGATTGGAGAATGTATGATGATAATGAATTTAAATATGATCTAACATGTTGTGATTGGAAAGCCCAAAATAGTAATTGTGTTTGATGGTATGACTTATGAATTGTTTGAAAACATATTATGCTGTAAAGTTAAACAAGTTAAAATGATTGAGGTAAAAAGTAACAATTTGAAAAGAAACCCTTGGATTAGTGATGAAATTAGGACAGCAATTAAAAAGAAAAAATTGTGATTATAAACGAGCTAGGTTATTAATACTAGTGAATCGTGGGAATGTTACAGAAATAGTAGAAATACAGTGAAATCAACAATTAGAAAATCTGAAAGGGAATACTATTGTAGTAAAATAGATGAAGTTAAATATGATTCTTGTCAACTTTGGAAAACATTAAAAGATGTGATTAGTACTGATAAAAGAAAGGATGAATGTTTAGAAGTCAAAGATGTAGATGGGTCTGTTTTGGATAATGAAAATGATATAGCCAATAAATTTAATGAGTATTTTATACAGAGTATAGATGATATTCTGAACAGTATTGAACCAATTAGTGATGTTAGCAGAGAGGAAGTTGCTTATGTAGATGAAAGTTTGAATGATTTAAAGAATTATGTCAGAAATGATAAATGTAAGATGGATGAATTTAGACAAATACAAATTAGTGACCTAAATAGGGCTGTCAAAAGACTTAAAAATAAGAAAGGATCGATAGATGGTGTTAATTACAAACTTTTTAAAGATGCTTATAGAGTAATAAAATTTAAAGTCCTAGAACTTATTAATACATCTTTTAGACAGGGAAAATTTCCAAGTAAACTGAAGGATTCGGTGATTCAACCGGTGAGAAAAGTAGTAGGATCTAACAATATTTCTGATTTAGACCAGTAAACATGTTATCAATTTTTGATAAATTGTTTGAAAGTATTGTGCATGAACAATTAGTGGATTATTTTGAATCAAATAATCTTATAAATGAAAATCAATCAGGTTTTAGACGAAATTATTCATGTGAGACAAGCAGTGCAGAATGTCATTAGTAGATGGCTTCAGACTAAGGACAAGAATATGTCTACTTTGATTGTTTTTCTGGATCTCAAGAGGGCTTTTGAAACGGTGAATGTCAATAGGTTGCTGAATAAATTAAGAATGATGTATGGAGTAGAGGGGTTGGCACTGGAATGGATTAAAGATTTTCTTTCTGATAGACGACAAAGGGTTAGGTATGGAAATAGTGTTTCTGAGTATAAAAACTGTTTAATGGAGTACCCCAAGGGTCTATTCTGGGACCACTTTTGTTTATTATTTATATTAATGATGTAGATAAATGTTTGAAAGTGGCTTTCATTAATATGTATGCTGATGATATGGTATTGGCTATAACGGGTAATGATATTATTGAAATGTTTAGATTAATGAATGAAGAATTATCAAGGATGACGAGGTGGCTAGGAATGAACAAACTTAAACTCAATGTGTCAAAATCAAAGGGTATGTTAATAAGAGGAGGCGGGTTATGTAATGTTAAGAGAGATGGAGAGATTTTAAATAAACTAAAAGTAGTAAATGATGTGATTGAAATTTTGAAAGAGTTTAAATATTTGGGAATAATTATTGATGACAAACTAGAATTTAAATTACATGTAAATTATATAATTAAAAAAATTGGGAAGAAAATTGGTTATTTAAGAAGAATTGGAGGCAAACTTACTAGTTGGACAAGGAATATTAGTCCGTGGAACAAGCTGCTAAAACTATAGGAACATTTCAAATCCGGAAACCAGCACCAAAATTTAGGAGCAGGTAAAAGACGTATTTTAGAATGTTATTTTCACGGGGGACACGCATGGTAGCAAATAAGTCACCTGTCATGGCGTCCACAAGATGGCCGCCAAAATAATTCTTAAAATTGCTGTAACTCAAGAAGTAATCTTCAGATTTGGATAAACTAGGTTTTGTTTTATTCGGTTTTTAATGCTCTAGAAAAATGTCATCAGAAATTTTACCGTAAATACAATAGTTTTAATTATATTTATATATTATTACAATGTATTGCAATTATATCACTTTTTGGTATATATCTAATTAATTTTTATACGTAGAATTCGCTAGATTGTCACAAAATTTTCAGACTATACTAAAATAACGCCAATAAATCCAAAAATTTTAAAGTCCGTAACAAAATTCCTGTAATTTTTTGATTCTTTAAATTTAAATTAAATTAAGCATTATTAAATCCCAAATTAAAAGTTTCCTATTCATTTAAACCAAAGTACGTAGTGGATCACACCAAATACAATATGACCACAATAAACCAAAAAAATATTAGTTCCAAAAATTAATTCCAATCACTTTCCTATTAATTCAATTAATACAATTAAAAAAAAATAATGAAAATAATCTCAATTAATTATGAAAAATTAACACAATTTGGTCGACTTAGGAATCATTTTAAAGCTATTTTTAAAGGGCGAATAAATGTAATGAAAAAATTAAATTAATTAAATTAATTAATGGGCCGAATTAGTTTCATTTTGTTAAATTATCCCACTTTTGACATATGTATTGTTATGTATACCTAAACTCGATCGATCGTCATAAAAATATACTACTTTACTGACATAATGCCAATGAATCCGAATTGGGTCATGTCCGAAAACAAAAATTCCTATAACTTAACAATTAAATAAGAAATTAAATGAAGAATTACTTATAACTCAATAATTGATATTGTCACTCAATTAACACATACAAAATGCTAACAGAACTATCAAATATAAACAATGCAAGTATAATTTTAAAAATTAATAGTCCCAAAATTATGTTCATGCTACTTTTCTGTTAATTGAATTTCCCACAAAATTATTTTCCTGTAAAATAAGCATGCAAATGGTTCCAAGTGTGGCTGTGTTAATTTTACACAACACATGGTGATTATATCAATTAATTTAATTCATTTATTAGTTCAATTAACGGTAAAGTAGCATGAACTTAAAATTTTTGGGGCTATAAATCTTTAAAATTATACTCGCATTGTTTATATTTGATACTTTCTGTTGGCATTTTGTATGTGTTAATTGAGTGACAACAACAATTATTGAGATATAAGTAATACTTCACTTAATTTCTTAATTAATCGTTAAGTTATAGAATTTTTGTTTCGGGACAAAGACAATTCGGATTCATTGTCATTATGTCAGTAAAGTAGTATATTTTTATCCTATCGATCGAGTTTTAGGTTATACAAAAAACAATACATATGTCAAAAAATGGGTAATTTAACTTAAAAGTAATTAATTCGGTGATTTATTAATTTAATTAATTAATTTTTTTATTAAAGTTATTCGCCTTAAAACTAGCTTCAAAATGATTCCAAGGTCGACCACATTGTGTAATTTTACAAAAATAATTGAGATTATTGTCATTATTTTTAATTAATTGAATTAATTGAATTAATAGGAAAGTGATTGGAATTAATTTTTGGAAAATAATATTTTTTGGGTTTATTGTGGTCATATTTTTCTTGGTGATACACAACGTTACTTTGGTAAGTGAATAGGAAACTTTTAATTGGGATTTAATTAATGCTTAATTTAATTAATTAATGAATCAAAAAGTTACAGGAATTTCGTTTCGGGGACTTTATATTTTGGATTTTTTGGGCATTATTTAGTATAGTCTGAAAATTTTGTGACAATCTAGCGAATTCTACGTATAAATAATTATATATACCAAAAAGTGCTATAATTGCAATACATTGTATTAATATATAAATAAAATTAGAACTATTGTATTTACGGTAAAATTTCTGATGACATTTTTGTAGAGCATTAAAAACCGAATAAAACAAAAACCCGAGTTTATCCAAATCCGATGATTACTTCTTGAGTTACAGAAATTTTTAAAAGAATTATTTTGGGGGCCCATCTTGTGGACGCCATGACGGTGACTTATTTGCTACCATGCGTGTCCCCCGTGAAAATAACATTCTAAAATACGTCTTTTACCTGCTCCTAAATTTTGGTACTGGTTTCCGGATTTGAAATGTTATTACGCTTGTTCCACGGACTATATGGTATATAATAGTATAATAAAGCCTCATTTTGAATATTGCGCTACAGTGTTGTATCAAAGTAATAAAAATGAGTTAGATAAATTGCAGATTCTACAAAATAAAGCCATGAGGTGTATTATAAAATGTGGAAGATTAATGCCCAAAAAAGAAATATGTTAAAATTTGGGAATGGTTAAGTGTTAAGGAGACTATAATGGTATTTGGGATTAGTTTTCATTTATAAAATTAAAAATAATTATATGCCAAATTATTTTTGTTGAAAAAATGACTGATGTGAAGAATATACATAATTTTAATACAAGGGGATCTGTTGTTGGAAATTCTTTTCGAATCAGGTGTAATTAAAAAAAATGCAAAATTTCCCTATTTTTATCTCTGGTGTAAAAGAGTTTGATAAACTTCCAATTGAAATTAAAAGTGAAAAAAAGTGTAGGATTGTTCAAATCAAAAATGTATTAAATGGGTACAACACCAGGTTTTATAAAAATGTTAGTAAAAAGAAACAAAAATGTTATTAATTAATTATTAAGATAGGTTATAATATGAAATGTCAAAATTTTGTGATGAATATTATTGTGTGAAATTTTATTGTATGTAATGTAAATTGGCTACTTTGGCCCAAAAAAAAATAAACTGAAACTGAAACGGGAAACTGAAACTGAAACTGAAACTAAAATAAGTCGATGTTTGCAAGATTGGTAGTAATAGTATCGTTTTACGTTCGACCTCTGTAGTAGGCCACGCCCAGAAGCAGACGTCCTTCACGGTGCAAGCAGTTACACAAACTCCCGCGTTTTCGAGGCGTCCCTCATCTCTATTCCCCCCTACTAAAGTAGCCTAGCTTAGTCTTTTGTATTGTGTCTCATTTTATTAACTGAAAAGAATAAACGTTTCTATTCATCACCTCAAGGTTTCATCAGGTTAGGGGCCCCAGAACACTTTATCTGCGCCTAAAAAACGAGGTTAAGGTTGACACGTACGGGTGAGTACTTTTAATTTCCTGAAAGTAGGCCTAGGATAGGCCAGGATCAAGCATGGCTGTTGCAGGTGATAACTCTAAAATGTTGATCACCAAGTTGAATAATGCAAATTATCAACTGTGGAAATTAAAATTAAAGGTAGTACTCATGAGGGATGGATTGTGGGATGTAGTCACCCAACCCAAGCCAGACCCAGAGCCCAGTGACTGGGGAAAACTGGAATGCAAGGCCATTGCAGCAATATGGTCTCAGTGTCGAAGTGACCCGTTGCTCCATCCCGCTCAACTTGAGACGGCCAAGGAAATGTGCGCCATGCTGCAAAGGTTGCATGAGAGATCCACTATTGGCAGCCGACTATATCTAATGCGAAAATTGTATGGGATGAGGTTTACCCAAGGGACCATCCAGGCGCACCTCAACTCCCTGCTGGAGGTTGTGGGTCAATTGCGGGGGATGGGAAAGAAGGTCGAAGACGACCTAGTAGGCAGTCATGTTTTTTGCAGTCTACCCCGGGGTCATACTCTACGTTAGTTACAGCCCTTGAAGGAAGAGACGAGAAAGACTTTAACGTCGAATATGTCTCTGGCAAGTTGACCGACGAAATACCAGCGCCGTGTCGAGGCGACCCCGGGACCATCGCGACAACGAGGTAGCCCTCCAGACAACATATCACAAGAGACCAAGAGGCGGGCTCGTACGGGAAGCAGGTGCCAAAAGGGAGCAAGTCAGGTAAGGAGGGACGGGAATGTTTCTACTGTAAAAAGAAAGGCCATCTGAAGGCAGACTGCCTCAAGTTCAAAAACACATCTAGGCAAGGTAAAGGAGAAAGCTAACTGCATGGTACGCATCCAGGATGTTGGCAGCAGTGCAGCACCCCAGCACTCCTTTGCGGTTTTGGAGCAGTATACACAAGGACCAGGCCGACCGCTGGTATGTGGACTCAGGAGCTACGAGCCACATGACAAGCAACAAAAGGTTCTTTACTGCGTTGCATGATGTAAAGACCCAGGTATTTTGGCAGACAACTCAACGATCTCTGCGGAAGGAATCGGTAGCGGGTGGTTGTGGTGCAAACTCCAAACGGTAAGGTGGAACAAGTATACCTCAAGGATGTGCTGTACATTCCGGAAACTGGATGGCGGGTTTTTACGGTTCAAGTGCAACCGATGGGTACACGGGACGTTCGAGGATGCCACCTGCCAGATAACTCAAAAAGACGGTCGATTGCAACCGCTGAACTTGAGGGACACTTTTCGGGTCAAAAGTGCAAAACGGGCAACGACGCAGCGTTGTGGCCCAGCCAAGTATGCATGCTCGAGGAAACCGACCTTAGGTCCCGGGATCCAGCTCCCAATTAAAGCTGTTCACGGAGGGACGGCCCTGGGCATACCATTGGCAAATGTGACGAAAAGGGTTTAACTGTGGGGTTTGCATGAGAGGGAAGTTAACCCAACAAACCATTCCCAACGAGCGAGACCAGAGCACCAACCCGGTGAACTGATAATATGACTCTGTGGACCGACCCGATCAAAACGCCGAGCGGCCCCATAATAATGGAACTTTTATCGAGACTATCACGCTTTACGTTCTTTTCCTTCCTTAAGTCCAAGGAGAAGGGGAAAAGTTGTAAAGGAAATATTCGCTAGGGTTCACACTAAGTATGGACATAGCCACCATTTTCCGCCAGACAACGGGAAAAAATACGTAACAGGGACTGCGGGTTTTCTTCAAGCGGGGGGGGGCAAGCAACTTTCACGGTGCCACACACCCTCAAAAAAAATGGCGTGGCCGAGCGTAAAATCGTCTCTAGTTGATGGCAAAATCATTTTTGGATGCACGATTTCCGAAATTTTTTGGGGGGGAGAAGCAGTGTGTCCGCGGAATCTTCAAATGTTTACCGAGCCCGAAGCGTGGACAAGACACCTTGCAAATTTTGGGAGGCAAAAAGCCGGACTTAAGCCCCCTAAATTTTTTTGGGTCAAAGTGTATTCCCTTGTCCTTAAACAAAAACGCAAGAATGGGATGATAAGGCCACTTGGCTTGCTCATAGGCAAAAAGACACCCCTCCAAAAGGTTACGCCTGTTGGACTTTAAACACCAAAAAAGTGTGGATAATCGTTTCGGCGCATCACAGAGGGCGAGCAAAAAATCCACAATCGTTAAGCAAAGGGTGGAATCAGTCTTCTGCCAGAAGGGGAAAAAAGACGGGGACTTCGTCACTTCTAGGACGGGGGGGAGGGTTCGAAGGAGCCACCGAGTTTACTCAGCAAAAGCCTACCTCAGAAACAAAAATGTCAACAATCAGCAGATTGTTTCTCGCACCACGTCAATCACAGAGACCGAATAAAGGAATCCCACCAAGAAACTTTGTATAAAGTAAGAGGGACCAACCACGTGAGCCCTCCTCGTGGAAACAAGTGATTGAGCTACCCAGAAAAGCGAAAAAAAGAACTGGGTGTTGGCCGCAGAGAGGAAAAGTCACTCTTTTAAAGAACGTGGAGGGGGGAATTAAAATTTAGGGGGGAGAAAGGGGTATTCAAGAAAAAATGAAAGGGAAAAAAAAAAAGGGGAGGGGAGAGAGAGGAGGGAGGAAGACGGAGGAAAAGGGCAAAAAATGGGGTTTGGGGATTGCCCTGATGTAGGCCCACGTTTAATAGGAAAAGGAATTGGGGAAAAAGGGGCACATAAAACCACCGGGTTTTAAAACCAAAAGACATTAGCACTAAAAGGGGCCGGGTTCAAACCAATGGGGACATGGAACAAAAGGCCCAAAAGAACCTCAACTTTGGGTTTCAGCCCGGGGAAAAGCGATTCTGCCTTATGAAAAAAGGGAAACGGCCCCGTGTACCACCAGGCTGTTTTTACGTCGCTTATTTGCCAGTCTAAGGGTCGTTAGGTCAGGGGACTAAAGAATTTTGGGAAAAAGGGTTTAAATGGCCACATTTTGGGGGACCAAAGGAGAAAAGGGGGGTTGCTTTTTAACCAAGAACTAAAAGGGGTTTAACTTCAGAAGACAAAGGGGGCGGAGACGGCCTTCTGCCACGCCGGAAAAATTATTTGGGCCCTTTCCCTGGAAAAAACCCAGGGCAAGTTTTATAAAAAAGTACGAAAATTTGATCATCCGGGAATAGCACAGTTCAGACCGGATTGGGTAGTGTCACTTTTGGCCAATGGGAGTACCCCCAAAGGGGGAAACGGTTGAACGGGTAAAAGGTTACCTGGCCGGGCCCCCGAGCGAACTGCGCCTGTCTGCAAAGGAGCCAAGCTAAGGGTACGTACGCGAGGGGGTGACACCCGACCCCAAACACAGGGAACATCTTCCTTTGGGTTGAACCCCCAGTATGTGGGGGTCGGGGAGTCGCAAGTAGGGACGATCGTCGGGGCCCATTGTCCGTCCACCCAGGGAGAATATGTCGCGGCTGCGAATGCCCGTCAAGAGCTGTTGGGTTACATCAAATGCTGGCGCGTAGGGGTACCATACAAGGAGCAAACCCCGATCTTTGGGACAACCCAAAGGGTTATTCGCTTGATCAGTCAGACGGTGCAGGCTAGGGGCGAAGCACATCGCAGTCAAGCACCATCTCATCCGAGATCTGCGAGAGCGTGGCATCGTGGATGTGCAGTACTGCCCAACCGAACACATGACTGCGGACATGATTGTTGTATGCTCCCGCTTCCCGGAAGCGCTCTCTAACTTGACTAGATACTAGTGTTGCCAACTGACTAGTGTAGTAGTTTGATGTCGACCGTATGTCCGGTTCTGAATAAAACTGACGTAATGACAGACTAGTTGGCTAAACAGTGTACAGTGATTAATTAGTATGTAATCCAGGTAGAACACCTCGTCCCTGGGATACTACATTGGCGACGGAGGGTAAATTAATGCATTCGACATCTAAAAAGAAGGTAGGAAAAGGTAGTTATATTAACAGTTTGCATAGGCCTAGACCACCCGGAATTGTTCAATCCATGTCCGGTGAAACGGCGTGCCAGCCTTTCGACTGCTCAGGTGACCAGACAACCAGTGGACAACGCTGGACGCGTTGGCTTAGGGGATTTGAATATTATGCAGAAAGTGCTAATATTACAAACCCTTAAAGAAAGAAGGCAACGTTGTTGCATAAAGCAGGTCTGGATGTACAGGACGTGTATCACAGTCTGCCAGCGGCAGGGGCAGATGGAGGTTCCAATGTTTATTTGGATGCTGTCGCAGCGTTGACTGTGAAGTTCACACCTAGGAGTAATATTCCTTACGAAAGGATCAAGTTCCGTGCACTTAGCCAACAAGAGGGTGTGTGGCTCGTTGGTCTTGTTGTTAGCGTATCTGCTTCCAATGCAGAAGGTCCAGGGTTCGATTCCCGCCATAGTCAGAAGTTTTTTAACTTCTGATTTGGACTTAAGTCCATCAGTTCGTGTCTTAGGAGTTTGTAAACGGTGACTTTGGAGCCGTCCCAGCAACGAAGCACATAATAAATTCAGAGTTGTTCTGAATCGGCCTTGTTGATTCTGGCGTTGATTCGCGGGTGTTCGCACTGTCCATACCACTGATTGCTATATTTCCTATTAAATATAACGATCTTTGGTTGGTTATCGCTCACTCGCCGATTGCGTCGGGGCCTACAGGGTTGGCTTAGTCGCTTTGATTTAAAGTCCCCCACTGAAAATCAGTTATATAACTGAGTGGGTAGACTCTAAATACAATTTATTATTTATTTATTTATTTAGTCTATTGATAAGTTTGAAGTTAGGTTAAGGCGCCAGGCTCTTCACTGTGGGTTTGACACACTCATAGATGAACACCTGCGTGACCAAATATTGGACAAAGTTTTTTCTAAGCAACTCAAGAGAAAACTTATCGAAATAGGTCCAGATATGACCCTACAGTCTGTGTTGGAACATCTCGATCTTGGGAGGATCCCAACCAGCGCGAGCTGGGGACGGGAGCGGTAAGCTCAGGCCTAGGGCTAGGTCCTGCCTGACAAGAAAGGGCTGTAGTGAACAAGGTAAGCCTAGGCCTAGATAGGTCAAAGAAAATAAAATGCTTTGCATGGGGCTATGTGGACACATGAAAGGTAGTGATGGTGTCCAGCAAAGAACAAAGAATCCCAAATCTGTGTCATCAGATTGGGCACTTTGGAGTTTTGCTGTAGGAAAAAAAAGTAAACAAAAAGGGGAACACACTAAAGGAAACACAGGGAAAAAGAGAAAAGAAAGGGTTTAGACAATTTTAATGTCGATTCAAATACAGACGACGAGTGGGAAGATCGCCGCGATTTATGCTTTCGGAGTGACCAGAGTTAACCAGCTGAAGGGTTCTTTTGCCCTATTGAAAGTCAAGGTGGGTGGAATTGGTTTGGAGGTTATGGTTGACTCAGGAGCTACATGTAATGTAGTAGATAAAGAAACTGTGGACTCGCTTTAAAGGAAAAAAAAGTTGAACTGCTGCTCTTCATTATCTAGTAAGGCACTCTTTCCATATGGTAGTAAAACCCCCCCTGACTGCCCCGGGGTAAATTCCAAGCAGATGTAGAGGTAAGACCCGGTCCAAAGGTAAGCGCTTTGTTCTACGTAATCAAAGGCAAGGTGTGCCACTTCTTGGGAAGAAAACTGCAATAAAACTAGGAGTTTTGAAGATAGGCCTGCAAGTGAATCAGATCGAAAGGCCTAATAAGCCTAAGCCTGTTTTTGGAAATTTTGAAAGATTTTCAAATGAAACTTCCTTTAAACCATGATGTGAAACCAGTGTACCAACCATTGAGAAGAGTTCCTGTGCCCCTTCAAAGAATACTAGAAACTAAACTTGAAGAGTTGGAAGACCAAGATATCATTGAGAAGATTGATGGCCCATTGCAGTGGTCCTCGCAGCTCGTGGTCGTCCTAAGGGTAATGGAGATGTCAGGATTTGCGTTGACATGCGTCAGGCAAATACTGCGGTGGAAAGAGAGAAACATCACAAAACCAAGTTTTGATGAGGTACTCCCTGATCTAAGGGACAGTAAATTCTTTAGTAAACTTGATATTGACAGCGCTTTTCACCAAATTGAATTGAGCCCAGAATCAAGAGAGATAACAACATTCCTTACACATCAAGGGCTCTATCGCTACAAACGCCTAATGTTCGGTATTAATTGTGCCCCAGAAATTTTCCAGCGCACAATGGAACAATTTTCTGCAAGAATGTGAGGGTATTTTGGATTTTTATCGATGACATTCTCGTGCATGGAAAAACTAAGAGGAACATGATAGGCGATTGAAGAAAGTCTTAGGAGTTCTAGGGGAAAAGAACATGACATTAAACAAAGAAAATGCTTGTTTGGAGTTGAATCAGTTGAATTCATGGGACATAAGCTATCTTCTGAAGGAATCACAGCAACAAAAAGTAAAATTGAAGCCGTCTGCAACTTTAGACAACCAGAAACATCTGAGGAAGTGCGAAGTTTCTTGGGGCCCAGTTAACTTTGTTGGGAAAATTCATTCCAGATTTGTCGACGACAACCGAGCCCCTGCGAAACTGATGAAGCAGGATACGCCCTTTGTTTGGGGAGTCAAGCAGAGGAAGCTTTTGACCTCTTGAAAAGGGGACTCACAGAGACTCGATCGCTGGGCTATTATAATCCGGATGCCAAAACCACTGTGATCCGCTGATGCAAGCCCTGTGGGACTGGGGGCCGTTCTTATTCAAGATGGATCGAGGGGAAACCCAGGTAATTAGTTATGCTAGTAAAAGTCTTACAGACCTGAGTCCCCTTATTCACAGAATGAAAAGGGGCTTTAGCCCTGGGAGGGCCTGTGAACATTTTCATATGTACCTGTATGGAAGAGATACTTTCGACCTGATCACCGACCAATAAGCCCATCGAATGCATATGTCACCAAAAGGTAAACCATGTGCTAGGATAGAGCAATGATGTTAAGATTACAATCCATAACTATCACATTGTACATCGCCCTGGAAAGTCTAATATTGCTGACCCATTATCTAGGCTGTTGGATCCGGGAAAAAGTAAGACAACTTTTGATGCTGAAGGTGAGAAATGTCTTCAAATCATAGTTCAGTCATCAACACCATTTGCACTAAGATTGGAGGATATCGAAGATGCTTTTTAAACTGATATGGAGCTTCAGTCTGTATCTCGTAGTCTCGAATCGGGGTTTTTGGGGTGATGACTCGAGCAAACCATTTTATGCATTTGCCACTGAACTGGCAAGGTAGGAAATATCATCTTGCGTGGAAATCGTTTGATAATTGCCAGTTGCTCTCAGGCAGCAAACCATGGAATTGGCCCACGAGGGTCATCCGGGAATGTCAGTAAAGAAGCAAAAAATTACGATCTAAGGTATGGTGGGCCCGGGGGGTTTATAGGGAATGTGAGACATTTGTCAAGACTTGTCATGGTTGCCAGCTTGTCACCCGCACCTGATGTTCCGGAGCCTATTCGTACAACATCACTGCCAAACCCCCCTTGGGAAAACATAGCTGTAAAATTTTCTAGGACCCCTACCATCAGGACATTACTTACAGTCACTATTGACTACTACAGTAGATTCTTTGAAGTGGACATCATGAAGTCCATTACCGCTGAGAAAACAAACGAGAAACTTAAAAACCCATTTTTGCTAGTTTGGTTTACCTTCATCCATTAGGTCCCGATAATGGACCCCAATTTGCCAGTGAAGAGTTCAAGAAATACTGCGGAGAAAATAATATTGATCTACGTTTCACAACACCGTTGTGGCCGCAGGCTAACGGGGAGGTGGAGCGCCAAAATCGTTTCTTTGTTAAAACGTCTGCGTATTGCACAAGCAACAGGACAAGATTGGAAAGAAATTCTACTTCAGTATCTAATTTTATACCGTAATACTTCACATTGTACTACAGGCGTAAGCCCTGCCGAACTTCTTTACCGTAGGAAAATCCGAGACAAGTTTCCAACTTGGGAGGCAAAACAGTGGATGATGGTGAAATCAGAGACCGGGACCTTGAAAGGAAATGGAAAGGGAAGGAATATGCAGATAAATCACGACCGCCAAGGAAAGTGTGATAGTGGAAGGAGATTATGTTTTGATGAAGCAAAAAAAACTAACAAACTAAAATACTCCCTACTGTCCTACCCCCACCCAAGTAGTGTCAAAGAACGGGAACAGTATTAAACCCTTCAAACTCCTGACCGTGCCCGCTATACCCGGAACTCTACCCATTTTAGAGGTTCCATACCAGAGATTCCCACTCTGGTTCCCTACCTGAAAATTTCCTTTGAGGGTAATAACAAGGCTCTACAAAATGGAGATGTGCAGAACCCTGGGACGCAGGAGGTCGTTCGAGCTGACGTTCCGCCGAGAGCCAAGATCAACGGTCCAGGTGAAAACCCCGGCCGCAGAGGGAACGAAGATTGCCTATACGGTTTCCAAGACTAAGCAAAGACAATTCTTATACTCTGTGGGGTTTTATTTGATTTCATTTAAGAAATTGATTGACATTCTTCAAAAAATTCATTATGTACTAGTTATTCTATTTTCAACTATATATTTGATATTCTTATTTGTATTTCTATTTTAAATTGTTGTAAAGAGAGATTGTTGTATGCTCCCGCTTCCCGGAAGCGCTCTCTAACTTGACTAGATACTAGTGTTGCCAACTGACTAGTGTAGTAGTTTGATGTCGACCGTATGTCCGGTTCTGAATAAAACTGACGTAATGACAGACTAGTTGGCTAAACAGTGTACAGTGATTAATTAGTATGTAATCCAGGTAGAACACCTCGTCCCTGGGATACTACAATGATGACTAAGCCAGTGTCAAGAGAACTATTAAAGCGGTTTGCTTCACAAGCCCAGCTAGTGTTTAGCGAGTGAAGATGGCGAGAAGGGGTGTTGGACTGTGCGCCCTTTGTTCACTCGAATGAGTAGGCTTATTAGCCCAAGTGACTTTAGCCATGCTATTGTGTTTAACTTAGGCCTAGTTTACTAGATCGCATAAGTCGATGTTTGCAAGATTGGTAGTAATAGTATCGATTACGTTTCGACCTCTGTAGTAGGCCACGCCCAGAAGCAGACGTCCTTCACGGTGCAAGCAGTTACTACAACTCCCGCGTTTTCGAGGCGTCCCCTCATCTCTGATCGTACTAAGTAGCCTAGCTTAGTCTTTTGTATTGTACGTCTCATATTATTAACTGTAAAGAATAAACGTTTCTATTTATCACCTAAAGTGTTTCATCATGTTATTATATAAAAATGTCTTTAACATCGATTGCTTAATTATTATTTCTGCTTTCATTTTCACCAAGGGATTAAAATAGTATTAAGTGAAAAATCCAAACAGCTTACTGAAACACTTCTGGTTTTGTGGATAGGGACATAGGTTTTAGCACATTTTGCATTACGTAATAGTGAATTAACCCTTACTAAAATTTTAGTCGTCGGAACCTAGTCAATAAACTATGTTTTAGCTACCTTTTGAAACATATCCAATACATCGTTTGATCTTACAAATACACAGTGCCAATACACAACTAGATATGTGATGTCTACTAGTTAAATATGTTCAGAAGACTAAATGGCGACTATTTTACGATGTTCCTGCTCTTTCATAATAATATCCAAATAGTCGTCAAAAGGTAGTCATTACCTAGTTAAAACATAGTCGACGACTATAGCTAGAGGCAGTTATTTGTGGAAAAACAAAATTTTGAATATTTGTAACAAACACAACCAATGCAATTTTTGGCTATATCAAAACAAAGATTCATTTTCATTTTTCATCACAAGTATCTGCATTTGGCTACAGCACACTAAATGCCAGGATTAAGATATGGTATGGGAAATAAATCATTATGAAATTGGTGGTAGCCAGTAAAATTAAGTAATGTATAGGCCTAAGTGATAATTAAAATGCAATTTATTTTAAAATAACATTCAACTTTTTGAGCCCAGTTTTAAAGCAATAGGCCAAAATTTAACAAAGGTGCAAGTAAAAGTTCTGAATGCATAAATTTGCACTTTGCACGGTAAATAGGCCTAGGCCTAAGTCTTCGTTTCAACTCGACGCCAATTTGTGGGACCTTGGTGGTTGACTACGGAAGATATCTACTCGAAGAACTGGTAACGCTACTGGTCGGCATCTGAAAAGAAACATTTCATTCAGAGCTAGCCTTAGCAGCATGACAGCTAGGCTGAGGCCTGGACCCCCCTTATTCTGTTTCTCTCACAAAGTCACGATTTGACAGTGAGTTGAATTTCCAGTGAGAAGTGGCAACTGCGATTCTGTTTGGTTATCGATATCGAAACATTGCGATATCACGACGTTCAAAAAAAGTGACAACTTCTCACCGAAATATTTCTTTGTGAGAAGTCGATACGGCTATGTGATTGGTCAAGGCCGGCAAGGGATTGGCTCGGATTGGTCCGTGAAATCTCGGGTGAAAACTACTACCGGTATGCTTGTGGCCTTAAAAACTCGACAACAACAACAACAGTGTCATAACAAACATTTTGCATCTCCAAAAATGTTAAATTCTGAATAACTAGGGCCTACTTTTTCCATTGTAGCTTGAAGGTAGTTTAGGTCTAATTATTTTCCATGCAAGTACCTATTAGGCATATTCCAGTAGGCCTAGTCCTACAATTGATTAAAGAAGCGTTTAGTACGTGTGATATTCTAGTTATATTTTGGTAGACGGACACAATAGAGCGCTCCATCTTCTCATGTCCACTCTGGCGGCGAACGCTGGAAACGCGCTAGTGAGGATAGAATCTACACATGCTATCCTCGCGCGTAAGAAATTAACTAATTGAGATAAGTATTGTGATGTTCTATCGCGCACACAAGAAACAGCACCTACATGGAATCTAGTCTTCAACATCATATTTTAACAGAAACATAATTCATTCCGTGAAAAAATGCATTGGAGACACTGAAAACGTAATCAAACGCCGGTACTTTTTCGGTTGGTGTGCTCCCCTATTAATACACTGTTTTTTTGCACTAAAAAGTACCTTCTAAACCTTTAACGTCGCTATTTTAGGCGAAATTACTTTTCTGTTGAAAGTCTTTTATAATTAAAATAGCGACGTTAAAGGTTTAGAAGGTACTTTTTAGTGCAAAAAAACAGTGTATTAATAGGGGAGCACACCAACCGAAAAAGTACCCAAACGCCGACTGGTTAACCAACTATACCTACTGTTATTTTGTTAGTTACATATTTCGTACGTTGAATATTATCCGTCCACAATCCACCTACCCACTTGCCATTAGAGTGTATATTTGCTGAAGCCACTTATTGGAAGACAAGTGACTCAACATATGCACTGATTCGTTATTTCGTGTAAGGAATCTACAAGGAATTACGGAAACAAAACACATTCCCTCTCACTTAGGTAATTCAGTGGGATCTTAATAAAGAGTGGTCTTCATATTTATATAAAAAATTCATACCTAGTTGACATACTAATTCATTTTCAAAGGGTTAAAACAATCAGTAGCCCTAGATTATATCACAATAAATGGGCTAAGTCCAGATTTACAAAACCCAACCTTGGCCGGGGATCGAACCCATGCCTCCCAAAAGACCACCGAGGCCGCGGTTGTTGCTGAATTATTGGTGCATTTTGATATTATAATATAATGAATATCAAAATCTTAAGTTATTAAATCACCACTCCCAGTTATTTAGTCCGCGCCCGGGCAGAGGGAGACCATGGGTTCAATTCCTGTTTTTGTTAAAAGTATTTATATTGGGATTTTCGTAATCACAATAAAACAATCAAATCCCCTCAAGAGTGGGTGAATAAGGTTTAAAAAATTTAAGTATTGCATTTTAATACCTGGGCTACCATGATTCCGAGAAAATTAAGCACAAGACCATGTTGACTTGTTATTCCCAGTGTTCTTTTATATTGGTGTTTTGTCCAGTATTTTTTTATTTTGCATTCTAATACTTTAGGAACGCATAACGTTTATTGTTAAGCGAGCGAAGCGAGCGTTTCCATTTGACTCTGCCGGAAAAATTAGTCACTGGTTTTGTTTTTTTTTTTTTTTTTTTTTTTTGTTTTTTTGTTTTTTTTGTTTTTTTGTTTTTTTGTTTTTTTGTTTTTTTTTTGTTTGTATGTCTCGCCATAACGTTCGAACGGAGGCTCGGATCGAGTTGAAATTTTGACCATCCGCAAGCTTCGTTCTCGATTGAAATGCCATTAGTTTTGTGGCAAAATCGTTCAAAAAGTAAAAAGTTACATTAAAGTTAATCGAAAGTTTTTTTTTCAAACTAAACGGCGACAAAATCTGAGATAGCCAAATCATTTAGAATGTCCGTCCGGTCACGAATATGTTAATTTTATTTTTATCCGATAAGTAGTGTAGATGGAAATTACATTATAACAAAAGTAACGTTGCCATGGCAACGAAAGACGCGCGAAGTTCTAATGCACTGCCACCTAGAAGTAATCAAAATACTTTCGAGGAAGCAGTCTATTATTTGTCACCAAAGAGTTTAAATAGTTAACCCAAGGAGTCAAGGTCCTCTAGATGGCGGTGGATTTTATCCACAAAGTAAAGGATTACACACGGGTTTATATCCAAATACCTTGGCAATAATA
The DNA here is from genome assembly GCA_024449915.1 of Sweltsa coloradensis. Lineage (NCBI taxonomy): Eukaryota > Metazoa > Arthropoda > Insecta > Plecoptera > Chloroperlidae > Sweltsa > Sweltsa coloradensis. The sequence goes on from JAMZAV010001094.1 coordinate 138,641, forward strand.
AATAATTTTGGATACATGGCCCTGTGGACAGCGAACGTCGCAAATTTAAAAATATAAAAAAATGTGCAATTTGGGTCTAGCTATAGCACGTGCTCGCTTATCAACGCGTCCAACTGAGCGTTTCCTAGTTTACTGCTTTATTGTCTTCACTCTTCACCAGAGTCGATAAAGAAGTTTCCCCTTTGGGGAGGTCCCCTTACTCCCAAGTCAAAACGGAATCTAACGTCTTGCGCGCTGAGAGCGGCTCCAATGTGAAACTAATAAAAGCACTGCACGCTAAATACGGTCAGTAGATTATCGATGTGCAGTGACGCTGAAATCAACAAACAACAGACGAAACGTCAAACTTCAATTTTATTTCAATCATATTAGCCCTGGGCCCTAGTCTTTTAAAACGATTTACTTTTGATTTATTATTGTACTATAAAGTGTTGCGCAGGCGTCACTGACATTTTCGTGCGAAATAATTTGAGATATGCCTTGTTCAAGCCTAACGGACGTAAGTGTAGCCTAGGCCCAAGGCCACAATACAGTTTTTAGACGTAAGTACGCCCTAGGCACTCAAATCGAAATCTTGAACAATACATATTGTCGGCCTAGCTCCTAAGCTTAGGTCTACTCCATCAGAAATATCCTCATTAATAAAGAGAGTTTGCTTTATGCCAAAACATTCGCCAACATTCGATCGTATTTAATATTTTGACGTTTCCGCCATTTGTCGTCATCGACTGTTAACTACTAGTAGAAAAGTGACGTACTTTTATTGAAGTAGTTCCATCAATCGTCACACAGAGTCGCGCGGAACGTTAGATTCCCAACGCCAAAAACCGACTTTTTATTTAACCCAGGGCGGTATAGGGAGTTGGAGGACCTCCCCAACGGGGAAACTTCTTTATCGACTCTGCTCTTCACAAAGCTTGAGTGGCTTTATTGTTGTTGCTTGAATTGAAACGCTGTGTGCTACTCTAGTATTGCATTATATTCCATATTAGGCCTATTATAGATTATAGAACATAACTAAATATTTTGCTTTGATATTAATAAATTTAGTCATTATATTAATATTATTTCAAAGTATGTTGGACTCTGTAACGTTGTATTCTGGAATAATACTACGGCCACAAAAATAAGCGGTTTATATCAATGTCTACGTTCACTGGCGCCCTACAGACTATATCCGTAGGTATTTTAATTATAAATGCTGATATAAATCTATATAAATACTAGAAATACTTATAAATAAATAAATACAAAATTTTGAATTCATAATGAGCCACATGATACCTATTCTATTCCCCCAAAACCTTATATATTTACACTGTGCTTGTGTAGGATCATATGGGTGTTTACAAAGGTATCCTCACTCGGCGGCCATGACGGTGCTACGCCCCCGCGACACTAGCGCATTCTCTAGGTGATTTGAGTCCTCTATAACCTAACTTTATAACCCACATTTTCCTTAGACCTACCTAATCATTTGCATATAACCTAAATTCTGCTAGGCCTAATTGCATTGTTCTACATTTTTCAACCATCATAGTTTACATATTTCCACAAGGCTAGCCTACTACAATTTTATATTGATTTTTTTTTAAAACAAAATCTCATAAACAAATTCAAAGTGCAAATCCAAAATCTCATAAACAAATTCAAAGAGCGTAGGCCTACAGTAGCGGTGGCGCTTAGAGAGATAGGTACTTGTACATTCCTACCACAGACTAGGTTATTTGGCGAGTTGGGTTGAGGCATGGTTGAGGAAATCGTAAAAGCTTTGTAATTGGCCCAAAAAGTGCATGTTTTACACTTTTAAAGACTTCTGCCAATGTTTCTTTTATTTAATAAAAAGCAAATAGGCCTGCACCATATGATCATAATTACTATTTATTGTGGTAGCCTATAATACAAATTCGAATTGACAGTTTTTAATAGCAGTGGTTTGCGTAGTGTCACCATTTCCTTTCCTTTAAACCCTAATTAATCGCTACCGTAACAACATCGTTATATTTTGACAGACTGGGGCGATACGCAAAATTGATGCTACGTGCCGGCCGGATAGCGATTGATATCTCCATAAGGTAACAAACTTATAGAATTGCACTGCTGGGCTGGCCCAATTTCAGTTTTAGGGTTATGTCCAAGTCCAACATGCCTCTTTATGCTACTTATAGGCCCTAGGCTTATGAATTTCTACTCAGCTATATTATTTCCCAAATAATTTAGCCTAACTACTAGTGCAAACACATTTATAGTTTACACATAAAACTTTTGTGTATCCCCTAGGCTAGGCCTAGGCCTACGCCTACTACGGCCTAGGCTAGGGCCTAACTCTACGCTCCCCCCCCCCCCCAACCAATAATAGGGTAGGCCTAGGCCTATGCCTAGGCTATAGGCCCTACACTTAGGGTAGGCTAGGGCCTACATATGTAATCTTTGTAAACTTTGGGCTATACAACATTTTACAAACACTTGCCCGCAATTCTGCATAGGTGTGAGACAAGGGTTATATTTGGGTAAGAATGATCATAGCTGGAAATGTGAAAGGGTTGGGTTTAAAACTGATGTGGGAAAGAATTCCTTTTTGGGTAGAACAATAGTAGATTGGAACGGGTTACAAGGGGATGTGGTCGGGGAGAAAGATTTATATAGATTTAAATTAAGTTTAAGGGAGGGATAATAGGGAGAGAAATTCTGCCACCGAGTGGAAACTCAATTGCAGAAACAATAAACTAACTAAGCCTAGGCACTAGGCCTAGCCTAGCATTCTGGCCGGGGCCCCTGTGAGGCTGTGTAATGCCACCACCTAGGCCATAGGGAGTGGTTTTGAGCATAAAACAATGATTTAGCACTTAGTGAACAGTAAAAAATACTTACATATTTGGGCCAATATGCGTATGGAATACAATGCACAGGTTTTCTCTCCAAGAAGTCAGGAACAGCAACAGCAACAAACCATCAACAAACAGTATCCATCTTGGATACTAAACTAGTCAAATGCAGCTTTCATTATATAATTCTATGAAATTCGAATGTGAAATTTCTATTAAAAAATCAAAAAATAAAAAGTAAAATTTAAAATCTAAATTATTAACACCATATATTATTATAAAATGTTGAATTAAACTCACAGTTATAGTTTTAGTTAAACTTTTGACTAGTTCACAATACTGATTATTTTGAATAATAATCCCTTCCCTTTGAAGACGTCCTCGGCTATGATTACAACTAATATGTTCTGGAGATGGATACTACTGTCAAACTACCTTTTGATGATGTTTTTACTACTTGGTTATATGACTATGTTTCCACGATGTTTCCACGGTGTTTCAATGATGGATATTTTCAACTATTATTTCACTATGTTTTTGCAATGTGCGAGACGATGAATATGCAATGTTTTAGCGATGATTTGGCAATGTTTTGGGGTAGATTCTTTAGACTACTATTTGGGAATGTTTTTAATACCATCCAAAACTTAGTCTTCTCATCTTAGACTATGTTTCAGCGCTGTAACAACCTTTTGACAACGTTATGGTACATCTTTGACTGCTTATAATTTTGGTAAGGGAAAGATCGGCCTTACAAGATAGAAGTGCAAAAATTCATGGAGCTAATAAAAACTATAAGTATTCTGAAAATGTTCAACCAAAATTTATGCAAATCAATATCTTGATCTAAAAAAAAAATAATTTTAAGGTGGGACAGCACAAGGGTCATTTTATTTGAGAATGACCCACATAGCTTCAGCAACAAGTCCGGCCACTTCATCAACGCTTGATCTAGTACGAAACTGCTGTGATTATTGCGAATTGCTTGGACGCGCATTGATACATTTTTTGCTGGCGATAGCCTAAAGGAGGGGAAGGCGGCTGGCCATGGTGCCTCGTTTTCGTCTCGACTCCCGCAGCTATCGTGTTCAAACGGGAGATAACGAGCCACCAACGTAAAACATAATAATGAATGCTTAGTAGATTTGTTTAGATCTATATGCAATCGAAGGCTCAGTTCTACAAGGCCTGGTCCGATTTTTTGTTTCATTTCCTCTCATGATGAATAAAAACTCAGTATAAGATAGAAACGAAAAAGGGTTATTATTATTATTATTATTATTATTATTATTATTATTATTATTATTATTATTATTATTATTAGTGTTTATGTTATAAAACTAGCTGTCGCACAAAAAAAGCTCATGAATGCCGATATAATACACTCAGCTATTCTATTGAGAAGTTGTTGATGCCCTACCCCTCATTGAGCTTATCATCGAAACGATCGTAAAGTAAACTTCAAATATCTATCTCGGAGCAACCTGTCAAAATAAATTAAACACTTCTCAAGTACATATGACTATGATACACACTGGCACAGTCTTTTCCAGACACCTTCAGGGAAGCGTCGAGGAAGGTTGATCTGCTAAGCGTTCTCAATTAAAAATGTAAAAATTGTGTGTAAAGATGTTCAAAACAGTGGTGTTAAAAACCGTGTGAGGTGATGGATGGTGATGGAAGAAAAGGCAGAAGAAAGTTGACACTTTCCCAGAAGAGGAAAGTAAAATATCGTAAGGACAACATTCGAAAGATAAATGAGAAACGGTAAGTACAAGCTACAAGTAGTCCTACAAGAAATTTATTAATACGTTTGTTTGTTCCTATGTCTAAACGGTGTCTAAGGATTTTACTTTTTATTGGTTCACACTTACATACAATTTGTTCGTATGTCGCTGGTATTGTAACCCTACACAAGTTTGTAGTTCACCCCCCCCCCCCCCCTCCCTAAAAAACAACATAACATCGGATGCAGGTATTAACGAGGACTCATGAATTCAGAAATACAGCATTTTTTGGTATTCTTCTTGTAGTTTCATTTTATATTTAATTTGCGTAACCATATAAAATTATAGTTGTAAACACGTGTCCCAGAGCTCTGCATTTTTTTAATCAATTATAGTTGTAAAAAAAAAATTGATTATTTGGAAAAAAAAATTTTAAAAAAAAATTTTTTTTGGAAAAATTAGCATTTCTCAATTTCATCAATCGGAAAACACTCCCGTAGGTGTAATTATTTTTTTAGAAATCAATCTAGAAACTAAAAAATTCATCTCAGCGGGGTATCGAACCCCGGTCTCCCGATTGCCGGTCGAGTGTTTTACCCCAAGCTACCGGGATGGTTAACTTTATAATATCTGGATTGTTGGTGCATTGTAGATTTGAATGGATTGGAACAGTACTGCAACAGTTCTGCTTCTGATGCCTTTTTACTGACCATCTAAACACGATTTAGAATGTCATAACCTTACGCAGGTGTGCATTAATCGGGAAACAATGCCGTTTTTTTTTTTTTTTAAGGAAAGAAGGAGGGCGAAGGTTTGATTTCCATAGAAACAAATTATAAGAAGTAAGAAAATGTTATAGCACCCATGACTAATCTTTGGTTATAGGGCCTACTGAATACTATCAGTGATATTACATTAATAATTTAGTATGTGACAGGGGTACCAGGCAAAATACAGACCATAATATAATGTTTTATTTAATGTAAAAATTGTAGTTTTCCAAATCAGTGAGAAATCAGTGGCTGATGTCACCAACACAAATGTTTTGCTGACACTACACTAAACGAAGTAAACTTAGTGTTGCAGGGGCTCCCAACACAGTAATATTTCGAGAAAACAATAGTCAAATGTTGAAGAATGTTTTATCAGCATCGGTCATTGTGGACAATGCCAACCCCCAATATATTTATAATTTACGTTTTCTGTCCACAGTGATTAATCTTTATGACGAAGTTAGAACATGCTCTTTTAGAATTTGTATGAACAACTATCTAAAGCAAATAAGAATGTCAGAAATATTTAATTCAGTATTAAATTTCCTTTAAATGGTTATTTTTCTGACATTTAAAGGACAAATCAAATAAATGTTAATTATTTCTCGGCACACCGCCAGCAGGCAACTCCACGGCACACCGGTTGGGAACCACTGATTTAAAGTCTATCCACTTCGTCACAATGTCGTACTCATAACTGATATTTCACACACAACTGGGCCAGGGGAAGAATTGGCCCAGAGCATGGCTCTGCTAATCGTAAAAGGCGATTCAAGAGAAAAAGTCCACCTCGCAAACATCAGCTAGAAAGAGCGGAATATCTTACTCCCCGAAACTAGAGGCGAGCTCTGGCAATCGTCGTCGGGGACCTTGCCCCCTTCCCTTGACGACCCCCCGGCGACGATGACAATGACACAACGAACGATGACAAAGACGATGACGACCGCGACGTGAGAAACCCCCCGTCCACCCCTTACCCGTGGCTGGTTCTGACCAGCATGGGCCCCTCCTCCCCCCCCCCTTAGGCTAGAGTGGTGCATTATGACCTAACGGTTGACGCGTCCTTAATCCAAATAAACCAAAAAAGCCAGTACTAGTTTCGCAAGGCTGACCCTCAGCCCTCACCTTACTCTAGCCAATTATTGTCATTTTCTGGATATGCTATAGACTGCTTGCAATGTTTGTTTCATTTTACCATATCATAAAAGAATCTCCCCCCCCCCCCCCATATGTCAAGGTTAGATTCGCATAATAATTATAATCATTTTACAACGACGATAACACTACTAGGTACGAGAGAACAGTTGCGAACCAGAGATCATCTCATCATTTTCTTAGACATTCAATTATTTTTAATGTATTATAAGGCTGTATCCTCTTCCAGAATTGCGGTTTATCCCGATATGTCATAAATAACGAAAATGACTATTCACTGTGCGAGTGTTCGTCAAGTCTACAAATATAATTACGTTTGTGGTATGATGGTCTACACGATTGTGTATGATTATTTGGAATGTGAATAACATTTTTCGGAATACTCCCATTACAATCCATCACAATTTTGGGTTGGAGTGGAGGGTTAAGAGCTAAGACGGCTAGAAACAATACAAATTACTTCCCGTGCAAAATGTTAAAAGAGTAAAGTAGGACACATTTATAGTATCTTCATCTGATATTATTATTTTTGTGTACAGTTGGGGACTAAAAAGTGGTGCTAAAAAGACAAACCCAGTCCAACAAAATGACGAACCAAGTACCTCTGAAAACTGTGAGACGTAAGTCCGTTTATTATTTGTTATAATTGTTATATAGTACTATGCATTACAAATTAGGGGGGGGGGGAGGGTCGGTTATGTACATGTATATCTTAAGCCGATTCCAAAAGTCATTTCGTTTTAATCGTATTATATTCCTGAATAATATTTCCATTGAATTGTGAGTTTGATACAATACCGTAGAGAATACGTGGCTCGTAGGTGTGCGGTGTGGGGCATTGGTCTGAACTCTGAAGTGAATTGAACCAAGGGACCTGGAGGCGAATCTCGAATAAGGCATCGTATCGTATTTGAACACTAATAATTAATCTAAACCAACAATTAACCACTGTCGCAACAATTGTTGATTTCAATCCCTGGCTTACGTTTGCATCCCCATGAAAACAATCCAACGTAAATAGGGCAGCCAAGTCTTCGTATAAAAAAATGCTTCTTTCAAAAGGAGTGATTGAAAATTGATTCAAATAAATTCGATCCGAATAAAAAACAAAACAAACAAACATCAGAGCTTTTTACGGCCATAGTACTATATATGCCACGATCCAATAGGTTTTTTGTTATTATGATGATTTTTATTTCTTGACGTCAAATTAATGCACTAAGTCTATTTGAGACAATGAGTGGTGATAGATGAGGATGAAGAACGACTAAAAAATATGCCTTTGCAAGATTTGAATCCTCGACCTCCTATAGAGCCATACGCTTCAGACCAGCGCCCTAATCGTATGTGCCACCGCGGACGGTATGGTATATTTCATCAAAGTTGAGTTTATAATTACAAAGTCGGAGGTTTCGAGTGCCCCGCACTAATTTGGTTGTCAAGTATTCAAAATCGAAATCGGAAATTGTGCAAATGCCCTATTTAAAAACAGTGAATTAGGTTGATTTTTTTAAGTATATTTTGTTACATTCTGCTCTGGTCTTCAAATACATCTGGAACTGATCTAGAGATTTGGCTAAGCTCGATATCGTTCAAATAACTGTTTTGACATAATATAATAATTTGTATTGTTTACTTGTGTTGTATAGGCTACCATGTCGTCGATATATAGGCAGTAGTTTTGTAGACTAGACACAATAAAGTTGCTCTTTGGGCACAGCACAAGACTAGAGGAAAAAATTGTTTAATAAAGAAATATTTAAGAACAACTTAGTGTGTGTTCGAAAGATAAGGCAACAGCTGCATTCGTAATATTGATTGACATTAAATACAAATATGAAATAATCACGTGATTATTATTATATATATTATATTATATATTATATATATTATTATTATTATATATCACGCATTATGGCGTGGAGAATGAGCCATTTGCTATTGCACAACTAGAAAAAGAATACGGTCTACAGGTCCAGCCATGTGGTCTTTTCATTGATGGTGAAAACAGTTACATTGGAGCCAGTCCGGATGGTTTAGTGGGGGAAGACAGTGTTGTGGAGATTAAATGCCCATACAGCGCAAGAGATTACACCGTCCAGGAAGCTGTTGTCAAAAAAATACTAACATACATTTTTGTCAACGAAGAGGGAATGATGAAACTAAAACCGAAGACAAATTATATGTTTCAGGTACATGACTACATATTGCCAATCAAAATAATTTTAGGAACTCTTAATGGGTTAAAAGAGGTAATATATGTAATGTAATATGTAATATACATTTAAATTGATGTTACAGGTGCAGACCCAGTTACACGTGACAAAAAGAAGCACTTGTTACTTTACTGTATACACAAAAAAGAATATTATGGTCGACAAAATAGATCGTGATGACCAATTCTGGGATATGCATGTAAAGGAAATTCTAAATTTCTTTCTAAAATTCTATTTAAATTGTCTTCTACCCGAACTTATTGACTCCCGTCATAAAAGAGGCTTGCCTATCCGAGATCCACCATTATTCTTGGAAGCTCAATTAAATAAGAAAAAGCGCCAAGATGACACAGCAGCAAAGAAGACTAATAAGGAGATAACACTCATTTCAAAAACAGTAATGCACACACCAAAGAAAATAATGAAGTCGAGTAAACAGGGAAAGAGAACAGTGGAAACCTCCGATGAAGACGATAACTAACTTTGTTATTCATTAACAATCTCAAGGAAGTTCCGATTTTCAAGTAGTGATATTCAACAACAATAATTATTATTATTTATTAATAAGTATTAATATTAATTGGATGAGCGTAGCGAGCGAAGCGAAGATTCCATTTCACTACACTGGAGAAAAAAATCCGGAATGTTTTTTTTTTTTTTTTTTCTTTTTTTTTTTTTTTTTTTGTATTTTTGTGTGTTTGTTAACACGATTCCGGCTAAACCGATACTCTGATTGCGATGAAATTTTATGGAGGCCTTCGAAATCTCTGAACTTAGAACTGCCACGTTTTTGAGCGCAATCGGGAAATTTTTTCTTATCAAAAACGCAATTTTACGATTTTTTTCGATTTTTTAAAAATTTCTTCGACTTATAACACCTACACGCTTTATCCGATTGTAATGATTTTTCACAGAACCTTAATTTTATGAATTAAGATATTCGTGTAAAATTTGAGCGTAATCGAAAAATTATTTCTCATGAAAATCGAAATTTTACGGGTTTTTCTTTTTTAAAACAATTCTTTGACTTATAACACCTACATGCTTTATCCGATTGTAATGATTTTTTTACAGAACCTTAATTTCATGAACTTATATATTCGTGTTAAATTTGAGCGCAATCGAATAATTATTTCTTATGAAAATTGCAATTTTACGATTTTTTTTTTTTTAAATTACGATTTATTAAAAAAATTAAGTTAATTTTTTATTTAATTTAATTTAATTAAAAAAAATCTTCGTCTAAGTTATAATTTTTTCACAGAACAACAGAAAATCTGCGTAACACATGGCAGCTCAATGCACCAATTACGCTCATCCAACAACGCGGCGGGACTTAAGCGTTTTCCTAGTTACATTTATACGCGTTTCTGTCCGTATATGATATCATGTGGTGTGGTTAGGGTAAAATAATGTGTATGATGTTCATTAGGTGCATATTAGAAGTCCCCCCCCCCCCCCCGCAATGATTTGTTGATTGATGCCATAAATTATGAAGGCTAGGGAAGGCTGTGGACTATTGTTTATAACTAGGAAAACGCTTAAGTCCCGCCGCGTTGTTGGATGAGCGTAATTGGTGCATTGAGCTGCCATGTGTTACGCAGATTTTCTGTTGTTCTGTGAAAAAATTATTACTTAGACGAAGATTTTTTTTAATTAAATTAAATTAAATAAAAAATTAACTTAATTTTTTTAATAAATCGTAATTTAAAAAAAAAAATCGTAAAATTGCAATTTTCATAAGAAATAATTATTCGATTGCGCTCAAATTTAACACGAATATATAAGTTCATGAAATTAAGGTTCTGTAAAAAAATCATTACAATCGGATAAAGCATGTAGGTGTTATAAGTCAAAGAATTGTTTTAAAAAAGAAAAAACCCGTAAAATTTCGATTTTCATGAGAAATAATTTTTCGATTACGCTCAAATTTTACACGAATATCTTAATTCATAAAATTAAGGTTCTGTGAAAAAATCATTACAATCGGATAAAGCGTGTAGGTGTTATAAGTCGAAGAAATTTTTAAAAATCGAAAAAAATCGTAAAATTGCGTTTTTGATAAGAAAAAATTTCCCGATTGCGCTCAAAAACGTGGCAGTTCTAAGTTCAGAGATTTCGAAGGCCTCCATAAAATTTCATCGCAATCAGAGTATCGGTTTAGCCGGAATCGTGTTAACAAACACACAGAAATACAAAAAAAAAAAAAAAGAAAAAAAGAAAAAAAAAACATTCCGGATTTTTTTCTCCAGTGTAGTGAAATGGAATCTTCGCTACGCTCGCTACGCTCATCCAAAAACGTGTACAATTTTGTATCACTGGACATGCCATTTGTACACTGCCTATACAGGGCATCCATTACCAGATTTACGACATATGTGTGTGTTTTTAAGTTATAATATTTTCACATTTTATACTTTCAGTTTTGGGTTATTTCGTCGCGTAGCGAGTTAACATTTTGTGTACGTCTACGTACCTCGACGTTTCGTTGGTTACATCTGTGGTGTGGGTAATAATTCACAAACTTCACGAATGTTTTCATGTGACAAGGCGAATAACCCGAAACGCAGACAACTATGATTTTATATAATATTGCCGTATAGTATAGTATTGTATAGTATAGTATTATCTAAACATATCTAGACAAAACTATAATGATGATGGCAACGAAATCCTTGTATATAATACTCATCGTCTCGATTAGCATAATTGTATTAGTTGAGACGAAAAGCAATAAACACCAGTACACCAGTACATTCCCAGTAATTATTTTACTATCTATTCTGGCTATGATATGGCCATGTGTTTTATTGTTATAAGGTGTATAAAGCTATATTATATTAGTGTTGTGGTTTTCAAACGTTTATATAAACTGCATCCTATTTCCATCTAAAAAATATAGCAGACACCCGAACGAAATTTGTAATCCCAATTTTGTTATTTGGACTTTACTTCTAATCTAAAAGCTAATGATTTCGCTTTTCGGGTTGGCTTTATCATGATCACGGAAAAATATCGATTTTTTTTAGCCCCCTCCGCGTTTGTTCGTACATCGCATATCTGTGTGTGGAAGTATTGAGTATGACGCAAGTCTGTAGTTATCGCCTGACTCTGCATTCATCTGTCGCCGATTAGCACCGCGGAGGGGAGGGTGGGGTGGGTAGGCGCAAGTGTTGGCCGCTAAGACGGAGCCGTCCCACAGTGCCGCTTCCCGTAAGGCCATCAACCTTTTTTTTTCCCCTATGCCATCATTACTACCTGTCGATAAAGACCATGTTACACTTGTTGGCCTAAGGGGAATTGATTTATTCCCGTTAGGCCAACACCCTGCATTTCATTATCGAAAATACAAAGAAGGTTTGTTGGCGTTGGGGTAATTGATTTATTCCCGTTAGGCCAACAGCGTATATGCATCGTTTACGGTAAGGAGTGGGGTGTTGTTGGCCTTGGGGTAATTGATTTATTCCCCTTTACTCCCCGAAAATAGAGGCGAGCTCTGGCAATCGTCGTCGGGGACTACGCCACCTTCCCTTGACGACCCCTCGACGACGATGACGACAACGACACCACGAACGATGACGACCGCGACGTGAGAACCCCCCCCTTCCTCCCCTTACCCGTGGCTGGTTCTGACCAGCATGGGCCCCTCCTCCCTCACCCCCTTAGGTTAGAGTGGTGGTGCATTATGACCTAACGGTTGACGCGTCCTTAGTTCAAATAAACCAAAAAACCCTTAGGCCAACAGCGTATATGTATCGTTTAAAGTAAGGGACAGGGCGTTGTTGGCCTTGGGAACAATCTATAGGAGCGGTAGTTTGCATAAGTGGTCGACTGATTACGGGTATATGGGGGTAACCATGGGTTAAATCATGTTCAAAAATAAACACACTCAAGTCAAACTAGTCTGCAATTTTTTTTTATCAAGTTAATTAATTACAAATTGTAATTATAGTTTAATATAAAGACAGTATGTTTATCATTATGGACTGTGTACTAAATCCAAACTAATACTCATAAATAAATTTGCTTAATTACGTTAATACATAAATAGAATAGAATACTTTCTTCTGCATGCATCAACATAGTTAATTACATAACACAACAAAAATAATAAAAATGCATGCCTTTATAAATAGTATAGTATTAGGTATTTGGTGTAATAGTATTATATTGTAAATGCACAAGCAAGTCAGTAATGACCTACCTGATACATTTTGTAACGCATAAAAAGAAAATGATATACAATAAGAGATGATACTCTAATTAGGTTATGTTATTTAATTCGCTAAGCCAAAATAATGCCATATTTTTGCACCCTAAACATGTCGTCCAAACTACAAAGGCGATACAATATAGTGATAGAACACATACAATAGAAAATGTATAACTAATCAGCTTAGTTTTAACTTCAGCCGAAAATGACAGAACCACAATGTAAAGTATAGCATAATATTATTTAGTCCGATTTGCAACTATTTTGTTGCATAATTAATTAGTTTATTAGCCATATAAGTAGGTTATGAAATGCAACCTGACAACTCCCCTAACCGTTTACTCTAGATAAAGTAAACCTTTAATCTAGATAAATTAAACCTTTAATCAATTGGTGGTGTCGGTGGTGAGCCTCTTGGGGGCAACTTACATAATGACTTTAGGACGGTTTAATTTTTTAATATTTTGGAACACTAAGAAAATGACTCTTTATTCAGATGTTAACCATTTATTTACTCACCAAGCAGTCCAAATTTGCCAAGAGGAAGCCTGAAAAAAGTCACCTGGTTTGGGTGGGGGAACAAAAAATGATATGCTACCAAACCAAAAATAATAATAAACTTAATTTTGGAATATGATTGATAAAAGTTTGCATATTTTAAGAAAATTTCATAATTTGATTTCTCTTTCAAATATTATTTTATTATAAAATGTGGCCGTTGACCTTTAGTTCTAATTTATATAATTGGATGAGCGTAGCGAGCGAAGCGAAGATTCCATTTCACTACACTGAAGAAAAAAATCCAGAATGTTTTTTTTTCTTTTTTTCTTTTTTTTGTATTTTTGAGTGTTTGTTAACACGATTCCGGCTTAACCGATATTCCAATTGTTATGAAAATTTGAGGGACCTTCGAAATCTCTGAACCTGCCACGTTTTTTGGGTACAACCGAAGAAATATTTCTCATGAATATCGTACTTTTACGATTTTTTTCGATTTTTAGTGCGATATTTTCGTGACATTTGGGCCGATTCTGACCAAACGGGTGGGGCTACAATGTTCATATTTTACATGGACATTTAGGTAATGGTGATGTATTGCTTTTTGAAAGAAAAGGTTGAAAAAGTTAGCCAGAATCCATAGAATAAAGTTTTTAAAATGAGTTTTTTGAGGTTTATAATAACAATTTAACAATAGAAACTTGACAACAATCACCTACAGTGCATTCAAAAAGCACTTGCAATGGAAAAGTGGTCCTACGCAAACTTAAAAACTTACAAAAAAGCTCATCCATCAACGCGGCGGGACTTAAGCGTTTTCCTTGTATTTACAAAAATGTATATCGTGTGACCTCTCGTCACAAATCAGTGCTTTGGGTACTTTTGACCCATTAACAAGTAATTTTTCCTGTTATAACCGTATTTAGTTTTTATTTGCTACAAATATTAACCGGGGTCAATTTATTGTTTGGAACGCTTGGTTTGGTTACAATGTTGGTTCAATTTACTCATAATGTCAATAATTTGATAACGTTCAGTACCTATATCTCGTAATCAGTCGTGTTTTTTTTTTTATGGGAAGCCTGCCCATGGGTGCAATGCATGTCCCTGTCTAACTAGTTATATATTATTGTAGATGTAGGACAATTGCGAAGGGTTGTCCGAGGGCTGTTTTAGAGGACTCAATCCCTTGCATACGCATTAAGAGTCGAAAGCAGGGCCGAGCGCTTTCAAATTTTGCGGTGACTACCTAAACTAAATCGTCCGCTATCGGTTAGCTCTGCCAATACAGTTGCGTCTTCTCCCTTGGGTCCTAGGCTACCCGCATTCCCAGCCACGTTTCAAACCACGAGTTTATTATTTGGTGGCGAGTTGGATGATTTCATGCGACTGACTGCCACATCCGAAGTTTTAAAGACAAAATAAATAATTGAACTGTACTATCTTGTGAAAACAGACGTAAATTACACTCTAGAAATACCGACACAACGATATATAACTATTAAAAGTCTCATAATAGTCATGACAAATGTTTACGCTTATCGCAAGTTATCGTGCATCTGTATAAATATCACTCTAGACCGCACGTTTACCGTGGTCATTGTTGGCCGAGTGGTTAGAGCTCTTGTTTTGCATGCGAGAGGACGTCGGTTCGAGCCCCGTCTTAGAAAATTTTTTTACTTTTTTTTACTCATTCATTATTGTTGTTCACTTATAATTTGTGACGGAAACAATTTTTATAACTTTCCAGTGCAAATTACT
Organism: Sweltsa coloradensis; assembly: GCA_024449915.1. Lineage (NCBI taxonomy): Eukaryota > Metazoa > Arthropoda > Insecta > Plecoptera > Chloroperlidae > Sweltsa > Sweltsa coloradensis. The sequence goes on from JAMZAV010001094.1 coordinate 153,809, forward strand.
CTAATGGCGAAGGCTTTCTCGCATCCGTGCAGCGGCAATCGGCAAGTTATGAAAGTTGGACCCCTACCGGCGGTAGAACAAGATGACATTATTTCATTTTTAGAAAGCCTAATTCAAAATACATACCATAAAACCGTATACGAAAAGAATCCGCCTTGTTCTACATGCCGTTTTGAGCGCGCCCGCGACGCTTCCGCATGACGTTTCACCCTTTTGATCCTTGTTCTAAATCAATAACTTTGTACGATTATTTAGAAGACGAATCGACCGTTCCAGTGAATACCCACATTTACCCATTAAAAATAGATTAGAGTATTTAAAGTGGTCAAAAACGCAAAAATGTGACTTATTATTAATTTTACTTTGATTTTCAATGCCAATTTACGAAAAACGTTTAAAAAACATATTGTTGGTTTATCAGTCTTAAAAACATGCTGTCACATGTGTTATAATACTTCAATGCACAGATAGTTATACGAAGTCGCTGAGATAGTGCATGACATGCGTTTGTTCGGCCGCGCGTCTTATTTACTTCCGCTGTCGCGCAGAGTACTACTATTCACTGTGAGGTCCGGGGGCCAAACCGAACACATGTAACAGACAAATTGGCAATAAAACTTCTAACATAATTTAAATATGTAATAATTTGAATCAATTACTTAAATTTTCTGACACATGTCACGTCAAATATTAATTTATTATGTAGCACGTAGGCATGTTAAAGTGTGCATGACATTCTTGTATGGCTTCTACTGGAACGTAATCTAGGGCGACGGTCGTTCGCCCGCAGCCAAGCTAGGCGATGGCTAACTCGACCCTGTTTACTCCCACCCGAGTTGGGGGGTTTTCAGCTATCTGCACACGCCGCCCCGAAAATTTACAATCTTGAAACTCGGTGTATGACCTGATATGTGGTTCATGATCTACAAAAAAAAAAAAATCAGCCCGATCCGATAAACCAGTTCTGTGTTAAAATATTGCGTAAAATCGACAAAAAAACTTCCGGCTTGCTGGGGGGTGGGTAACTAAAGTTTATCTATCCTTGAGATACAAAGTGACCATCCGCGGACGAGACCGGGACCGGTCGTCCCGTCTATTGTCTGCATTTTTCCCTTTCCACCTTTTTGGCGTGACCGAACTTGGGAGCGAACATGGTTTTTTTCTACCTGCCTCCACACATTTCAAATCTATTGTGATGAAAATAATGTATTCAGCGAAATATTTTTTTATTTAAATGATGGTAAATGGTTGGCTTAGCGCTTGTCAACAGGCGAAATGATCTTACTTCTTTTCTATGCGAAACTAGGGAGAAAGAATGAAATGCTTGGCTCAACTTCTATATCCCACAGCATTCACAGCCGAAAACTTTTGAAGGAGAGCTTGGCTGCCGTTTTTTTTTTTTGCAATTTTTTTATTTGGGGGGTATTAAACTACCAAAAATATTTGTGATGTTACCAAAACACGTTAAATATTAAAATTGTAATTGAAAGGGTAATTTTATTAATACTATGTTGGCCTATACCTGATTGTTATTATCAATTAGTTAGTTTTGCTCATTAGTTTTGCTCATTGCTATAAGGTTTAAACCTCACAATAATGAATATAGTATATCAGCTTGGTGCAAAAACATTCTCTCGGAAGGTTTGATGTCCACGTACATGGTTCTTCGTCATTATTGTTTTCTTGAACAGTCTCGTCGACCTTAGACACTTTTTATAAAGTTTCACCGACACTTACCAGCTCTTGTAGAGTAAATCGGTTTTACGGGGGGTTTTTACTACTGGGTGTATTTTGTTTTTTCAATAGCACAAGATAATTGATCAACAGCCCAAACGGCAAGAATAGTGGAATTTCACATTAAGTTTTCAATATGTATCTTCATACGGTAACAGATACGAGTAAAAACCATGTCTTTTTGGTACAGGTCGATAACTGACTCAATGTCTAACAATTTGCCGTCACAAAAATAGACAGTGTCTGATCGATTACTTTCTTGAGTTTAGGACACTTCCTTTTTGGTTCGTCAACCATAGCTACAATTCGTATAAACATAGATCTTGAAACACAGTTTAAACGCATTTTAGTAATGCATTAAGAAAGTTATCCCAACAAACATTATACTCTGGGTCCGTGCGGGAAAGTTAAAGGGAAGTGCGGGGTTAACTGCGGGAAGCGGGACGTCCCGCACGGGACCCGCGAGGGAAGTTTAAGGGACGGCCCGTGTTTGGGAAAGCTCACGGGACGTCCCGCACGGGAAAAGCGAGGGAAGGTTCCGGGACGCCCGGTCTGGGAAAGTCACGGGACGTCCCGCATAGTTCCCGCGAAGGAAGGGATTCGGATAAGATACGTACGGGTAAACTGCAATGCCCGTTTATTATGAACGATCCCAGTTAGTCAACATAATATACTATTTTGCCTGTGAAACAAAATGAGCATATTGTACTTTAATCAATCTCCACAATAAAGAGTTGTGTGTGTACATTATTGAAAAAACACGATAACCAATCCCCTTTGGTAATGAAATAATATTAGTTTTTATTTATTAATTAAACAACAGCTGTATGCATCAACAAATTAAAAAGAAAATTTTGTGGTATATTATGAAAATTTAAAAGCAATTTGTAGAACGTTCTTTTTTATTTTATTTACCGCCACGGAGCCAACATTCATCTGCACACGCGAAATAACATTGAATTGTTTAGCAGATAATTCTGTAGCATTTGGCCTGCTTTCATTTTCTCCTGTAATACATTTTTGTATGAGCGAAGCAAAGATTCCATTTCACTACACTGGTGAAAAAAATCCGGAATTTTTTTTTCTTCTTTCCGTTTGTATTTTTGTGTGTTTGTTAACACGATTACGGCTAAACCGAACTCCAATGGCAATAGCGATGAAATTTTCTAAAGGCCTTTGAAATTTATGAACTTAGAACTGCCACGAGCCACGTCGCATTTTACGATATATTTCGATTTTAAAAAAATTCTTCGACCTTAAACCTCTAGCCTACATGCTTTCGCGTGCTTAATTTTATGATTAATATATTCGCGTGAAATTTGAGCGCAATCAAAAAATTATTTCTCATGAAAATCACAATTTTACGATTTTTACGACTTAAATAAATTTCTTTGACTTATACCACCTAAATGCTTTATCCTATTGTATTTTAAGAATTAATATATTCGTGTGCAATTTGTGCGTAATAGAAATTTTTTTTTTTTTTATAAATCACAAATTTACGCTTTTTTTCGTTTTTTACCAAATTACATGCTTTATTCGATTGTAATGTAGTGTGTAATATAATGTGAGCCCCTGATCCTCATATTCTCGTCGTTAAACTTAAAACAATATTACCAAGCGTGTCTCGCAGCCCATAGCAATGGGAAAACGAAATCAATTTAAATACCATCTGAATAACACATAGCAGCTCAATGCACCAATTACGCTCATCCAATAACACGCCTCCCCTGAAAAAGCGTTTGCGAAGCTTCCTAGTAATCAAAAAATTTCACCATACTCCATGGTTTTACTTTTCACCAACTGAGACAAAAAGATATGAAGATCTCACATGATGTCATTTAATTTTGGTTGCATGTTCCAATAGAATTAGTACCGTTATTTTGTGGTCAACCAGCATCGCATCGGACAGCCTATACTTTCCTTATGCAGATACACCCACCTCGGCATTTATCAACAACTAGAACAAAATATCGAACACGCGCTGCGCATGGAAAGCATTATTGACTACATTTAAAATATACCGTACACCATTAGTATAATATACTGAAAACTATTCCAACACATCCAAAATAATTAAAAGACTATACGGATAGGCCACAAAGCAAGCACACAATAGCTATGATACTCGAGTAGATTTGCTGTTGAATCTATAGGGTGTTATTCCCACCTCGCTCAAGCATCCTCCGTGGCGTAACGGTTAGATGCGTGGCTTACAGATGGAGAGTCGCCCTGCTGGACCGAGTTCGAGACACCAAACTTGAAATTTTATAATTACTTGCAATTAATACATGTTGTGTTTCCACCTACAGGCAATCAACTGGTGTCGAAAATAAGACAAAATAACCATGAAACCGATATTATATAAAACTTTTTATTTTATTTTTACGTTTAGCCTACATATTTAGCACCTAGATCGCGCTACAGATACTACGGGAAACTAGCGGGAAGATCGCGGGACGTCCCGTGCGGGAAACTAGCGGGAAGATCGCGGGACGTCCCGTACGGGACCCGGTATCGGCCAGTAGGACACTTCTAGGCGGGACCCGTACGGGACGTCCCGCAAGGGTCCCGCCCGGGCAAGTGCGGGAAAAAGACTGCGGGAAGACTGCGGGAAAGCCCAAAAATGTTTGTTGGGATATCATCTACTCCATGAAATTAATGTTCGATCATGTTATAACAATAATATGGAATCGAATTTGGTGAATACTATTAGGGGTATATAATACGATCCAGTCATCTATAAAAAGAATATTATCTTGATTTATATCTAGGTGCCAGTTAGGGCGCCGCAGCCAAGCCGCGGTGCGCTATACACTCAGGCACCTTATACAGCAAGCAGATTTGAGGTGATTTTTTTAGATCTCATTTCTTTTGAGTGTGTAAGGTTTGGCTGTATTTTTACAAGTTTTTGTTATGTGTGGGATAACAAACACGCAAATTATCTCTAAGCACGGAACAAACAACAATAAACGTTGTGTACTGCTACAGTAGCATACAACCAGACGGACTTTAAATTCCAAATTGTATTTTCAGTGTTGGCCACACTATTCAGTTTTTAAAAATTCCATCAATGAAGCCGCTCTGTTTTAAAGAAATTATTATATTGTGATGCAAGACTGTGATGCAGCTTTGTTCCTGCATTTCTTTGCTGTCGATTGACAAAGCAGTAACGAAATGTTCAATTTACCTGAAATATAACATTAGCATTTATAAAAACTTACACAGCTTAATCACCAAGACATTTGTTGATACCTACATGGCCGAATGGTAAAGTATGAGCGGTTTGGCGCTTATATATCTCACAATGTGCTCGTCGCGACAGCGGAAGTAAATAAGACGCGCAGCCGAACAAACGCATGTCATGCACTATCTCGGCGACTTCGTATAATTATCTGTGCATTGAAGTATTATAACACATGTGACAGCATGTTTTTAAGACTGATAAACCAAACAAAATGTTTTCAAACGTTCTCGTAAATTGGCATTGAATATCAAAGTAAAATTGATAAAAAGTCACATTTTTGCGTTTGTGCACAAAACACTATAGTGACATATTTTTATTATATTTTGTTCCCCGAAAAAGTTCAAAACTTCCTAAATGAATATAAATTTGTATCATAAGACTTATATTATTTCTATTATGGTAAGTTATCAGCATTTGTAAGGTAGCGTCAAAAATGTATAGGCCTAACGATTTTTACGTTTTCACACACGAGCGCGACCCGGCACCTCCACCAAAATCATTAATAATACTCGCAAACCCTAGAGAAAATGAATTATCTTCTTGGAAGTGGAAGAACTTTTTCATTGTTTTTTCTATAAGTATTATCAGAGGAGCATATTTTTATAAAACATTATCTTTCCATGCACGGTATAGTTAAGAAAATACCAGGTCACTTTCTCACTAAAATTGCAAACCCGGTACAAAAACGTAATTTTTATTAGTTTCTTGGGACACGGTACAAGTGTTATGAAAACGGTACTGTACCGGTCAAACCGGTGGTCACCTGATTTATTCTTCACTACATAATATCATGCGATTTAATAAAATAATGTCAACATAATTACTTATAGTTAATTTCTCATGATACATCAAGCAAGCGGTGGATGCAGTGCTTTTCAAAACAGATTTCCTAGAAAACAAAAGCTACCTTCTTTTGTTTATTTTGTTTACAATCTGTACCTAGTTCCCAAGATACAATGCTTTTTATTAAATTTGCTATGGTTACTGTCGTCATGTTACGAAAATTATATGAACATAAAAACAAAGTAAGTTTCACTGGTAAGGGTCACTGGTAGGGCTCGACATTTGCGTTTGACGGGGTAGGCCCTACCTCACGATGGCGATATCAGACTGTGATGACGTCAAAGCTGCCGTTATCGGCTTTCGTACATGCGATCCTAAACGCACAGACGCGGAACTCTGTGCAGCCATCAAATCCATTTTGGGCCTACTTCTGAGCCGTTTTGTGTAACTGTTACTGATGTAATTTAAAAGATTATGACCATAACTATGGTTCAAACAATATCAAATCTCACCACAGTGTTCAGAATAGTAAAATTAATACCGCGCTGTCATGAAAAATGAATATTACTTATTTCACTGCAGTAAAGTTCATCATCAAGTTTCCCAAAATTATCATTTTTTCCGAAGCAATAACCGACCAAAGAAAAAAAATAGACAAATCCGATGTGTTCAAAATTTATTTTTTAGTATGGTTGAATTTTTTCATAATTATTTGATCATAACTGTAGAGCTTGTTATTTTATTTCTAACACTCTGCAGCCGCGCCTGAAACCTGTCTATGCATTAGGCTCTTAATGACTGAGGAAAACCTCGGAAAAATCTTTAGTCAGGATTTCCGATCGCGACGGGATTTTAACCCGGGACCTCCTGAATCAGCCAACACTGTCGGTGTAATCCCTCGTTGATGAGGTAATGAAATTTTGAGTGCTTTTCAAGAAGTAGATATCCTTTATGATAAGATATCCATAATTTGTTTATAGTTCATTGCGTACCCGGAACGGGCCCCTTATGACCCCGCGACGGCCGGGGCTGTGAGGGCAGGGCAGGCGAGTGACAAAAGAAAAGGCTTATTTTTGCTGTATATTTTGGAATAGCCTAGGATTATCATACCATTCTTTATCTGCATTAGGCTTTTAGTAATCAAAACTAGTTAATTGTGCGGGAAGTGGGTCAGAACAAGGTCGTGCAGGCCTAGGGTTGGCTAAAAGAGGCCTAGGGCTTGTCAAACGTGTAATGTTAGTATTGATTTTATCTAGTCCTATAACATGATGGAACTTTAGGCCTACACTGTTTTATTATGAATGTAGTTGTATTATAATTTTCTACATCTGGGCCTAGGCCCGGGACGGTTTCTGATTTGTTTTATGAGAGTTATGACAACTTTTATCGTTTTACACACAGATTCAAAATTTAAAATGAACGCCATCTGTTTACGTATTTTCTTATCCCCGGTCGAGGCGGGATAAGTCTTCATGAATTGGATTCGGAGTTATACCGCACTTATACCACCTAACTCGGCTTATATCGGGATAAAAATGTACATGAATCGGGGCCCTGGCCATAAGCTATTATATTATCATTTAAACGCGGAAGCCCGGGCCCCGCCGCGGAGCGGTGGCCCTTGATGATTTTGGCAAATTCACAGTATTAGTGAAATTAATAAAACTAGGAAAACGCTTAAGTCCCGCCGCGTTGATGGATGAGCTTTTTTTGTAAGTTTTTAGTTTGCGTAGGACCACTTTTCCTTTGCAAGTGCTTTTTGAATGCATTGTAGGGGATTGTTGTCAACTTTCTATTGTTACTTGTTATTGTTACTAGGAAAACGCTAAAGTCCCGCCGCGTTGATGGATGAGCTTTTTAAAATTTTTAGTTTGCATGGGATATCTTTACTTTTGCAAGTGCTTTGTTTTGCTGCCTACGCATTGTAGGTGATTGTTGTCAAGTTTCTTTTGTTACCTGTCAATTGGTATTATTTACCGTAAAAAACTTATATTAAAAGTGTGACTGTAGGGTCCAATTGTGACTTTCTGAGTCCACTAAGCCCACTCGACTGAGGTACACCTGACCTTACTGCCCCGCGTTCTGGGTCGCCAATTGTGACTTGGGGCGGGTTTCTAACTCGAAAGTCGAAAAAACGGGATCTAGGTCCGCAATAATTAAAAAAAAAAAAAAATAAAAAAAAAAAAAGTTTGGCTCTCCCTAACTCTTTCCCACGATAACTTGTACAAAAGAAACAAAAGTTAAATAATCCGAACTCAGGGCCCAAAACCCGATTCAGTAAACGCCGCGGGAAAACGCTCAACGACGCCGTTTGGAATCTGTGTCCCCAAAAAGTACACGGGCCCCCCAAAACCTTACCCGGGGCGCGGCGATAAAGGGGGGTGGGCCCCCAAGGCATGATGCTCGGGCCGGAAAACCCCAGCCCCCTTGGGGTCCTCCCTGCTTAGTGGTTTAAATTTTTTAAAAACTATGCAACTAGTTTAGAACTTTGAAATTGGGGTTGACTTGGTGGGGTTCGACGTGGGGCGTCAACATGCTGGGTTTTATGAATGGAAAAAGGGTTTGTTCCCAAATTGATTTGACTCGACTCTTTTGTTTGGGTAAATGTGAATTCAACTTTATGTAGGGGAAAAATTTTTTTGGTAAAATGGTACAAAAAGATAACGTTGAAAAAGGGAAAAAAAAAAAAAATTATTGGATCCAATTTTCCCCCCTTTAAAGTTTGGGTTTTGAATTTCAAATAAACATGATCAAATAAATACAAGACTAAAATTTCCTCATTACATAAATGGTTTGTTTGCACCAACACTCTTTTCCTGCGGGGCCTTCTTTCCACGGCGGGGTAGGGCGTGCCCTTCATTTTTACGTCCCCTACGCCCTGCTTCCATTTCCCGTCGTCCGGCGTTTTTCCTGCGCTTTCCTGGTCTTGGTTTCCCTTTCCGGGAAACCGACGGGGGAAATATTAAAGGGGAATGGGGGGGAAAGGGGACTGATGTGTATGCCGCAAAAAGTTTTGGGAACTCCCCGGAATGAATGCGCCAAGGCCTAGATACCACCGCCAAATGTGCTGACTTAAAGGGGGTTTGGGGAACTGTTCTAGCTGGGGATTTATGGACAAAATTATTATGAAAAAAAGGAAAAAGAGGGTTTCTTTTTTAAAAAACCATCGGAAAAAAATAGGTTTAAAAAGCCCGTAGGGAAAACCATGTCGGCTTTGGGTCGCCCTCTACGTGAGAGGAAAAAAAAATGGCGCCAAAAACTTTGGCAGGCGGGCCAAGGGATACCCTACCCCTCTCACTACTTAATATTGATAAAGGAAAATTATATTGATTTTCATTTTCCCTTTGCCCGGTCGGCGACGCTTCTCGTCGGCGAACCGTGTCATCCTGCGACTCCAGGGGTATTTCCTATGACCCCGATTTACGGCAAAAATCACTATTTTTTTTCCCACAAAACTAACAAGAAGATCCCCGCTTCGGTTTTCTTCCTCACAAACCAAATTGGACGCTAAAACCCCCGTAGAAACGCCCTTTTGGGCGCTTTCCCTCCCACGCAGTTTAGGGGGGTTTTTCGCGCATCTCTCGGGGCGCGGTGGGGCGAGTCCCCCGAAAATTTTAAAAATTTTTCGAGTGCCCCCCCGATGGCTCTCACCCAATTTGGGAGGGCCCGCGTTACTCAAATAAACGGTCTACTCGTTTTCCAAAACCTGTTTGGTGTTATTTTCCCCCGAGGCATTTGGTTTCCCCTGGGGGGGCTCGATGGTTTGGGCCCCGCATTCCGAGGGTAAAGTGACTATTGATTTTTTTCCGGTTGCCCCGCCTGAAGGGCGATCCCCGCATGGACCTCTGGGGCAACCCCCCGGGCCCCGAGCTCGCTTTCCCCCCGAAAAACTATGCATAAAAAACGATTGACAAACCCCCCCTTGCCCAATCGCCCTAACCCCCCTAGAAAGGCTATTTATGTAAAACCCAAAAGGCCTAATTACAAAAGGCCTGAAAAAAAAATTTGTGAAATTTTTTAGTAAGATTTCTCGCTTTATGGAAAATTTTTGGATATTTCCCGGTAGGGCAAATTTTCATGCAAAAAATTTGGGGTTGGGGCGGGGGTAACAGGCTCCCCCGGCCACAATGACCCCCCAATTTTTTGGTGCCTTGAAAATCAATTTCATCTAAAAAGTTACACAAAGAGGTGATCCCGGGGCAGATATCGGTAGTACACAAAAAAATTTTTTTAAAAAGTTAAAATTCCAATTGGCACAAAAAACACTTACATACAAAAGGGCATGGGAAAAGGGGTAAGGTAGGGTCAACCCCTCGCCCAAATTTTAAAACAAATTTTAAAATTACCCCTGGCTCATCCACGGCCCCCCCCCTTTTTGATACTTTTACGCTGGGGACCCCCACACTCGGCCCTCAGCCCCCAAAAAAAACTTTTGTCAAAAAAAAATTTAAAAATTCCCGGGAAAGGGGCTGTTTTCCCTCCCTTGGACACAAGCAAAAAACCCCCTCCCCTAAAAAAAGGGAAAATTTCCCACCCCCCAAAACCGAGAGAGTTTCTCCTAGCCCTCCAGGGCGCTACCCCAACGGGGTTGGACTGTTGCAGGTGTAAACCCAAAACAGCGCGCGCACCGGGGCCCGGGGAAAAACCCCGCCTGGCCGCGCCCTACTCCTCGCGGGGGGGGCCGTCGTTTTCCCCCCCGGTTTTTCGTCCCCCACTAAATCACGGGCCTCCCGCATGACCCAAAACCCACAACTGGCTCGTACCCCTTGCAGCTGGGGCGTTGACCCCCCCCCGCTAAAAACCCTACAAACGTTTGGCTGCCCCCTAGGGTTTGGTAAAAATTACATCCCCGGGCCCAAAACCCCGGGGATTCGGGTCAAACCTTCCCCCTCGACAGAAAGAAAAACACAATAAAAGATTAAAAAGGCGGGGAGCTACACCTAATTTTTAAAACCACTCCCCTTTCTACACTTTGGTAAGCTAACCCCCCCAAAAACCAAACCTTTTCCCAACAAAGGGAAAAAATTACAATGATATACGTGCTCATGTGAAAACTTTAAAAATTTAAAGAGGACTACCCCCTATCGTCCCACTTTGCACGAACCCAAAAATTTTCCAATAAACCTAAAAGTGCTCAGTGAGATTTTAAAAAAACTTAAGAGGACTCCCCTATGGGTACCGTTGCACAAATTAAAAAACAAAGGGGGTTTCCTTGAGACAACCCCCGGAAAACCAAAAACCCCCTGACTGGGAAAGGGCCCCTACGCAACACTGGTTTTCACTACCAACTCTCAATGCTCTGGCACTTTCCAAGGGCAACACTTTCAGACACGGAGCTGCCCCCAAAAGGGCACTTAAGTTTGAAAAAGCACAAAACTTACTCGACCCCATACTCGACTTTCGGAAAAAAAACACTCGGTTTACGGAAATTAAAATCAACTCTGGGGGGAGAAACTTTTGCGCCCGTTTAGCGACTTACGGGAAACTTAATCCGGTGCTGGGGCCCGGGCGACGGCAAAAAACCACCAACAATTTCCCAACGCAGTGACCACGGGGTCTTAAAGGGCCCACAAAACGTCGAAAAAATCGGCTAAAAAGGGGGATTTTACTGGTGCCCAAAAAAACCCCCCCCCCCCCGGCCCTAAGCTAGTTCGCGTGGCAAAAGGGGGGTGCTAAGGTTAAATGGGTGCCCCCACAGGGCTAGTTTTCCCTTTAAAGGGGAAAAAACCCCTTCGTAAGAGACCTCGCCGGGACAACCCCCACCAGTGTGGTCTCCAAAAACGTGAATTTCCCCCAAAAACCGGGGGGTCCCAGGGGGGCCTCGGGGTGGGGGGCGTTTAAAAAAACGCCCAACAAGGGAAATCGTGTTTCATAAAAATTTCGATTCCCGTCGCCCCTTTGGGGAAAAACGACCATGAAAACCCCGCCACCTAACAGACACACACACATCCAATTTAAAATACCTTTCCGTCGGTTCCTAGTCATAAATCCCGGTCAAGGGCAACCTTTTTTCATTCTCCAGCTGTCGGGCAGTTTATTGCCTTTTTGGGACAGATTCTTTTTTCCGCCGGCAGGCGGCCTTTTCTTCGGCCGGATCTGCGTTGTTTCGGTTCGTCTTTTTTCTCTCTCCCCTGGTTTTAAACTCCACAGTGTTTAGAGTCGAACGGGCGGTTTTCTCTCTCCTGGGGATTCTCTCCCCTCGGTAGCCGGTAGGTTCAGCTGTCTGTCGATCACCGCCCCTTGCCCATTTTTCCTGGGGGGCGAGGCTTTGTTTGCGCTAGCGGACAAAACCCCCTAGCTAGGGTAACAGCTAGACTTTCCCCTCCCTCCCTCCCCTTTTTCGAGGGGGGCCCATGCTCCCTTCGCGCTACCCCCCACGTTCCTGGGACACCCTTACGCAAATTTACGCAGAATTACTTACACCGTCTTTTTGAAGACAAACAAAAATATTATGAAAAGCGTTTTTTACAAAAAAAAGGTAACATACGCCACAAAAAAATTTATGCCGTTAAACGACGGAAACTGGCGCATTGTACTTCTAAACTTAAGTACAGGGGCCCCCTCCCCCACGAAGGCAAAAAAAAAGAAAAAAGACGGCGAAAAAAAAACCCCAATTTTTCCCCAAAACCCAAAAGCCCCCGTACGTCCCGGTGCGTTAAAAAGTAAAAAGCCCAGGCTGGGCCAAAAAAAACTACCCCAAAAGTTTTTCCCCCCCTACTTCTCCCCAACTACACTAAAGGGGGGCGTCCCCAACTCAGGGACGACAAAGCTTCCCTGCGCGAAATCGAAAAAAATCACAAAAGGGTTTGGGGAACCCCACTGGCCCTGTGCCGGGCCGAATTTAACTGTAAAAATTCCCAAACCCCCTAAGGTAACTTACGGGACCGAAGATTGGAAAAACATGCAAACCAAAAAAACTCAAATTTGCACTGAAAAACGCGTGTGGCGTGTCCACACAAGAACCAAAAGACCTTACGTACCATCTTACGCCACGGAGGCACAAAAAACATGGGGGAACCCCTTTGGGCTCAGGATTCAGAGGCTACCCTAGTTTTCTAGGGGCGTGATACCGGGTCGATTCAGATCGCGAAATTTCACAGGTCTCCTTTAAGGTGGGGATCGGGTTTTAGCTCCCAAAAAGGTAGGGCCCCCTGGTCAAGGCACCCGAGTTTCCCCAAAAATGCATGAATCCTGGCGAGGTGGACAACGAATGTGGGGTGGGGGAAAGGTAAATCAAAAGTTCCCGGTTAAATTATCGTGGTACCTTCTTAAAAGGGACGAAAAATACAATGCTTGCTTAGGCAATATTTCAAGTCATTAGTTCCCTGAGTTTGATCTGGAGTCGTGAGTTTTACTTTTTACCCCTTCCCTGTTTCCCAATGTGCTGTTGCTGAAAAGTCAAGGTCGATGACCTGCGCTTTAAAATAGCGTCCCCTAACGGAACTCCCGTCCAGCTGTGCCCGGCTGCAGACCACTGGGTGCGCCCCCCTTTTGACATTTCCCTATTTCACCGGCTGGTTTTTTAGCGGGCCCACCCCCCCCCCGGATGGCCGGCTTGACAGTTGTCACTCACTAGACACTCAAAGACTAGACCTCGGTCACAGCGGAGCACATGGGCCTTTTTAACTATGAACCAAAACCTACCCCCGAAATCTTTTGGCTATTAGGTGGGCAGTCCCTCCCTCTTTACCCCTTGCCCCCCTTTTTACTTTTCCCCAGCTTTTAAAAACTCTCTTTTTACAGGGGAAGTGTTTTAAACTCTTTTTTTCACTTTCGTCAGCTTTGGAACAGGTTAAATTTTTTCATCCTTTCCCCTCGGAAACCCGGCACCCCCCCCCCGTTTTTCCCTTTTGTTTCCCAATGCTGGGCCAAAAAAAAAAAACCCCGGTTAAGTGTTTTTTTTTTCAAAAAACTCCCGGAATTAGCCAACATTTTGCTGCGTCCGGGTCCGTCTGCGTAGACTCGCCCTACGCCTATCGGCCCAAGCATTGACAAATTTTTTGAGTGGTTCCCGGGGACACTCACTGCAAAAATTCCCCGGGCGGGTCCAATCACCCCCAAGGGGGTTTTTTTTTTGAAAGCGGGGGCGCAGCCCACAACCAAATGGGGGCTCCGGGGGTACCCCCTGCTTTTGATTAAAAACTTCTTTGACATTTTTTTTCAATTTTATTTGCCCACAATCACAGTCTTTCCCCACGAAAATTTTCCCCCCCCGGGGGGCACTTTGGTCGGATCGAAACCCCCCGTTCCCTGTACATGATAGTTTACAGGGGTCCCGGGCCGTCAGCGCTCTGTTTCCGATCGTCCCTAGTATTTCGGGTTCGATTCCAGAGGCTGTGGGCCCGCTTCGCTAGATCGACCGTTTTTTGTTCTCATGGGGGTTTACTCTCCCAAAGCCCGTATTTTTTGTTACGATAAAAGGGCGGGGATTTTTCCCCCCCAAAAAATTGAATTCCCCACCATTTTCCCCGTCCCCTCCTATCACTAGCCCGTTCCATTCGCTGTTTTGAACTCCCAAACTTTTGGTCGAATTTTTTTAAAATATGTTTCCAGCATCGGGATTCAGTTCCGATTTTTTTGGACCGGCGGATCGTTTCCCCTGGGCGTGGGACTCTCTATTTTTCCCCCGCTACCCATTTTTTTAAAATTTTAAAATTTTTGTTGCTCGGGCCCCGGATCTGTTTTCGCCTGGTCCCTGAAGGAAACGTTCCCCCAACACCTTTGTCCCCCCTGATCTGTGTCCCCGCACGTACTCACCCCTGGCCTATGGAAAAACGCTCGGCAAATTGACCCCTAGGCTCTGCCGCGCTGCATTTCCCCCCTCTCCCCGCCCTCCTTTCCCCCGCGGGGCTTGCCGGTTTTTTTTTCCTGCGCGTCCGCCCTGTTTTTTTCCGGTTTTTGACAAATAATTTTGGGCAATTTTTTTAAATTTTTTTCTTTCTCGGTACGGGCGTCGGAGTTACGAAAGCTTTCCCCCGTTTTGGGGGGGCCAAAATTTTTGGGTGTAGGGTCCAATTTTTACTTTCTGAGTCCAAATAAGCCCACTCGACTGAGGGACAAACCCGGGCCTTACCCGCCCCGGTTCTGGGGCCCCCAATTGTGACTTGTAGGCTGGTTCTGAACTCGAAAGTCGCCCAAAAAAAGATCTAGGTCCGCAATAATTAAAAAAAAAAAAAAAAAAAAAAAAATAAAAAAGATGGCTCTCTAAAATAAAATCTTCACGATAACTTGTACAAAGAAACAAAAAATTTAAAAAATCCCAACCCCACGGCCCCCGATTCAATTTAAAGGGCCCCTGGAAAACGCTCAAAGACGCCCTTTTGGGAATTTTGGGGTACCCCCAAAATACACTGGTCCCAAACCTTTCCCTGGCGCTGCATGGGGGGGGGGCGCCCCCAGGCGAGATGCCCTCCCGGTACCCCCCGCTCCTTGGTTCCCCACGGCCCTTTGTGGTTAATTTTATAAACTATGCAACACTAGAAAAATGCATTGGGTGACTTGGTGACGGTTGACTGATGGGGGCAACATGCTAGGTTTTTGAATGGAACAAAGGATGCTTCCCTTTATGATCGACTCTCTGTTTTTGGGGAATGTGAATTCAACTTTATTTTAGTGGAAAGTTTTTTGGTAAACCTGGCCCCGAAAATGACACGTTTACAAAGAAAAAAATAAAAAAAAATTTATGGATCCAATTTTTTTCCCCTTTTGATTTTTTTAAAAATTTCAAATTTTAAAAATGATCAATTTAATACAAGAAAATACAAATTTCCTCTTTCAAAAAATGGTTTTTTTGCTAATCAAACCCCCATCTCTTCGCGGCTTCGTTCCACGGCGTCGTAAAGGGAGTCCTTTTAGTTAGCGCTCCCTACGCCCTGCGTCCCCGTTCCCCTCTTCCCCGGGGATTTCCCCCGCCCCGTTTCCCGTCTTGGGTTTCCCCCAGGAACGACGTGGGAAAATTCGCACTGATGGGGGGGGTACGTGATGTGTATGCACGCACAAAATTTGGGGGCTAACTGAATGAATGGGCCCCAAGGGGGGTAGATACCACCCCCGCATAATGTTTGACTTGAGGAGGTTTGGAACTGTTATACTCGAGTAGGGGGAAAAAATTTTAAAAGAGGGAAAAAAAGGAAAAAAATTGGGGCCCCTTAGGAAAAAATCGGGGGGAAAAATAGGTAAATAGCCGTATTAAAACCCTGATCAGGCGTGGGTCGTTCCTCTAAAAAATTTAGAGGGAGGGAAAAAGGCGCTAGCGTGGCATGGCTGGGCCAAGGATACCCTACGCTCTCACTACGTAATATTGATAAGGATAATTATATTGATATCTAGTTGCCTTGTCGGTCGGCGACGCTTCTCGTCGGCGAACCGTAGTCATCCTGCGACTCCATGGTATTTCCTATGACTTCGAGTACCGCAAAAACCACTATTTCTTCGCACTAACTCACAAGAAGATCACGCTTCGGTTCTTCTTCACCACCAAGTGGACGCTCAACCCCGTAGCAACGTCCTTGCGCATGCGCTCCCACGCATTTTAGGCGGGTGTCGCGCATTTCTCAGGCGCGGGTGGGTCGAGTCGCCGCAAATTCAAACTTCGAGTGCCCGCCGATGGCTCTCAGCCAATGGGACGGCAGCGTTACTCAAATCACGGTCTACTCGATTCCACCTGTTGGTGTTACTTTCCACGAGGCACTGGCTCCCTGGCCTGGCTCGCTGGCTTGGCCGCATTCCGATGTCACGTGACTATTGATTTTCTCGGTTGTCGCCTGAACGAACGATCCCCGCATCGACCGTCTGAGCTACCCTACAGGCCGAGCTCGCGTTCCCGAAAACTATGCATAAAAAATCGATTGACAAACCACCTTGTCAATCGCCTATAGCCCCCTAGTAGGCTATTTATGTAGACCATAGGTCTAATTACTAGGCACTGAAAACACTTGTGATATTATTTTAGTAAGATTTCTCTGCTTTATGGTAAACTTTGGATATTTGCGTATGCAAATATTTATGCAAAAATTTGGGTGTGGCAGGCCTAACAGGCTGCCCGGCCACAAAAGCTTTATTTCTATGGATTCTGGCTAACTATTTCAACTTTTTCTTTCAAAAGGTACTACATCACCATAACCTTAATGTCCATGTATAATATGAACGTTGTAGCCCCACTCGTTTGGTGAGAATTGGCCCAAAATGGCACGAAAATATCACACAAAAGATCAAAAAACTTATACTAAAAGATTTATTGCTATGGATTCTGGCTTACTTTTAAACTTTTTCTTTCAAAGGTACTACACACCAAACCTTAATGTCCATGTATAATGAAACGTTGTAGCCCCCACCCGTTTGGTCAGAATGGCCCAAACGTCACGAAAATATCCCCACTAAAAATCGAAAAAAATCGTAAAAGTATCGATATTCATGAGAAAAATTTCTTCGATTGTACCCAAAAACAATACACCTCTAAGTTCAGAGATTTCGAAGGTCCTGTCAAATTTTCATCAAGATCGGATATGCCGTTTGCCTGGTAGAGAGTTAACAAACAGACAGAAAAACAAACAAAAAAAAAAACAAAAACAAAAACAAAAAAAAAACACCCGAGCTAAATTTTTTGGGGGTCAGTGAAATTGAAGTCTTCGCTTCGCTCATCCAAAAATATTGTAAATATATTTTATAAAAGTGAAAACGTTATAAATGTATAGGCACTAAGATCATTTACTTCTCAGAATAGTTTCCCATTTTACAAATTTCATAACGCCACAATTTGTTTTTAGAAGAGTAAAGGACGGGGGGGGGGGGGGCCTTCGATTTTTTGTGCTAAGGTCGACAATTCCTTAAAACGCCCCTACTAATAATTATGCGTACCATTTAAATACATTATATTTTGATGGTGTAGTACACTAATACACAATTTTAAAAAAATGGAACCCAGAACCGTCGGCTCTACGCAGGGGCATCTTTCCCACTGAGGCTGACGAGGCACGCGCCTAGGGGCGGCAGCTCTTGGGGGCAGCACTAGAACGAAACAAATTCAACAATGTTTTGTTTTATTTATTTTATTATTTACTTTTATTATATCTCATAATGTAATTTTAGATTTTAAAAACGTGTTTTGGAGCTTTTAAAAGTAAAAAAATTGCAAAAATTTCGCCTTCGGCGATATCAGTCCTTCGGACAGCTATGCATTAATCTTTATCCTGATCCCGTACTAGTTTTTTACCTATGGGTTCGAAAAGTAAGAATTTTGCGTGTTTTACTGTGGTGCTAGCTGCTGCAGCTCCTGAGAGAGACAACTTTGTTGCAGAGAAGGTGCTACTTGTCCAGATAAATCTCTAAGGAAAATTAAAAATGAAAACCATTATTTTTTTTATTTATTTATTATATGCATATACAACAGAGTACAAATACTCTACAAGTTAAATCATAGCATAGCCTATCGATAGAAAACATAAAACTTAAAGACATTAAAATTTACAATATACACAAAATAATACATGTAACTCTGTAAACATATTTGAAATACTCATTTAAATGTAAAACTATCAAAATTTACCATACTTTATTGTTAAGTTGTGAGTTGGAGGGGGCGGGGGGGGGGCGGCAAAATTTTATGCCTAGGGGCGGCTCACTACCTAAAGACGGCCTGGCTCTACGGATGCTCGACGAAATTTCATTATGTATAACATAATGTAAGGTGCGTGAACTTTTCACTCCCCACAAGAGCATTAATTGAAAAAATATATATTTATATATATTTAGTACTCAAATAGCGCTATCGAATGCCACTAGTCCTTGAATTAGTGTGTCAATACTATAGGAAAATTGAGAAATTACTGTTGGGCGGGGGAGGGGGGGGGGCTTACTTCACGCAGCACCATGCTTCGTGAAGTTAGCCCCCCCCCCCACAGTAATTTCTATATATTTACTTAAGTATTGATTAAAGGACTAATTGTGGGACTAGTGACATACGAATTGTGTGATTCTTAGAATTAGTGCCAAGTTCAGAAACCTCATATGGGTAATACAGTTGGCATAACCCTGTCTCTGAATGGGTACCATAAGCTGTTGGCCTAAGGGGAATAAGCAAACTCCCCCTAGGCCAGCAAACCTTGTTTGCATATTCGATAATGAAATGCAGGGTGTTGGCCAAAGGGAATAAATCAATTACCCCAACGCCAACAACACCCCACTCCTTACCGTAAAACGATGCATATACTCTGTTGGCCTAACGGGAATAAATCAATTACCCAAGGCCAACAAACCTTCTTTGTATTTTCCATAATGAAATGCAGGGTGTTGGCCAAACGGGAATAAATCAATTCCCCTTAGGCCATCAACGCTTCCTGTAACATGGTCTTTATCGACAGGTAGAAATGATGGCATAGGGGAAAAAAAAAGGTTGATGGCCTTACGGGAAGCGGCACTGTGGGAAGACACCCGCTAAGACAGCGACGAGCTGAGTTGGTGTAGGTCAGTTCTCAAAAACCATTAGGTCGACAATCGCTTGAATTCCCGCATGTGTTATAATAGTACTATGGCATTAATGAATACAATTGATTTTCCGCAAAAACATTATTCTAAAAACTACAAGTTGTTCAGCTCTTTATTATTTCACTAGACCATGGTAAGTTTACTGAAAAATAATAACACAAATCTAATTATTAGCACTGAACTATTTTCTTAGCGCGTGATTCGGCTCGGATGATTACACCAGTTTTATAAGTCACGTGATGAGCAGGAGCCTTAAGGTGGGAAATCCAGCCATGTAGTACCAAATTTCTTCACTCGAGCGCTGCGGACTGTGACATTTGGTAGTCGGATAGGGCCTAGATGGATGACAGTGGACGGTGAACTTCCTTACCGACTGCTGCAGCGGCCACCGTCGCTACCACCCAAGGCGGCCCACAATCGTAATGCCGTGTTGGCAGGATGGTAGCGGGCTAGACTTTTAATCGAAGGTTCGATGGTTCAAATCTCAGTCGAAGCGATTTTTTTTAATATTCTATTCTTATGTTTTTCTATTAAAACAACAGAATAATAACAATAACAATTAATGAAACTCCTTTTCGGGGGTAAATCCTTCATATTTTAAATAGAAACGTTAAAGGTTTTGTAGTTTTTTTTGGGTAATGAATGGCAAATGTTGTACAAATAAATGCAAATAATAATAATAATAAATAATAAAAATTAAAAAATTAATAAAATCTCCTTTTCGGATGAAAGTCCTTTATTATTTAAATAGAAACGTCAAAGGTTTTGTAGGTTTTTTGGTTTATGAATGGCAAAAATAATATTTAATCTAACTTATTTTCGGGTGAAAGTCCTTTATATTTTAAATAGAAACATTAAAGGATTTCTAGGTTACATTTGTTTATGGATGATGACAATTAATAAAACTCCGTATAAAGTCCCTTTATATTGATAGAAACGTTAAAGGTTTTGTAGTTTTTTTAACGTCCGCTATAATGAATTTTACCTAATATAATTAATGAAATCATAATAAAATACAGCAAACAAGTTACCTTGTTAAACCACGCGCCACACCGCGTGACGCGCCAACACCTTTATCGAACCCCAAGTGAAAATCCATCTAGGCCTAAGTCGACACTAGTCCTATTTACGTGGGGCTTGCGATCTAGGTTCTAAAGAAGAAAACAAAAATTTAGTTCACAAACTTCTGTGAAGATAGCGTTGTTTTGAGATCGCACTCTATTCATTTGTCGGGGGGGTGATTCGAATACCGTGATTCTATTGGTTGTCTTGAATAATCAGTCTGAAGTTTCCCCCCCCCACCCAACACACCGTCAAACCCGAGCACACAAAAAAAAACTTGGTCGCCCGGGACCAAACCTTTCTAAAAATCCTCAGGTATAAGATACCTCAGCAGGTGCTCCCATTGTGCAAAAGGATTAATTTTCCATCTCGAAACAAAAAAGCGGGGTTGATAGTTTTGTCTCAATTTCAACAAATTCATTGTCTTATTTAAATTTTTCTAAGCATTTTCTTTTGTTTTGCGAAGTGTTTACTTTAATTTCATGGAAATATTCGAATTAAAATCAAATCAAATAGTTATGTTTTTGTTCTTCAATCCCTCTAAAATTGAGGTACAAGTTCGATTAAAAAACTTTTTTGGGCCCTAGTTATGACTTGATAAATAGCATACACTATATATTACCTCAAATGTTGAAAATTACGCGATTTAAACTATCAGTACTATCACTTAAAAAAGATTCCATATATGTATTGTCATTTTCATCTTGGAATGTAAATTGAAAAACCTCAGTGAGGGTCCTAAAATCTCTCTATTGAATTCGTATGGGCAACTCAACCTTTTCAAGACAAATTCCTTTTGAAAGGTTGGGCTGGAGCATTGCGGGTCTGTATAAATTATAGTACTACACACATTGTCTAGCTTGCATTTTTCCGGTTATTTTAGTTTTTTGTGTGGCGATTGTAGCTTTAGTTTCAAATAAAATGTGTTTATGTAATATTCATGAATTACAAAAAATCATAATTAATTATTAGCTTGATAAAATTATTGTACTGTTTTCTACACGAATTATTAAGTAGGCCTACTCTTAAAATTTGTATAAGTACTGCAGAAGCCAAATTTGGGTTTATTTCAGATTGGGGGTTGTTACTTTTTATCCCTGATCCTGCGATCCTCGTTCGAATCCAGGATGTTCCTGCATATCCTTGGGTTTTAACTGTTATCTATGAATATAAACTATAAAGGCATACAATAATTATATTTGTCCCCTTGTAAATAAGTTGTCGGTTGCAGTGATGTTTAGTTGCAAGTCAATGAAAGGGCGGCGGTGCCGAGTCCTCATTGGTGTAAAAAAAAGACTTTGGATGAAAGCTAATGTTGCAATAATAAACTTTTCGTGACGCTAGTTCGATCCTCTGGGCGTGTGGAATTAGCTCTGCAATCTGGCACCGCGCGGGGTATCGACTCTCATTACGCTGCCGCCCACTTCGATTTACAAATTTTTTACGTTTGGGGAAGGGGTGTTGTCACCAACCCGCTTTGCCTTATTTAGTTATTTCTAATGTGCGTAATTACCAGTGGCGCCTTTACGTTATTTGGTGGGTCCATTGACGCTGAAAATTTCCGGGGCCCATGCTTTTCACAATCAATAATATGAATATTTATGGTAGAGTGCGACAAAGTGAGACAAAAATAAAAAATATTTGAATAACAAATTTATATTTAATACGATGGCAATGTTGAACGTAAAAAATCTTCATACACCGAACAACCGGACAACATACACAAATGTTTTTTTCAGCCCACGTTGTTGGATAAGCACGTATATTTGGTGCGTTGAGCCGATATGATGATAATGATATAACATGGCTTCTTTTTCCCCTTTGTAAACATGTTTTTTTTTTGTAGTACTAATACAAAATTGAGTTATCTGATATAATAAAGAGGGTATGGGCTTGCCCCATAACCGTAAAACTAGCCAACGTGTTCCCTTTATGGGACAGGTAAACCAAATAAAAACTAACAAACTCTATATTTACGACCAAACCAACCAGCAATACAACTACAAGGCTGTGTAAAATAGCAGATTTCAACAAGTGGTTTTAAGGGTGTGTGTCTACGCAAAATAAGTGATTTGGGGATTTGTGCACTTTCTCATTTTTATAGGCCATTAGACGCTATTGTGAAATGTGATTGAAATATGTCAATCTCTAGATAATTTTAATATCTATTAGCTAGTCACAATGTTTTTTTTTCTATTTTTAATAGTTTTGTTTGTAAATTTGATAGAATCACCAATGTGTATTGTGAAAACAATGGATTTACGACTGTCGTCCCGTCGTTTTAATCCAATTGGACGGATTTTTTCCCAAGTTGTATTAAAACTTATATGTTGGGTACGGCCAAGTTTCAGCGACTAATTAGTTGAAATGACAAGGCAAAAAAAAAAAAACCAAAATATGCCGTTTTGCGGCTTGAACTCTAGGGGCTTTTAGTCGTTCCGATAGACCCCCAAATTCACGACAATTGTCTCAATGGGGAGTGGCAAAGGTTCACATATACCATTCGATTCCCAACACCCACAGCTATCATTTCAAGCTTGATTAACTCACATTTCGTTCGCCTTCATAGCGTCGCGACGCTATGAACACGACCGACGCTAATTTTTTTCGTCCGCACAGTGAAAAACTTAAATATTAAATTTCTTGTTATAAATGCAGTTACAGGATCATCTTTATGTCCATGTTTTCACCATTAATCACGTTTTAATATAGTGTACTTGTTATACGTCCAAATACATAAATACAGTCTGTTTTCATGATCAAATAGACCTCAAGATGCGTTTTTTTAAGAATACGCACTGCTTTCGTTTGATGGCAAAGGTAGAGTTTTTCAAAAATGATTATTCAAATGCTCAATATAATAGTTAATGATGTTGGCAACAAAATGGCTATCTTGAATTGGCCATAAATATTACAGATACACTGTAAATAATAAAATACCTAAAGCTGCGCGCGGCACTCGAGTCGGGAAAAACGTACTATATCACTGTAAATTTCCTTCTAATGAAAGTTTATTCATTATTTGTCACTCTTGAACGTAGTTAAAGCAAATCCTGATTAGAATAAATGTAATTCAAACAAAAAAGTACAGTCAGTTTCCAAAAATGGGTCCCTGCTACATATTTTTAAGAAATTGACGGTTTGCAAAGACAATTGTCCAGTGGATATGTTTATAATTGTATGTTGGATATAATTATCTCCTAGCTGGGATAAAACATAACCTGATACCCATTCTTTGCGATTATGGCTGTACAAATAGTTGAATTCCTGAAAAAATATAAGTCACAGCGAGTGACACTCAATATTTTCTTTCACACTTCCCCACTTCAATGTCAAGCGTTTAAGCGTTTAAAACATTTATTTTGAGGTATCTTACATAAGCAAAAGCATTGTTACAGGGAAATATAAAGAATATGTAGTTATAGACTGTTCCAAAAAGTGGGTCCCTAAATGTATAACTAGTAAATAAATATTTATATACGTATTGTATTCATTGTACATTTGTCATTACGAAAATTTACACCAATGTACATGTACATTGTTTAGCTATTAATGTCATTACATCAATAGTAGACACAAAGGTAATATAACTGTAAAATAAAAAAAAAACCTCCAAACAGTAAATGCAGATTGCTGCATGCAGCTTCAAGGCTCGAGTGCATAATGATAAATCGTACCGTTACTTACCGTTTATTAAAAATATTTTTTAAACTTTTAATATACAAAGCATATTTTGTACCGGTACTCACATATGGTGCAGTGACATGGCCAGTTGGGCGTAAAGAAGAAAGAAAAATTGAAGTGCGGGATTGCAATTTTTAAGGAGTGTAACGGGAGTTACGAAAAATTGATAAGATGAGGAGCACGAAGATTAGGAAGAACTAAGAGTAGAGAGTTTAAACTTTAAGTAGGGAAAGAAAGGCTGAGGTGGTTTGGACACATGAAGAGGATGCAAAAGAACAGGATTCCGAAGATGAAATATGAACAAGACGCAGGAAAACTAACAGAGAAAAAGAGGGAGGCCCAGACTGAGAGGGGGAAGACATTAAAGCAATGGATTTCAAAAGGAAAATGCAGCTTGGGAAAGGATTAACCAGGAAAATGAACGGGAAGAACGAAAAAATTATGGCAAAAACTGGTGGAGGTCCCTGGGGAAAGAAGACAGTGACGAGGAAAAAAAAGATGAGCAGGGGAAAAAATAGGTTATGGGGAAGAAGCGCCAGGCATGGCTAGCCCATGAATAAGCCCGGAGAGCAAGAATGTGGTGGGAAGTCCCACCCCCTACCCGACTTAGTTGGAAATAGGGCTCGATATTAATTCATTAATTTAGTAATTATTGTTCCCCACAATAAGAAATTACGCAAAACGTAATTTTTTAAGATAATTAATAAATAAAGAAGTCCCAGTTTGTTCACAGTATTCGTTTGCAGAAAAACTCATTTTGTTTCCCAAACATTGTTTTATAAATGGCTAACTCTAGTCAAAATTGAAACGGCAAAGGCTTCAGAAATGGTTGATATTTTATCATGTAAACTCTGGAGGGTTTTCTTCCTGGAAAGGATTCCAAGCTCTTTTCCTATATCTGACTGATAGTTTGCACGTTTGATGTTTTTTATGAAGTGCGTCTTTACAAGGAGGGACAAAGGTAGATTCTATGGTTCCCCTTTTCGTGCAGAACAACGAATAGCGCTAATCATTTACTTTTTTAGCTTTCTCCTTCATAAAGTTCATACACAAACTCTTCTACACCATCCATTGTTTCGGGATTCACATCAAAAGTTTGGTCCGAGTAGAGCAACTGACTCGATGCTCGAAGAATTTTCACAGAGTGGACTTTAAAACAATTTTTTTTTCTGCAGCTATCTTTCCTTTTCCTTCAAAAAACGCTAACATGTACAACATCAAGATAATGCGTGCATCCCCGGGAAGTGTGTGCATGTTTCTGCCCCATAGCGTACTATGTAAGATTTTTTATGTCTTCCAAATTTTCGCCTTTGAAGAGTGCCCGTTTGTAAGATAAGAGATTTCTTGAACAAAAATAGGCTACAAGGTTAGTTTTTAATTGCAGACAAATTACAAACAATGTTTATTTTTTATTTGTACATTATTTATGTATTTATTAATTTTTTTTTATCGTTGTCATAATTAATTCATCAAGAAGAAACGGAGTCGACACTAGCAAAAAATTTTGCTAAACACTTAAAATCCTGAAGAAATCTCGTGCCTCGAAGAGCCTTGCTGATGTCACAAAACGAACATGACACATGTCATAGGGTTTTACCACAAGTGGGTCATTGGACATCAGTGAACATCAGTGTAGTTAACCTTTTGGTTTATTGATGGCAATGGAAGAGGATAATATGGCGACATCCGTGTCGTCACAAATAATAACAAAGTCTTCATATCCCGCTCCGTCGCGTGATTAGCATGAAGTATAATTCTAGTATAAGCTTCTTCTTGCACGATAAAGGATCTGTACGTTATCAATACAGTCTAGTGTACCGATAACATTCAGTTCCACAATTTTTGAAAGAATTGTAGAATAGAAAAAAATGAATGGTGTAGAAGAGTTTTGTGGGAATATTTATGGAGGAGATAGCATAACAAAAAAACGATTTGCGCTATTCGTTGTTCGTTGTTCTGCACGAAAGGGGCACTATAGAACATACTTTTCTCCCACCTTGTAAGGACGCACTTCATATATACATCAACCGTGCAAAACCCCTCAGTCTGATATAGAAAAGAGCCATGGAATCCTTTCAAAAAATACCTCCTCCAGAGTTGCATGGATGGAAGATATCAACGATTTCAGAAGCTACCCGGTTCTTGAAATATGGTTGATCATTGAACCAGCTCAACTGATGTGCTGTAACTTTAGCATGCAATTGTTCACGCCAATGTCTTCCATAGTCATGTTATTTATTGCGTAAATTATCTTCGTCGTACCGACATGTGCAAAATAAAGATTTGTACAAATTATGTCAGTACAAGAGAGGATGAGAACGAAGAAAACATCGACTCAGACGTGAATGAAGAGGTCTGAAAATGTAAGTGATGTTCCTATTGAAAATATGTTTTTTTAATTTTATATTATACATTTCACGTATAAAAATATGCATATCCTTTTCTTACAAAATGTCTATGCTATAGGCTACTGCAGGGATTTTGACTAGAGATAGACATTATATAACAATATTTGAAGTAAAATGAGTTCTCTGACAAAACATATTGTGAACAGTGTTCACAACACTGAACAGACTGGACTTTTTTATTTATAATTAATCTTATAAATAATTACGTTTGCGTCATTTCTTTTTTTAGCAACAATAATTACTAAATATTCATAAAAAATGGATAAATAACGGTATGATTTGGCATTATGCACCCCGAACCTGAAAGCTGCATGCAGCAATCTGCATTACTGTTTGGAGGGTTTCTATTTTTATTTTGACAGTTATATTGCCTTATGTCTAAATTATTATATTGTGTCTTAATGTAATGATATATTAATAGCTAAACAATGTACATGGACATGGTGTTATTGTTGTAATGACAAAAAATGTACAATGTATACAATTGTATATAAAAAATATTAATTTATTTACTAATTATACATTTAGGGACCCACTTTTTTTGGGAAAAGTCTTTTACCTACATATTCTTTATATTTCCCTGTAACAATGCTTTTGCTTGTGTAAGATACTCTCAGAATAATATTTTAAACGCTTAAACGCTATGCTTAAAGTAAGTAATTCGGCATTGAAGAGGGAAAGTGTGAAAGAAAATATTGAGTGTCACCCGTTTTGACACATTTTTTTTTCAGGAATTCAACTATTTGCATAGCCATAATCGCCAAAAAAGGATATCATGTTATGTTTTATCCCAGATAGGGGATTATTTTATATCTAATATACAACTAAAAACATATCCACTGGACAATTGTCTTTGCAAACGCACAATTTCTTAATAATATATAGCAGTGACCCATTTTTGGAAACTGACTGTACTTTTTGTTTGGGAAATTTCATTTCTACTAATCCTGATTTGCTTTATTTGCGTTTAAGAGTGAAAATAATGAATTAACTTTAATTAGAAGGAAATTTACAGTGATATATAGACGTTTTTCCCGACTCGAGTGCCACGCGCAGCTTTAGGTATTTTATTATTTTTCAGGTATCTGTAATATTTATGGCCAAATTTTAAGATAGCCATTTTGTTGGGCCCAAAATCATTAACTATTATATGAGCATTTGAATAATATTTTTGAAAAAACTCTACCTTTGCCATCCAAACGAAAGGGAGTGGCGTATCTTAAAAAAAACGCATCTTGAGGTCTATTTATCATGAAACAAGGACTGTTTTATGTATTTTGGACGTATAAACAAGTACCACTATATTAAAACGTGATTAAAGTTGAAAACATGGAAAATAAAAGATGATCCCTGTTAACTGCATTTATAACAAAGAAATTTAATATTTAAGTTGTCACTGGCGGACGAAAAAATTTAGCGTCGGTCGTGTTCATAGCGTCGCGACGCTATGAAGGCGAACGAAAAGTTGAGTTAATCAAGCTTGAAAAGATAGCTGTGGGTGTTGGGAATCGAATGGTATGCGTGAACCTTTGCCACCCCGTTTGAGCGAATAATTTTTCCTATCGGAACGACTACTGGCGCGCTCTCGGTCTTACGGATTAGCTAGCAACTTCTTAGTCACTGTCGCTGAGTTGGGGGACGGTCACGTGATCGGTAGGAATGCGGTTAGTCCACTCGACTAGGAGACAAGGCCACTGAAAGCAAGGGTTACGAATAATACAAATACCCCATCCCCAAAAGTCCCCAGCGACAACAAGCAGAATCCTTTCCATTCGTTATTCTGCGGACAAAAACTGAAAAACCTATGAGTTCGAAGACTTGGCGATTGTTTGTTATCTTCATCAATTATTTTATTCGTGATGGAGCCACCTGGATTTCGTCTCTATTATAAAGTAAAAACACTATCGTAATAATGATGTTGTGGATGGTGATGGTGAGGATGATGGTAATTAGCACAATACAAACACATAAATTATCTGCTAATATAGGGATTTAAAGTGAAATCCAGGGGCAGCACCGTCGGTGGGCGTAACGTGCATCATGGCCGGCCGGAGTAGCATTAGAAGTAGTCCTTCCCTAAGCTTCTGTGTATAAACTGACGATTTGAATGCTCAATAATCAATCGTTGGTGAATGTTGTGATATGCAATTAGGATGTACATTAATGTTATGACATTAGTTAGCCTATTGTGATGTTCAAAGTCATCCTGCAACTCTTTGAAATATATTTATTTCCTTTTCCGAAGAGTCAATTTAGGCCTACTTTTACCGATCGGTCCCGATTTGATTTCCTACAATACCAGATAGTTCCGGGCCATGTGTGACAAAATTATAGGACATTATTTTACTTGCATCCGTGTAATTTCTAATAAACTAGACCTACAGCCATTTCGTTAACCCATTTATTCGGAAAAAGCTGTTTCCCGTAACCTAACGTACGTCGTTGGTGGTGCTAAACTCGGAAACTCGCAGCTAGGGCCTAGGGCCTAGACCCTCCTACGGAACGCCTAGATCTCTCTGAGAAACAATTTCGTGCACAAAATTGCTATCAGAATCTTTTCTCCATGGGCGTAATATTAATGGTATTGATCAGCGTTAGTTAATATTAAATACGTTGCCGAGCAGGCTCGAAAATATCAAACAAATGATTGATTGGTTTGTGTACACACGCCCACTTATAGGCCTAGAAATGAACGACCTTATGACTAGTTGATGCTCGATTATCGCATGTTTTTAACAATCTTGCAATTTTATTTCATTCATAGATAGTTTTAAAAATGTTACACTATTTAAACGTCACCTACAGTATTTTTTCACGATTTCACTGACAAAAACATCCTACATTGAGAGCTGTGTGTAGGCAGCTATACACACGCCCACTTGTAGGCCTAAAAACGAACGAACTCATGAAAAGCTGATGCTCCATAATCACATGGTTTTAAGATTCTCACAATTTTATTTCATTAATAGATAGTTTTAATATAATCTTACTATTATTTATTCCTATTTAAAAATCCCCAACAATATTTTTCCCAGATTAAACCGACAAAAACATCCTCTTCAAATGTTATCGTCCCCGAAGTTCAACTTTTACGCTTATTTTCATTAACATTTTAGTATGTAGGCTGTATACGATGTGGCTACAGATATTCCACTAGACACAAACTCAATTTCAGAAATAGTAATGTGGTTTTGTCTTTATTGAGTGTTTATTTCAGTCGTGATCCATTGCAAGTGCCATAGGAAAACATACTTATAAGCGGCCACATCTCAACTTAATGCTACTCCGGCGGGTTCGCGCTTCGCTCACCAGATGTCAGCCACTTTGCTTTTAAATCCGAATTGTATTATTCAATCAAAAACAAAATGTACCCTACAGTCCCCTACACTGAGAATTAGTGTATCCGTACGTATTTGCTGACAACACAAATGGTTGTAGTTATGTAACTAATCATAAATCAAGGGGAATATAATATATTATCTTTTGTACAGTAATTGGAACGGAAAAAATACAACAGTATAATAAATTTATCAAACTATACCAACTTCATGATAATTGATAATATAAGCAAATATGTGATTGAGGTTTCACAACGTTCACAAAATAACGCAGATAAGTGCTATAATAGGATATCCGTATTCCATAAACAAAACAAAACAGTCACTGAATTTTTTGCCTTTTCTGTCCCCTCGCCCAATCCTAATGTCACAAACACACCTTTCTATAACCCCTCCGTCAGTCGGTAGATACTTCTTTTTGACGGGCTCTTTAGGATAACCTCGATTAGCTTTTGTTTTGGTGTTGTCATCTTCAAAATCATTGTGCCCTCAACCTCATCCCCTACCCTCCAAAAAGGAAGTAAAACTAGAGTAATTGTTAGAAAACCAAAACATCTTGTATGCTGTCCCAGGTAAAGCCGTGTTCTGACATGTGCATTCCCTGGGAGTACACACAAAATAATCTACTATCGTCATAGCACATCTTTATCCTTGTGATTAAATAATGAGATGGAGGCTTCATTCTATTATCGTCAACAACACAATGGCAAACAACAATTTTAACAATTCTAATCAGAAAATGATATTTTAATTTTATTGATGGGGTATTTTGAAGCAGTAGGGAATCGAAACCGTACTACCGGACGGTCCGGACCTACAGGCCTAATATTTGTATCACCCGAACGTCGAACGAACGACCAGAACAAAACCAAACCCTCGAAAAGTAAACATTTGGTGCTTGTGAGTTGGGCAATCTGTAAGAATTGCTTAGCGCGCGATGTTTTTTTTCCTGCAATCGTCTGCGCTATTTTCGCGGTGGGCTATAGGAGTATAGGATTTGAATTACGCCTGAATACAACTCGTCATTAGGGGCGTATTTAGGCCTAGGCGCACTAGGCGTGTGCCTAGAACCCCTCCAGCTAGCCCCCCCCTACTTTGAGCTAAGTGGCCCCAAATTTCCCGTGAACTCAAAATATAGCACTCTTTATGGACACCTTCAAAATAATCACTGAACTTAGGCTTGCCAAGCTTTTCGATGAATTATTTCATATGAACATCTCATGACATGAAAAATTATTCATAATTTCTTCGTTCTCTACCACCTACATGGCCACTCGGCTACTCCCAGTGGCGGATCCAGGGGGGGGGGCGGTAGGGGCGATCGCCCCCCCCCCTTGATCCTTGAAAAGCTAAATTTTATTCTATAATGAATATGTTCAGCCACCAGAAATATCAATGTTTTCTTGCAATTATGATTTTTTTTATTGCTTTTAGTCAATTCCTCACAGTTGCACGATATTATTTTCTTTGGTGTTGCCCAAAATAGTAACACATCTATAACTTCATAGGTTTTGAAGGTCCCATGAAAATTTTAGCACGATCAGAGTAGCTATTTGACCGGGAGAGCGCGAGCAGACAGAAAAAAAAAACTTTTTTGATTTTTGAGCTTTTTTCTCAGGGGAGCGAAATTAAAGTTTTTACTACTCTCATCCAGTAACATTTATTTCAACACTGATTTTGAAAATGTGAGGGTATAGAAACACCTGACCGATAGCGATTATAAAGGGACTTACCTTCCTCCAGGGCCTATTTTAGTGAGCAACTGCATATAAAATATATTGAAATATACCCTCTCTAAAGCCATTAAAACTCGTTTTTGAAAAAAGGGCCTCAAAAATTTTACCCTGCGGGGCTAAGCTGGGGGGCTGCGCCCCCCAGACCCCCCGTGTGGTGCGAACTAAGTCGCCTTCCTCTTATAGAGGTCCTGGGGCCGCCCCTGGCTACTCCGATTGTAATAAAACTTGTAGGAGACTTGAACTATCTCTAACCGTAGACCTGTGTATTTGACCAATGTTAAGTAATATCAACGTAATATCTCTCTTGAACACAACAACCTAATATCACCTTGTGCCAATAGAAATTGTATCTCTGAATCCATCACACGATGAAGATGAAATATTTTATGTCTCAAAAAGGCAATCTGATCTTGCATCAACAAGGAAGAAGCTTTCCTAAGAGTGGCGTGCCCTCTACCTGTGTGGACATAATGATTCTTGATTCTAAATCCAAATGGAACGATAGAGAATTGTTTACACTTACACATGAATGTCAGATGATTTAGAGCTCTTGCCAAAGTCACAGATAAACTTTCCAAACGTCTACAATGTTGCTTGAAGATATCTGGCCTGTCACACTGCCTCGGTCTAGGGCTATTTCCAGGCTGGAAACTCGGTCTCAACCAATCTGGTACAAACCGTTCTACGTTTTGATTTGATGTCTCAGTCAACAGGTCCATGCTGTGAGGATTTTATAATTCCTGAGATTCTTAGAACAGTTAGGTTTAATAATTATAATCAATAATTGGACTCGGCATGTTCTTTTAGTAAATTATTATATTAAATTAATGGAAAAGCAATATTTCGGGTACTTTCAGTACCCTTCAAAAGGCAACAAACCAAACAAAACATAAAACTCCGTCTCCCAGCCAAGGTCGACACATCTAACAAACACTGCCATCTTGATCTCAATAAAAAATATATTCAAATAAAAATTAAAAATTATACCACAATCATGCCCACAATAGTTCTATGGCTTGGGGACAAACTCCTTCCAAATCGCCGGGAAGTCAATGCTGGGAGCACTGATGACATCATCAGCTACAGACATCAAGGCAGCCTCCTTTAGCTTCCGTTTATGTGTATTTGCTTCGTGTAGAATGATTGAAGCGTCATCCCAGTTCACATAATGATGATGTTCATAGACGTGCTCTGCTAGTTTTGAGGAGTATACCTTGTGCTGTGCAACGTTGTTTTTATGTTCCTTCAGCCTGACTTCCAGAGGTCTCTTGGTTTCTCCGATGTAGATGGCATCACACTGACATGGGATTGAGTACACTGCATTTTTCGACGATTGTGATACGTTCAAGGGCTTGTTTTTGTCAATAATACTTCTTAAGGTCTCTGGAAGATTGAAAACGTTTCGTATTCCAAATGGAGAAAGTAAACGTCTGATTTTCTTCTGATGGTTTTGGGTAGTATCCCGTCAACACTGTTTTTTTAAATCTTTGGAGGATCTTGTAGAACATTGACTAATTCGTCGTGTCAACACTTTCGTAGTCCTAACCTGTGCTTGGTGTAATCATTTTTCGAACAGATGACTTGGATATCCATTATCACAGAAAGCATCCATTCAAGTAGGCCGTTCTTGGTTTCAACAAAACAGTGAAGAGTCAGTTAGATGTCGCTCTTACAGAAAAAGACATTTCATCACGTGCCCCTTCCTTTTACATGGAACGATTGGTTTGAGTCAGGCCCTCACGTACTGATCAGCTATGTGTAGGTTTTCTGTACACATCTGTGGTCAAACTAGTAATCGGAACTATCCTTTGAAATCAAATAAGTCTAGGAAGGAAGCTTCCGTCTTCTCTTCTTAACTGTGAATGTTATGGTTTTGTTGTGGGAATGCCTTCAAATCTGCATGCAAAGCCATTAAATCTGGCCTGTTGTCCCATGTGATGCAGAGGATGTCTCAACATATCTAATTCCAAACAGATCTATGTTTGGTGGAGTTTACCTTTAAGTACCGTCAGTTTTCAAAGGGTTTTGGTCCATGAAGAGATCCGCTAACAATGGTGACAAGCCATCTTCCCATTGCCAAGCCGTCCGTTGGGCAAAAAACTTGTCCTCAAATTGGAAGTAGCATGAAGTCACAACATGCAGTCAATAGTTCAAGGATTCTTTCTACAGTGTAATTTGTTCTATCAGAAAAGAAAACGTCCGAAGAAAGTTTCTGTTTTAATCAGACCTAGAGTCTCCTTCACAGGCCACCGAAGGGAACAAATTTACCACATCGAAACTGACGCATTTTAGTATTATGTTATGGGTACATCTTTAAGCACATCTCCTAATTCTTTGATTGCCAATTGAGGATTTAATTCTGTTCCCAAGAGGTTTAAGTATGTCCTAACAAAAAATGACGATAGGTTTACTACATGGTGATTCTCTTGAACTGACAATTGGTCTCGAGCGTAAATTAGGCTTGTGTATCGTAGGAAGTCCCGTAAATGTGGGGTGTTTTTGAGTGTGTGGAGTCAGATAGTTCTCCAGCTTCAGGTTCGTGTACTTTTCTTGTTGTTTTATTTTTCGATATAACAAAGATTCACGTAGGACGTTAGTAGGATTCTTTCTCAACTAATTTATACTGTTCTGAAGTCAACATTTCCTTCACATTTTTCCTGTGTAGACATCTTTGTCTAAAAGACAGTCGCCTTTCCTTTGTCAGCAGGCAGAATACACAATTGAAGAATCAGTCCTCAAATCTTTTAGAACTGCCAACTTCTCCTTGACATTTAGGTTGAGGTTTTACCTATCGGTTTCCTCCTTAAAGCTTTCTTTATTATTCACCCTAAGTCGTCCTTTGAATCCTCGTTCACTAAATGCATGCACGACTCAACCACTGTTACCAATCTAACTTGTCGTGACACGCTTTTGGAGTAACTGCAAAACCTAGGCCTTCGTGACAGTATCAAGTTCCTTCAATTGATCTAACTTTCGGAAGCATGGCTTAATTGACAACTTTATCAATAAATTTAGGTGTTGGAGTAAACTTTGTTGAACTTGGTCTGCAGTTTTCTTTCCTCGTGTAGTAGTCTACTAAACTTGGTCAAAGTTGCATGTTCCTGGTTGTGGGCGCATAAACTCAGTATCGTAGATCCGCTGGATAGACATGCAGATCGTACCCATATCTATATCACCTTGTGCATAGAGTGTACTCTGAATTCCTCACACGATGAAGATGAAATATTTTATGTCTCAAAAAGGCAATCTGATCTTGTGCATCACAAGGAAGACTTTCTAAGAGTGGCGTGCCCTCTACCTGTGTGGACATAATGATTCTTGATTCTAAATCCAAATGGTGAATGATAGAGAATTGTTTACACTTACACATGAATGGTCAGATGATTTTTAGTAGCTCTTGCCAAAGTCTACAGATAAACTTTCCAAACGTCTACAATGTTGCTTGAAGATTATGGCCTGTCACACTGCCTCGTCTAGGGCTATTTCAGGCTGGAAACTCGGTCTCAACCTAATCTGGTACAAAACCGTTCTACGTTTTTGATTTGATGTCTCAGTCAACAGGTCCATGCTGTGAGGATTTATAATTCCTGAGATTCTTAGTAACAGTTTTTAGGTGTTTAATACTTGATAATCAATAATTGGACCTCGGCATGGTCTTTTTAGTAAAATTGTCTTATATTAAATTAATGGAAAAGCAATATTTTCGGGTACTTTCAGTACCCTTCAAAAGGCTAAAAACCAACAAACATAAAACTCCGTCTCCCGCCAAGGTCGACACATCTACATGAACACTGTCGCCATGCTTGATCTCAATAAAAAATATGTTCAATAAAAATTAAAAATTTTATGACCACAATCTGCCACACTCGTTCTATGCTTGGGGACAAACTCCTTTCCCAAATCGCCGTGGAAGTCACTGCTGGGAGCACTGAATGACATCACAGCTACAGACATCAAGGCAGCCTCTTTAGCTTCCTGTTTGTATGTGTATTTCCTTCGTGTAGAATGATTGAAGCGCCATTCCAGTTTCACAAATGATGATGTTCCATAACGTGCTCTGCTAGTTTGGAGGAGTATACCTTGTGCCTGTGCAACGTTGTTTTTATGTTCCTTCAGCCTGACTTCCAGAGGTCTCTTGTTTTCCCGATGTAGTATGGCATCCACACACTACACATGGGAGTGAGTAGCCCTTGCATTTTTCCACGACGATTGTGATACGTTCCAAGGGCTTGGTTTTGTCAATATACTTCTTAGGTTCTGGAAGATTTGAAAACTGTTTCGTATTCCAAATGAGAAAGTAAACGTCTGATTTTTTCTGATAGGTTTGGGTAGTAATCCAGTACAACCTGTTTTTTTAATCTTTGGAGGATCTAGAACTTGACTAATGTCCTGTCACACTGCGTAGTCCCTACCTGTAGTTGGTGTAATCAATTTTTCGAATCCAGATGACTTTGGAATCCATGTATCACAGAAAGCATCATTCAAGTGGCAGTTCTTGGTTCAACAAAACAGGTGAAGAGGCAGTTAGATGTCGCTCTACAGAAAGACATTTCATCACGCCCTTTTTACATGGAACGGATGGTTTGGAGTCAGCCCTCCGTACTGATCAGTATGTGTAGGTTTTCTGTACCCACATGTGGTCAAAACTAGTACGAACTATCCTTTGAAATCACTAAGTCTAGGAAAGAAGCTCCCGTCCTTCTCTTCTTTCACTGTGAATTTTATGTGGTGTGGAATGCATTCAAATCTGCAATGCAAAGATCCATTAAATCTGCCTGTGGTCCCATGATGAATGCAGAGGAGGGTCGTCAACATATCTCATCCAAAGATATGTTGGGGGAGTTTACCTTAAGTCCTCAGTTTCAGTGGTCCATGAAGAGATCCGCTAACAATGGTGCAAGCAGCTTCCCATTGCCAAGCCGTCCAGTTGGGCAAAAAAGACGTGTCCTCAAATTGGAAGTAGCATGACGTCACACATGCAGTCAATATTCAAGGATGCTTTCCCTACAGGAATTTTTGTTCTATCAGAAGAGAAAACGTCCGAAGAAAGTTCTGTTTATTCAGACCTAAGTCCTACTTCCAGGCACACGAAGGGAACAATTTACCACATCGAAAACTGACCATTTTTAGTATTAGTGTTAATGGGTAACATCTTTAAGCACATCTCCTAATTCTTTTGAATTGCCAATTGACAGGATTTATGTACTGTTTCCAGAGTTTAATTATGTCTAAACAAAAATGACGATAGGTTTACTAACATGGTGATTCTCTTGAACGGTGACAATTGGTCTCAGAGGTAAATAGGCTTGTGTATCTTAGGAGTTCCGTAAATGTGAGGTGGTTTTGCGTGGTGTGGATCGATAGGTTCTCAGCTTCAGGTCGATGTACTTTTCTTGTTGTTTTATTTTTCATATAACAAAGATTCTAGGTACGTAGTTAAAGGATCTTTCTTCATAATTTATACTGTTCTGAAGTCAACATTTTTCAATTTTTTTCTGTGTAGACACCTTTGTCTAAAGCACAGTCGCCTTTCCTTTCTCAGGCAGGCAGAATAACAATTGAAGAATCAGTCCTCAAATCTTCGAACTGCCCGAACTCCTTGACATTTAGGTTAGGTTTAGCTATCGTTTCCTCCTAAAGCTTTCGTTATAATTACACCCTACGTTCGTCCTTTGAATCCTCGGTCAAACTTAAATTCCATGCACGAACTCAACCACTGTTACCATATCTAACTTGTCGACACGACCATTTGGATAACTGCAAAACCTAGGCCTCGTGACAAGACAAGTCTTCAATTGGATCTAACTTTCGGGAATAATGGTTAATGACACTTTATATCAATAATTCAGGTTTTGGAGTAACCTTTGGTTAACTTGGTCTGCAGGTTTCTTCATCGTGTATAGTCCCTACTAACTTGTCAAGTTGGCATGTTCGTGTGGGTTCGCATAAACTCAAGTATCGTAGATCCGCTGGATCGACATGCAGACGTCCCAAACCTAATATCCCCCTTTTTCCAATAGAAATTTGTATCTCTGAATTCCCTCACACTATGAAGATGAATATTTTAATGTCTCAAAAAGGCAATCTTGATCTTGCATCAACAAGGATAGAAGCTGTCCTAAGAGTGTCCGTGCCCTCTACCTGTGTGGACATAATGAATTTGATTCTAAAATCCAAATGGAACGATAGAGAATTGTCTTACACTTACACATGAAGTCAGATGATTTAGAGCTCTTGCCAAAGTCACCATAAACTTTCAAAGTCCTACAATGTTGCTTGAAGTATCTGGCCTGTCACACTGCCTC
This sequence comes from Sweltsa coloradensis, assembly GCA_024449915.1. Lineage (NCBI taxonomy): Eukaryota > Metazoa > Arthropoda > Insecta > Plecoptera > Chloroperlidae > Sweltsa > Sweltsa coloradensis. The sequence goes on from JAMZAV010001094.1 coordinate 191,588, forward strand.
TGTCCTAGGGCTATTTCCAGCGAAACTCGGTCCTCAACCATCTGGTACAACCGTTTCTATGGGGGGAGAGGACGTTTGATTTGATGTCCTCGTCAAACAGTCCATGCGTGAGGATTATATAATTCCTGAGATTCTTAGAACAGTTAGGGTTTAATAATTATAATCAATAATTGGACCTCGGCATGTTTCTTTCAGGAAATTATTATATTACATTAATGGAAAAGCAATATTTCGGTGGTACTTTCAGTACCTTCAAAAAGGCAATCAAAACGCAAACAAACATAAAACTACTTCTCCCACCAAGGTCACGACACATCTAACAAACACTCTGCCAATCTTGATCTCAATAAAAAATATATTCAAATAAAATTAAAAATATTATACCCACAATCATGCCCACAATAGTTCTATGGCGTGTGGGGACAAACTCCTTCAAATCGCCGGAGTCCAATGCCTGGGAGAACTGGGGGATGACATCATCACTACAGACATCAAGGCAGCTCCTTTAGCTTCGTTTATGTGTATTTGCTTCGTGTAGAATGTTGAATCAGCGTCACTCCCTTTTTCACAGATAATGATTGATGTTCATAAGATCGTGCTCTGCGTAGTTTGAGGAGTATAACCTTGTCTGTGCATACGTTGTTTTTATGTTCCTTCTAAGCCTGACGTCCAGAGGTCTCTTGTTTTCTCCGATGTAGATGCATCACCCTGACATGGGATTGAGTACACTGCTTTTTCGGACGATTGTGTACGTTTCATAGGGCTTGGTTTTTTGTCAATATACTTCTTAAGGTTTCTGGAAGATTGAAAACTGTTCGTATTCACAATGGAGGAAAGTAAAGTTTCTGATTTTTTTCTGATATGTTTGGGTAGTAGTGCCACGTACAACTGTTTTATTTAAATCTTTGGAGGATCTAGAACTTGACTAATGTCTGTCACACTTTTTGTGTTGCGTAGTCCTACCTGTGTTTGTTTAATCCATTATTTCGAACCAGAAAATGACTTGGGATATCCTTATCACGAGAAAGCATCATTCAAGTAGGCCAGTTCTTGGTTCAACAAAACAGGTGAAGGAGCAGTTAGAACTGTCGCATCTTCACAGAAAGACATTTCATCACGCCCTTCTTACATGGATACGGATGGTTTGAGTCCCCCTCAGTACATGACAGTATGTGTCAGGTTTCCTGTACACACAGGCTGGTCAAACTAGTACCCGAACTATTCCTTTGAAATCAATAAGTCTATGGAAAGGAGCTTCCCGTCCTTCTCTTCTTCAACTGTGAATGTTTTTGTTTGTTGTGGAATGCATTCAAATCTGCATGCAAAGTGCCATTAAAGTCTGCCTTGTCCCCATGATGAATGCAGAGGATAGTCGTCAACATATCTAATCCAAATATTCTATGTTGGTGAGTTTACCTTAGTACCTCCTTTCATTTCAAGGTGGTCCATTGAAGAGATCCGCTATCCAATGGTGACAAGCCAGCTTCCCATTGGCAAGCCGTCCAGTTGGGCAAAAAACTTGTCCCTCAAATTGGAAGTAGCATGACGTCACACAGCAGTCAATAGTTCAAGGAATGCTTTCTACAGGGTTAATTTTGTTCTATCAGAAAGAGGAACTGTCCGAAGTAAAGTTTTGTTTAATCAGGACCCTAGAGTCTCCTTCACCGGCACCGAAGGTGTGTAACAAATTTACCACATCGACTGACCATTTTAGTATTTAGTGTTAATGGTACTCTTTAGCACATTCCTAATTCTTTTGTAATTGTGGTGCCAAATTGAGGATTAATTCCTGTTCCAATAGGTTTAAGTTATGTCTAACAAAAATGACGATAGGTTACTACATGTGATTTCTCTTTGACGACAATTGGTCTCGAGGTAATTAGGCTTGTGTATCTTAGGAAGTCCCGTAAATGTGATGGTGGTTTTGAGTGGTGTGGTGTCAGATAGGTTCTTCTATGCTTCAGGTCGTATGTACTTGTTCCCTTGTTGTTTAAATTTTTTCGATATAACAAAGATTCGTCGGAGTAGTAGATCTTTCTTCAATAATTTTATACTGTTTCTGAAGTCAGCATTTGTTCTTCAATTTTTTTCTGTGTACGACTCTTTGATCTAAAAGCAGCAGTCCGCCTTCCCTTTTTGTCAGCAGGCAACATAACAATTGAGAATCAGTCCTCCAATACTTTTAGAACTGCCAACTCCTTGACAGTTAGGTTAGGTTTACCTATCGGTTTTCTCCTTCAAGCTTTCTTTATATTCCACTCCTAAGTTCGTCCTTATGAATCCTCGTCAACTAAATAGCTGCACGACTCAACCACTGTTACATATCTAACTTGTTCGACACGCTTTGGATTAACTGCAAAACCTAGGCCTCGTGACAAGACAATCGTCAATTGGATCTAACTTTTTCGGGAAGAATCGGTTATGACAACTATTATCAATAATTCATGTTGGAGTAACCTTTGTTGAAGCTTGGTCTGCATTTTCCCTTCTCGTGTAGTATCTACTAAACTTGTCAAGTTTGCATGTTCTTGGTTCGGCATAAACTCATTATCGTAGATTCCGCTGGAATAGACTATGCAGTACGTCCCACAACCTAAATATCACCTGTGCCAATAGAAATTTATCTCTGAATCCATCACACGATGAAGATGAAATATTTTATGGTCTCAAAAAGGCATCTGATCTTGCATCAACAGGAAGAAGCTTTCCTAAGATGGCGTGCCTCTATCCTTTGTGGACATATGATGTCTTGATTCTAAATCCAATGGAACGATAGAGAATTGTTTACTACTTACCACATATGTCAGATGTTTAGAAGTTCTTGCCAAAGTCACAGATAAACTTTTCCAAACTCTACAATGTTCCTTGAAATGTATCGGCTGTCACCTCGCCTCGGTCTAGGCTATTTCCAGGCTGGAAACTCGGTTACACCCATCTGGTACAACCCGTTCTAAACTAACGTTTTGATTTGATGTCCTCATTCAACAGGTCCATGATGGTGATGATTTTATAATTCTGAATTCTTAGCAGTAGGTTTTCATAATTATAATCAATAATTGGGACCCTCAGGCTATGTTCCCTTTAGTAAATTTATTATATATAAATTAATGGAAAAGCAATATTCGGGTACTTTCAGTCCCTTCAAAGGCAACAAACCAAACAAAACATAAAAACCTCGACCCGCTCCCAGCCAAAGGTCGACACATCTAACAAACACTGCCCATTACTTGTCTCATAAAAATATATTCTTAATAAAAATTAATAAATTATACCAGCAATCATGCCCCGTGCTCATAGTTCTGATGCTTGGGGCGACCAACGTCCATTTCCAAATCGCCGGGAATCTAATGCTGGGAGCACTGATGACTCATCAGCAGCAGACATTCAAGGCAGCTCTCCTTTAGCTTCCGTTGATGTGTATTTGCTCTCGTGTAGACATGCTGTAGCCGTATCCACATTTCATCATAATGATGATGTTCATAGACGTTCTCTGCTAGTTTTTGAGAGTATACCTTGTGCTGTGCAACGTTGTTTTTTTATGTTCCTTCAGCCTGACTTCCGAGGTCTCTTGTTTCTCCGATGTAGCTGGCATTTCAACACTGACATGGGATTGAGTACACTGGCATTTTTCGCCGATTGTGATATTCAAGGGCTTGGTTTTTGTCATAATACTTCTTTAGGTGTCTGGAAGATTGAAAACTGTTCGTATTCCAAATGGAGAAAGTAAACGTCTGATTTTTTCTGACTAGGTTTGGTAGTTGCAGTATGCTGTTTTTTTTAATCTTGGAGGATCTAAAGACTTGACTATTTTCTGTCAACACTTTGCGTAGTCCTACCTGTAGTTTGGGTGTAATCATTTTCGAGAACGCCAGAATACTTGGATACATTATCACAGAAAGGCATCATTCAAGTAGGCCAGTTCTTTGGTTCAACCAAAACAGGGGTGAAGAGGAGTTAGATTGTCGCTCTTACAGAAAGAACATTTCATCACGCCCTTTCTTACATGGAAATGGATGGTTTTTGAGTCAGCCCTGCACGTACTGATCAGTATGTGTACGTTTTCTGTACACACATGTGGTCAAACTATACCGGAACTATCTTGAATCAATAAGTCTAGAAGGAAGCTTCCCGTACCTGCTCTTCTTCAACTGTGAATGTTATGTTGTTTGTGGAATGCATTCAAATCTGCTATCGCAAAGCCATTAAATCTATGCCTGTGTCTCCATGATGAAATGCAGAGGATGTCGTCACATATCTAATCCAAAGTATCTATGTTGGTGAGTTTACTTAAGTCCTCAGTTTAAGGTGGTCCATGAAGAGATCCGCTTACAATGGTGACAATGCCGCTTCCCATTGCCAAGCCGTCCCAGGCTGTGGGCAAAAACACATCTTGTCCCTCTCGAAATTGAAGTAGCATGACGTCACACATCAGTCAATAGTTTCAAGGAATGCTTTCTAGCAGGTAATTTTGTTCTATCAGAAAGAGAAACTGTCCGAGGTAAGATTTCTGTTTTAATCAGACCTAGAGTACTGCTCTTCACGGCACCGAAGGGAACAAATTTACACATCGAACTGACCATTTTTTAGTATTAGTGTTAATGGTACAATCTTTAAAGCACATCTCCCTATTCTTTTGATTGCAATTTGAGGATTTACCATTCTGCGTTCCCCAAGAGGTTTAAGTATGTCTACCACAAAATGCGATAGTACTACATGGTGATTCTCTTGAACTGACAAATTGGTCTCAGAGGTAAATTAGGCTTGTGTATCTTAGAATCCGTAAATGTGAGCGTGGTTTTGAGTGGGTGTGGAGTCAGATAGGTTCTCAGCTTCAGGTCGATGTACTTTCCTTGTTTGTTTTATTTTTCGCATCTAACAAAGATTCTTAGGACTAGTAGTAATCTTTCTTCAATAATTTATACTGTTCTGAAGTCAACATTTCTTCAATTTTTTCTGTGTAGACATCTTTGTCTAAAAGCACAGTCGCCTTTCCTTTTGGTCAGCGGCAGAATAAAAATTGAAGAATCAGTCCTCAAATCTTTTAGAACTGCCAACTCCTTGACATTTAGGTTAGGTTTACCCTATGGGTTTTTCCTCCTTAAAGCTTTCTTTATATTCACCCTAAGTTCGTCCTTTGAATCCTCGTCAACAAAAGCATGCACACTCAACCACTGTTACCATACCCAACTTGTCGAAAACGCTTTGGAGTAACTGCAAAACCTAGGCCTCGTGACAAGAAAAGTTCTTCAATTGGATCTAACTTTCGGGAAGAATGGTTAATGACAACTTTATAAATAAATTCAGGTGTTGGAGTAAACCTTTGTTGAACTTGGTCTGCAGTTTTCTTCTCGTGTAGTAGTCTACTAAACTTGCCCAGTTGCATGTTCTTGGTTCGCATAAACTCAGTATCTTTTGATCCGCTGGTAACTTTGCAGACGTCCCATAACCTAATATCACCTTGTGCCAATAGAAATTGTATCTCTGAATCCATCACACGATGAGATGAAATATTTTATGTCTCAAAAAGGCAATCTTATCTTGCATCAACAAGGAAGAAGCTTTCCTAAGAGTGGCGTGCCCTCTTACCTGTGTGGACATAATGATTCTTGATTCTAAATCCAAATGGAACGATAGAGAATTGTTTACACTTACACATGAATGTCAGATGATTTAGAGCTCTTGCCAAAGTCACAGATAAACTTTCCAAACGTCTACAATGTTGCTTGAAGATATCTGGCCTGTCACACTGCCTCGGTCTAGGGCTATTTCCAGGCTGGAAACTCGGTCTCAACCAATCTGGTACAAACCGTTCTACCACGTTTTTTTTTTTTTTTTTTCCATTAATTTAATATAATAATTTACTAAAAGAACATGCCGAGTCCAATTATTGATTATAATTATTAATGTGTGTAGTACTGTAGTCCAATTTTGACTCGACTTATCATTTAATTGATAAGATTGAAATACTATAGTTATATTGTTTAAGTTTTGCGCAATACCATAATTTATACAGACCGCAAATGCTCCAGAGTCCAGTGTAACCTTCAAAAGGAATTTGTCTTGAAAAGGTTGAGTTGCCTATAGCGAATACAATAGAGAGATTTTAGGACCCTCACTGAGGTTTTCAATTTACATTCCAAGATGAAAATGACAATACATATATGGAAACTCTTATAAGTGATAGTTAAATCGCGTAATTTTCAACATTTGGGGATTATATATAGTGGATGTTATTTATCAAGTCATAACTAGGCCAAAATGTTTTTGAATCGAACTTGTACCTCAATTTTAAGAGGTATTGAAGAACAAATAACATAACTATTTGATATGATTTAATTCGAATATTTCCATTAAAATTAACGTAAACACTTCGCAAAAAAATGAAAATGCTTAGAAAAATTTAAATAAGACAATAAATTTGTTAAAATTGAGAAAAACTTATCAACCCCGCTTTTAGTTTTGAGATGGTATTTATCTTTTGCACAATGGGAGCACCTGAGGTATCATACCTGAGGATTATAGAAAGGTTGGTGGGGCCGGTCGGGCGACCAAGTTGATTGTGTGCTCCAGTTGACGGAGTGGTTAGGGGGGGGGGGGAAACTTCAGACTGATTCTTCAAGACAACCAATAGAATCATGGTATTCGAATCACCCGCCGACAAATGAATGGAGAGCGCATGCGCAAAACAACGCTATCTTTCACAGAAGTCGTGAACTATATTTAGTTTCTTCTTTAGAACCTAGATCGCAGCCTCACGTAAATGTCACAGTCCGCAGCGCTCGAGTGAAGAAATTTGGTACTACATGGCTGGATTTCCCACCTTAACAACTCTTTAAAATAATGTTCATGAGAGATATTACATAGATATTACTTAACATTGGTCAAATACACAGTTCTAAGGTTAGAGATAGTTCAAGTCTCCTACAAATTTTATTACAATCGGAGAACGAAGAAATTATGAATAATTTTTCATGTCATGAGATGTTCATGCATATGAAATAATTCATCGATTGCATTAAAAAGCTTGGCAAGCCTAAGTTCAGTGATTATTTTGAAGGTGTCCATAAAGAGTGATGAGTTCACGGGAAATTTGGGGCCACTTAGCTCGAAGGGGGTGGGGGGGGGATAGCTGGTGGGGTTCTAGGCGCACGCCTAGTGCGCCTAGGCCTAAATACGCTTCTGGAAATGACGAGTTGTTTTCAGGCGTAATTCAAATCCTATACTCCTTATATAGAAAATAGCGCGGACGATGCAGGAAAAAAAACATCGCGCGCTAAGCAATTCTTACGGATTGCCCAACTCACAAGCACCAAATGTTTACTTTTCGAGGGTTTGGTTTTGTTCTGGTCGTTCGTTCGACTTTCGGGTTATACAAATATTAGGCCTAGTTGTGGGTCCGGTAGTACGTTTTCGATTCCCTGCTGCTTCAAAATACCCCATCAATAAAATTAATATATCATTTTCTGATTAGAATTGTTAAAATTCTTGTTTGTCATTGTGTTGTTGACGATAAAAGAATGAAGCGTCCATCTCATTATTTAATCACAAGGATAAAGATGGGCTATGACGATAGTAGATTATTTTGTATGTACTCCCAGGGAATGCACCTGTCAGAACACGGCTTTACCTGGGACAGCATACAAGATGTTTTGGTTTTCTAACAATTACTCTAGTTTTACTTCCTTTTTGGAGGGTATAGGGGATGAGGTTGAGGGCACAATGATTTTGAAGATGACAACACCAAAACAAAAGCTAATGGAGGTTATCGTAAAGAGCCCGTCAAAAAGAAGTATCTACTGACTGACGGAGGGGTTATAGAAAGGTGTGTTTGTGACATTAGGATTGGGCGAGGGGACAGAAAAGGCAAAAAATTGAGTGACTGTTTTGTTTTGTTTATGGAATACGGATATCCTATTATAGCTCTTATCTGCGTGATTTTGTGAACGTTGTGAAACCTCAATCACATATTTGCTTATATTATCAATTATCATGAAGTTGGTATAGTTTGATAAATTTATTATACTGTTGTATTTTTTCCGTTCCAATTACTATACTAAAGATAATATATTCCACTTGATTTTTGATTAGTAACATGACTACAACCATTTATGTTGTCAGCAAACACGTACGGATACACTAACTGTCAGTGTAGGGGACTGTATGGTACATTTTGTTTTGATTGAATAATACAATATTAGAAGATAATTTATGTGTTTGTATTGTGCTTATTACCATCATCCTCACCAACACCATCCACAACATCAGTATTACGATAATGTTTTTACTATATAAAAGAGACGAAATCCAGGTGGCTCCATCACGAATAAAATAATTGATGAAGATAAAAAACAATCGCCAAGTCTTCGGACTCATAGGTGTTTCAGTTTTTCGTCTACAGAATAACGAATGGAAAGGATTCTGCTTGTTGTCGCTGGGGACTTTTGGGGATGGGGTAACTGTATTGTTCATTACCCTTGCTTTCAGCGGTCTTGTCTCCTAGTCGAGTGGACTAGCCGCATTCCTACCGATCACGTGATCACACAGCGACAGTGACTACGGAGTTGCTAGCTAATCCGTAAGACCGAGAGCGCGCCAGCCCCTCGAGTCAAGCCGCAAAACAACATATTTTGGTTTTTATTTTTTTGCCTTGTCATTTCAACTAATTAGTCGCTGAAACTTTACCGTAGCCAACATATAAGTTCAATACAACTGTGGAAAAAAAAATCCGTCCAATTGGATTAAAATGAAGGGACGATAGTCGTAAATCTATTGTTTTCACAATACACATTGGTGATTTCTATAAAATTTACAAAGAAAACTATTAAAGATAGAAAAATAATATTGTAACTAGCTAATAGATGATAAAATTATCTAGGATTTGACATATTTCAATCACATACACAATGGCGTCTAATGGCCAATAAAAATGAGAATGTGCACAAATCCAAGTCACTTATTTTGCGTAGACACACACCCTTAAATTCAGTCCAACAATTAAAGTTAAAGTGAAAAAGTTTCCAAAAAGGTCCGGATTATAACATTTTAAAAATCACCACACATTATGATTGAAAGTTCAATGTCTATTCGGTACTTTACAGAAACAGATGCTGCTGTTTCGAAAAATAGGTTTAACCCTTTCGTTCCCAATGTAGCCATATTATGGCAACGTAAAGTTAAAAAAAAATTTGATAAAAAATATCAAGATTTTTTTCCCAATTCAATGGGACGATAATAGTGCCTTTTTGAAAGAAGATTGAAATTACACAGGTGGTAAAAAGGCTAAAAACAGAAAAATGTTGGTTTGTCCCGGAAAAATAATAAATCTCCAGTACTGGTGTTATTTAAGATAAGTAGGCCTACACAAAATCTAAAATATGAAAAAAATTCAGAAAAAAATCTAGTTTTAGAAATGTACTTCAAATTGAAATTTTAACCAAAAATAAATTTTTATTCAAAATCCAAAAGATAAAAAAAAACGCTTAAGGCTATTCGACCGCGTTTTTCTATTTTCCAAAATATGCTTTTAAGTCAAAATATCGTGAATGGCTTTGAAACCTGGCTATTTTAGAAAATCAAAACTATTTTTTTCAAATTTTTCTGATCCGGTTCACGGCCAATATCACCACCTCAAAATGATTTCAAACTTCAATTCACCAAGGCACACCATTCAACGTAGGGTGTTGTGCTTTTGTAACATTAATTTTCAACTGGTTTTCAAGAGGCTGACTGAAAGAAAAAATATTTTTTTAAACAATTGTCATTCGTGCGAATTTTTTCGTTTGGCGGTACAAATTGGTACACTAGGAAAACGCTAAAGTTCCGCCGCGTTGATGGATGAGCTTTTTAAAATTTTTAGTTTGCGTGAGATATCTTAATTTTTGCAAGTGCTTTGTTTTGCTGCCTACGCATTGAAGGTGATTGTTGTCAAGTTTATTTTGTTACCTGTCAATTGGTATTATTTACTGTAAAAAACTTATATTAAAAGCTTTATTACTATGTGTAATATTACCCATGTAATAATATTGTAACACACTGGTTATTTAGTAATGAGTTCTTTATTAATTAAGATGCAGAACAGTACAAGTTATAAGCACGCCACAGGTCTAGGCTTAGCCTCCATTGCTAGTCAGTCTCACTAGTCCCAAGATGCATTGCGCCGTGCGCATTGCAAACATAACAAACCCAAACTCGCTAACAAGTAGAGGCTGGGCGGCAATATTCAAGTTACAACTGAGATCATCACATCTTCCCCCTTAAGTCAAGTGACGTCCCTTTCTTTAACTTGTTTGATAGATTACTTTTAGACAATTAAAGTTACAAATGAGATTACTGTTAAAAAAAAAAAAAAATTTTTTTTTTGGGGGCCCCCGGGAAAAAAGGGGGGGGGCCCCCCAAAAAAAAGGGAAAAATTTTTTTTTTTTAAACAAAAAAAAACCCCCCCCCCCCGGAAATTCCCCCCCCCCCCCTTTTTTTTTTTTTTATTTTTTTTTTTTTTTTCCCTTTTTTTAAAAAATTTTTTCTTTTTTTTTTTTTTTTTTTTCCCCCCCCTTTTTTTTTTTTTTTAAAAATTTGGGGTTTTTTTTTTTTTTTTTTTTTTTAAAAATTTTTTCTTCGTTCCCTTAAAACCAACCCCCCCCCCCCCTTTTTTTTTTTTTTGGGGTGTTTTTTTTTTTTTTGGGGTTTTTAAAAAAGGGGGGGGGGAAACCCCCCTTTTTTTTTTAACCCCCCCGGGGAAATTTTTTTAAAATTTTTTTTTAAAAATTTTTTTTTCCCCTTTTTTTTTTTTAAAAAAAAAAAAAAAAAAAAAAAGGGGTTTTCCCCCAAAAACCCAAAAAAAAATTTTTTTTTTTTTTTTTTTTTTGGTTTTTTTTTATTTTTTTTTTTTTTTAAAAAATTTTCCTTTTTTTTAAAAAAAATTTTTTTTTTTTTAAAAAAAAAAAATTTTTTTTTTTAAAATTTTTTTTCCCCTTTTTATTTTTTTTTTTTAAAAAAACCCCCCTTTTTAAAAAAAAATTTTTTTTAAATTTCCCCCCCCCCCTTTTTTTTTAAAACCCCCGGGAAAAAAAAAATTTTTGGGCCTTTTTGTTTTTTTTTTTAAACAATTTTTTTTTTTTTTTTTGGGGTTTTTTGGGGGGGGAAACCCCTTTTTTTTAAAAACCCCAAAAAAACCCTTTTTTTTTTTTAAAGGGGGGGGAAAAAAAAAATTTTTTAAAAGGGTTTTTTTTGGGGGCCCCAAAAAAAACCCTTTTTTTTCCCTTTTTTTTTTTGGGGAAAAACCCTTTTTCCCAATTTTTTTTTTTTTGGTTTTTCCCCTTTTTTTTTTAAAAAATTTTTTAAAAAAAAAATTTTTTTTAAAAATTTTTTTTTTTTTTCCTTTTTTTAAATTTAAAAAAAAAATTTTTTTTGGAATTCCTTTTTTTTAAAATTTTTTTAAAAAAAATTTTTTTTGGGGGGTTTTGGGGGTTTTTTTTTGGGAAAAAAAAAAAGGTTTTTTTTTTTTTTTAAAAATTTTTCCCCTTTTTCCAAAAAATTTTTAAATTTTAATTTTTTTTTTTTTAAAAAAATTGGGGGGGCCCCTTTTTTAAAAAAAAAAAAAAACCCCTTTTTTTTGGTTTTTTAAAAAATTTTTTTAAAAAGTTTTAAAATTGGAAAATTTTTTTTTGGGGGGGGGGGGGGGGTTTTTTTTTTCCCTTTTCCCCTTTTTTTTTTTCCCCCCAAACCCCCCCCCCGGGGGGGGGGGTTTTTTGGGTTTGGTTTTTCCGTTTTTTTAAAGGGGGAAACCCCAAAAAAAAACCCCCAAAAATTTTTTTTTTTTTTTTTTTTTTCTTTTTTTTGGGGGCCCCCTTTTTTTAATTTTTTTAAAAAATTTGGGTTTTTTTTTTTAAATTTTTGTTTTTTTTCCAAAAAATTTTTTGGGGGAAAAAATTTTTTAAAAAAATTTTTTTAAAAAATTTTATTTTTAAAAATTTTTTAAAATTTTTTTTAAAAAAAAATTTTTTTTTTAAAAAAAAAAAAACCCCAAAATTTTTTAAATTTTCCCCTTCCTTTGGGGGTTTTAAAAAGGGTTTTTTTCCCCTTTTGGTTTTTTCTTTCCCCGGAAAATTTTGGGGGTTTTAAAAAAATTAAAAAAAAAAAGGGGGGTTTTTTTTCGGGGGGTTTTTTTTAAAAATTTTTAAAATTTTTTTTTAAAAAAAAAAAAGAAAAAAAAAAAGGGAAAAATTTAAATTCCTTTGGGGGAAAAATTAAAAAAATTAAAATTTAAAACCCAAAAAAAATTTTTTAAAAAAAAAATTTGGGGAAATTTTAAAAAAAAAAATTTTTTTTTTTTTTTAAAAAAAAAAAAATTTTTTTTTTTTTTTTTTTAAAAAAAAAAATTTTAAAAATTTGGAAAAAAAAATTTTTTTAAAAAAATTTTTTGGGGAAAATTTTTTTTTGGGTTTTTTAAAAAAGGGTTTTTCCCCCTTTTTTTTTTTTTTGGGGGTTGTTTTTTTTTAAAATTTTCTTTTTTTACCGGGGGGGGGTTTTTTTTTAAATTTTTTTTTTTAAAAAAAAAATTTTTTTAAAAAAAAAAATTTAATTTTTTTTTTTTAAAAATTTATAAAAAAAAAAGGGGGGGGGTTTTTAATAAAAAAAAAAAAATTTAAAAAAAAAGGGGTTGGGGGTTTTTAATTTTTTTTTTAAAAATTTTTAATTTTTTTTTAAAACAAAAACCCCCCGGGGGGGGGGGGAAATTTAAATTAAAAAAAAAATTTTTTTTCGGGGTTTTTTTTTTTGGGGTTTTTAAAAAAAAAAAAAAGGAAAAAAAAAAATTTTAAGAAAAAAAATTTTTTGTTTTTTTTTTTGGGGGAAAAAAAAAAACCAAAAAAAAAAAATTTTTTTAAAATTTTTGGTTTTCCCCCAAAAGCCCAAAAAACCCAAAAAATTTGTTTTTTTTAAAAATTTTTAAAAATTTTTTTTTTTAAATTTTTGAAAAAGGGGGTTTTTTAAAAAAAATTATTTAAAATTTAAAAAAAAAAAATTTTTAAAAATTTTTTTTTTTTTTGGTTTTTAGAAATTTTTAAAAAATTTTTTTTTTTTAAAAAAAAAAATTTTTTTTCTAAAATTTTTTTTTTTTTGGGGGCCCCGGGGGGGAAAATTTTTTAAATTTTTTTTTTTTTTTAAGGGGCCCTTTTTTTTTTTTTTTGGTTTTTTTTTCCCCCCGGGCCTTTTTTTTTTTTTTTTTTTTTAAAAAATTTTTTTTTTTTTTTCCTTTTTTTTTTTTGGGTTTTTTGTTTTTTTTTTTTTTTTTTTTTTTTTTTTTTTTTAAAAAAAAAATTTTTTTTTTTTTAAATTTTTTCCTTTTTTCCCCAAAAATTTATAAAAAAAGGGAAGGGGCCCTTTTTTTTTTTTTTTTAAAAAAGGGGGGGAAAAAACCCCGGGCCCCTTTGGTTTTAAAACCCCTTTTTAAAAAAAGGGGTTTTTTTCCCCCTTTCCCCAAAACCCCCCCTTGTTTTTAAAAAATTTTTTTTGGTTTTCTTTTAGGGGGGCCCCCCGGGGGCCCGGTTTTTGGCTTAAAAAAATAATTTCTATACTTCCCAGGCATACACCCTAGCCCACCCGAATACTCTTTGTACTCCGCCAAAAAATTTTTCTTTTGTGTTTAAGGGCCCAGGCCTAATCGGGGCGCTCCGTACTTCAGTAACAGCAACCTTTTGAAAAAATTTTGTCCCAAAACCCCAAAATAGCATCTAGACTCAGAAGGGGGTTTTCATTTTACATCTCAACATGAACTCAATAGTTTCCTGGGAAACATTTCCCACCCCCCCAAGGCAAAATTAACCTAACTTTTCCCCTTTTGGGAAATTTTTGTGTTTTCCCCAAATGCTACTAACATGCATTTGTTTTTAAAAACAGGGTTTTAAAACTTTTTTTTTCAAAAAAAGGGTTTAAATTGGGGATAAAAACTTATCTTGCCCCAGGGGTCTATTTTTAGTTTCATTTGCTGGGCCTTTTTACCCTAATGGTTTCAATCCATTCCTTGGGGGGAAGCATCTAATGCCCCTACCAATTTTAAATTTTATACCTGATACAATCCACATAGAGCCCTTTGGGCCTTTTTGTTTTTTCAGGACCCCCCCATTAGGGGGCCACTCACTGTGTATTTGGGTTTCCCCTCGGGTTTGGGCCCCACCTTGGGAAAATTTCCCAGGGGTTTTTTGCACTTTTTATACCCCGTTTTTTCCCTAGGGCCCGGGCAACTTCGTGGGCATGGTTGTAGCCCCCAAATTTTTGAAATCGTATGTCCTTTCCCGCCCCGGGCCAAACCCCGCTTTTTCTGTCGTTTTGGGTTTTGTGTAGACCCCGGGGGCTGTTTCGATCTCCTTTATTGTGGTCCCCTCCCCCCGGGGTTTTCGACATTTCTTGGAAAAACTTCCACAAAAATTTTTTTTTCTAAGAGGTGCTTTCTCTTGCTGTCCCCTGCCGCCCCTGCCCCGTAATCCGCTGCTTTTTCCCAGTTTTAGGTTTGATCCTCAGTAAACTCTCCCTTTGGGTTTTCCCCTTTTCAGCTATTCCCCGAAAAATTCTAAGAGTTAGAAGTTATTGTCGTTGCCCAGCCCCACATGAGCTTGTAGATGTTTTTTTAAACTGGTCAGAAAATGATCAAAGGGTTCACCATCATTTTGTTTACAGGTAAAAAACTTTGATTGTCATAAAAACAGGTTTTTCCTTGGTGCACAATAAGCCCTTTAAAAGTATCTATTACTTTTGGGTTTTATTTTCTTGCGATCATCACTGGATAAATTAAAAGTGTTTTAAAACTTTTTTTTCCTTCGTTTCCCCCCCGAAATTTAAAAAAAATGGCAAAAATGGGTTTTTTCCGGTTCCTGATATGCCTTTGTTGCACGCAAATATTTCTAGCTTTTTGGGGCCATAGTTTCCAGTTTTTAGCTTTTGTTTCCCCTGAATTCCAGCTCTCCAGGGGGATTTCCTGGCTTTTTGCCATCTTCGGGGGGGCTTTGTTTTTTACGATTTGAATTGTGGTAGAGCGTTTGGGCCCTCTTACCCAGCTTCAAGGGCGCTGTCGTTTTAGGCCCCAGTTCTAGCTTGCCTAGCAGCCTAGCTGCCGCGTTCCCCGGCCCCGTACTTACAGTTTAAAAATCTTGCATACTTCTGACACTGTATTCTGACCTTCTGGGGACTTTGACCCCATGTAATTTACCCATGTAATAATATTTGTAACACACTGGTTATTTAGGGGAAAGAGTTTTTTATTAATTAAGATGCAGAACCGTACAAATTTTTAAAACACGCCACAGGGCTAGGCTTTGCCTCCATTGCTAGTCAGTTTTCCCCTAGTCCCAAGAGCATTGCGCCCTGCGCATTGCCAAAATAAAAACCCAAAAATCGCAACAATTAAAAGGCTGGGCGGCCAAAATTTAAGATAAAATGAGATCATCACACTAGGATTGGCTAACTTTTTCAACTTTTTCTTTCAAAAAAGGGACTACACACCCCCCCTAACCTTTTAAAGTCCCGTATAATATGAACGTTGAAACCCCACCTTTTGGTCAGAATTGGCCCAAAAGCCCCGAAAAATTTTCGCACAAAAAATCCCAAAAAAACTTATATTAAAAGGTTTTTTTCTATGAATTTTTGGCTAACCCTTTTTAACTTTTTCTTTTAAAAGGTACTACAAACACCATTACCTTAATGGGCCCTTTTAATAGAAAGTTGTTTGCCCCAAAAACCCCTTTTTTTTTTTTTTTCCAGAATTGGCCCCCAAAAGTCACGAAAAATATTGCACTAAAAAACGAAAAAAAAATCGAGAAGTACAATTCATGAGAAAAAATTTTTTTGATTGGACCCAAAAAAAAAATAACCTCCCAAATTAGAGGATTTCGAAGGGTTTCCCGTCCAAAAATTTTTATCAAGATCGGATTTTGCCGGGTTTGGGCCTTTGGTTTGAGAGTTTAAAAAACAGACAGAAAAAAAAACAAAAAAAAAAAACACACCCAAAAAAACAAAAAAAAAAACCCGAGCTAAAATTTTTTGGGGGGCAGTGAAATGAAAAAATCCCTTTGCCCGCTCACCAAAAATACCCCCAAACGGAAAAAAAACGCAGGAAAGACAATTGTTTTAAAAAAAAACTTTTTTCTCAGTCAGGGCCCTTTAAAACCAGTTTTAAAAATTTTAAAAGTCACAAAAGGGAAAACACCCCCACTTGAATTTGGGGTTTTCCGGGCGAATTGAAGTTTGAAAAATTTTTATTTTGGGGGGGGCAATATGGGGCGGTTTTTACCGGACAGGAAAAAATTTTAAAAAATTTTAAATTTTGATTCTCTTTAAAAAGCCAGGTTTCAAAAGGGAATTCCCCTATATTAGTTTTATAATAAGCTGGAAAAATTAAAAATACCGGGACTTAGGGGTATTTTTTGATAAACACCTAAAAAAGGGATCTTCCCTATAACTAGATTATTTAAAAAAAATCTCTCCATCATTGGGAATTCTATATAAAATGTATACGGGTTCCACCATCCGTCGGAGAAGAATTTTATTTCTCTCTGTACATCTTAAACCCACAGTTATTTTAAAAGGGTTGGGATGGGGACATTTCTTATGAAACCCAATTGCATCCCCTTAAAGCCCTTCAGAATAGAAGCTATTTTAAAAATAATAAAAACCTACCTTTTCTTTACTCCTACCCAAAATCACTTTTCAAAAAGGTATATTCTAAACATCCCACTCAATTTTTAAAAAAATGAAAAAAAGCTTTTAAAATTTTCCCCAAATACGTCAATAAAAGATCTATACAAAAAAACACCCCGCAAAACACCTTCTCAGGGCACATGCCAAAGAAATTTAAAAAAAACTTTTACCAGGGGGGGAAGAAACTAGGGATTTGTTTAGAAAACATTTTTTGTATTTAGATACATTTTTGAAACTAGATACATTTTGTGGATCTTTTTACCTTTTACCTACATATCTTTTTTAAAAAAAACACCTTAACCTGACTAGGTATTTTAAATTTGAAGTTTTTCTGCCCCCTTTTCAGAAAATACAAGATATTTTTTCCAACATAAACCCCGTTAAAAAATAAAATTTTGACACTTCCAAAACTGCACCCCCCTTCGACAACTTTTTACCTTTTCAGGTCCCCTGCAGCACAATGTCAGATTTTCAAAAATTTGGGAAAAATTTTGGGAAAACAAAAGTAGGGGATTTTCAATTGGGCTGCTCTGCATTAAGTACCCAATCATTTTAAAATAAAATCCTAGAAAAACAACCCCTTTTAAGGGCCTACTCCCTTTATCAGCCCCCGTTGAAAGGGGATTTCAGCACAGGCGGCTGATCCTTACTCCCCGAAAAAGGGAACCCATTTACTGACGTATGTTCAAAAGGCCCGCTGTTTTTTTTAAAGTAATTTTAGGGAGTAGAAGTCTATAATATAGGAATAGAACAGGGATTGGAAAACCCGGAAAACCCGAAAACCCTTTGAAAAACCCTTTCATATTGTAGAAACCCGGAAAAAATTTTTTACAGGTGGTCTATGGGAAACCCGGGGGCCGAACCGTTTATTTCACAAGGTTCTTAAAAAGGTTCCCCAAAAAATCTGCTTTTAATTTTCAACAAAAAAAAATTTCCGCTTTTTAATGATATTCAAAAAAAAAAACCCCGAAAAATTTGTTCACTAGTTTTTTAAAAAAAATTTTGGGTATTCAGTTTTTTGTGTGTACATTTTTTTTTCTTTTTTCTGGGCACCCAACCCGGTTTAAAATGGGCCCCCCCGCCAAAAACAAGTGCGTTCAGCTTTGATTAGTTAATCCAGTTTAAAAATTTTACTTCTACACGGATGAATAGGCTCTTTTAAAACGATCTTTAATAAAAAAATAAACTAAACAAAAATGAATTTTACCTACATTTAAACACACCCAAACAATAAAAACTGAAAAACTTTTTATTTTTTTTTTCTTGTAAATTTTTTATTGAAAAATTTCCAATTATATTATTTATAACAACAAAAAATTTTTTTAATAAATATTTTTTTGTAATTTTTTTTTATGTTTTGACTTAAATTTTAAATTTTTTAAACCCTTTCCCTGTCCAAAAGCAAAATTTTTACTTTTTTCAAATTCCCACGCCTTTGGGACAAAATATTATTTTTTTTAAAAAAACCGGAACAAAAAACCGTAAGAACCGGTTTTTACGGAAAAAATTTATACATTAGCAACCGGAACCCGGGAAAAACCCTTATAAAATTTTGAAGTGGAAACCGAAAATGGAAACCCGGGAAACCCTTTAAATAAAGGTTTTCCCAAAAACCCCGGGAATTTGAATAACCTATTTTTCAATTTCTATCAAATTTTAAACTTTTCACACAGCTTAGATTTTTATAAAAAAGGCTTAAGATTATTTTTATTTTTTCGAAATTTTTTGCGTATTTTTGTAGCCACTAGTATGGGTCTTTCAAAATTTTTTTTTTTGATTCTCAGTGCCCTTGGTTATCTATTTTTCTGTTAAAATCCTATCATTCTTGTAAAATAGTAATTGGGTCATGCCCTATTATTTATTTTTTTGGTGGGTTTCCCCTAAAGGTGACAGGCCGGCCAGTGTTTGAGTTTTTGGGGCAGTCCCCTAGGGGCCCCACCCCCTTTAGCCTTCGGCCCTACAAATTCTTTTTATTTGGGGAAGTTACTTTACCAAATACTTATTAGTTTAAAAACCTTTTGTAAATTTATGTTATTCCCCTTTTTATTGAACAAGAACTGTTTGATATCCCTAAGGGATAACCCCGTTAATGATAAAAAATTAGCTGCTTTTAAAAATTTCAGAAATTTTTAAAAAAATTTAGAAATTATTATTTTATGTAAAAATGACGTAAAAAAAATTTTTTTTAAAAAAAGAACCCTTTTATTTTGACCCGGGACATTTTAAAATCTTGGTTTTTTTACCTAGGTACAATTTTTTAAAAAAGGGTCTTTTAAAAAGGATCTAGGTTTCATTTGGGAAAAAAGAGTTTTCGTATTTATATTAGGGGACAAAAAAAAAAAGATTAAACCCAAAACTGTTGTCCCCTTTTTCAGTAAACTCGATCCACGGTAAAAATTCTATCTATACTTCTATGGCTACCAAAAATACAATACCTTGCTGAATGATATCAAATCCTCGTCTTCCACACATGGTCTTGGCAGCTTCAAAAAAAGATTAAATGGGTATTTAACCGCAAAACTCAAAAAATGTATTTCATTCAGGCAAACTAGTAATGAATTTAGCCAATTAACAGAAAAATTATTGGGGCCACCATGACCTCCCAAAAAATTGTCAAACATGACATTTTTCGAGCTAGGTCCCATCGGCAAAAATCTCCCGTTTAGAAATAACATGGGGACGATCTTTATGCCCCGTGACCTTGGAGGATTTTGATCCAAAAATATATTGGCCGTTATTGACGTACTCTACAGCCTTTTCTGTAAATTTTCTATATTTTGTTTTGTAATTTGGGCAAGTAGTTTGGTCAATATATGCTAATTGATTACCAAGATGGGGTGTGATTTTGGAATGCATATTTTTGCGTGTTTGAGGGTATATTTAGGCACGGTTTCAAGACACAATGTTATAAAGGGGCATTTTAGATTGGTACTATGCTCTAGTATCTATGTGGACCAAAAAAGAAGCAGGTTAAAGCCGATTTAGGAAATTTTCCAAAACACCAATTTTCGCCAAATTCTGGATCAAAAAAAATTAAAAAATTCGTGTTAAATCACAGTTTCAAGATATAATTTTTTAAACGGTCATTTAAGTGTAGTATTGTGCTATAGATCACGTGGTAAAAAATAATTTTTGGGGTTTTTAGCCCCTTTAAAAGACTGGCTCCTAGGGGACTAAACTGAACCCTTTTGTATCTTGTTCAGATTTGTTCTAATAATAAATCCATAGGTAATACATATAAATATGTGAACAGTCGACATCAAAATGCATATGGATGCATATGTAGACATGTAACTACCATACATGTAAATATAGGTAGGTAGCATAATATTTGTATCAGTTATCACTATAAGTAGTAATAACATTGTTTCTTAACCCTGGTTTTACATTTATTCAGCCGTTAGTTATAAGTTTTTCTTAAATACAGCACATAGGTAACTAAAAACAATGTGGATAACTCATTACTCACTACTAATAACTACATAAGATACAGTTATATTTATGAATAATTTATAACCTCCATAAAAATAAAAGTATTTTGTTTTATGTCATGCCTAGACCAATCGGCCTAAATTCACATCTACGCATTTAAGCTTTCTACTGACTTAGGCATATGTAGGGGCCTACTTAAATTTAATTTCTTAACATATTATATTAGAGTAGCTCCATTTAGTTTATATAGTATCTTTAAAATGTTACAAATCCTAAATTTCATGTATCTTGACGTGCTTCACCTCTCACCATTTGTAATACATTGCTGAAAGCACCCTACAGCGAGCCGCTAGGCTCATTGGGAGCTTGATCAATAATTATTGTAAAATGTGAATTTAAACATGCAGTAAAGAACAATGCAATACAAGAGTGTGACGTTCTGTTTTGTCAGCCCGTCACTTACTGTTTTTCCTTATCTAGTTGTTGCTCCTTGTTCTTGTTATTTTGAACCTGCCGCCCTGTATTTGTTCGCGGGCTTGTGTCTGGCGGTGCAGCGAGTTAGTATGTGTTTCGCTGGCGGTGAGTCAGCTGGTTTTCCGTGAATGACGGCAAGCTTGACATTGGGAGGAAAAACCCGGGCCAGGTACACGGGCGTTTTCCTACTCTTGTATAAAGGTGTGGGCCCCGGGGGGCGTTTTCCCACGAAACCGTCGGTTTCTTGGTTACTTCTCTTTTTTCCAAGCTGTGGGTCCTAGAAGAGGTGTGAAGTTAGGCCTAGTCCCTAGGGCGTGGACTACCGGCAGGCGATCCTATATTAACCTGGCCCTCGGCTTCCGGCTATCTTTGGGAGTGAACTCTATCTTGAGAACTCGTGCTGTTCCTCGTCCCAGGTTCCGGGCCCTGCGTTTGGATGTTTCCCAGGGAGACTTAGCCCAAGTGGTATTTACCTAGGGGGACACCCACTATTGCAAAAGCAATCAACTCATGTTGCTTAATTCCCCCACATGTTTATCAGTGTTATAATAACTATATATTGTTCATTTCTGTGTAATCAAAGTGAGGGCTTGCTGGCCTAGAAATCTTACCTTTAGGGGACACCCTCAATTATTGCAAAGGCAATTAACTCAGGCTAAAACCCCCACCTGGCTATTGAGGCTATAATAACCAGTCATTGTACTTTTCTGTGTATACAGAGTGTGGGCAGGCTGGCCAAGGGATCATTTCTTTAGGGGACACCCACTATTGCAAGCAATCAACTCATGTTACTTAATCCCCCACATGTTTATCAATGTTATAATAACTGTTGGACTGTGCGCCCTTTGTTCACTCGAATGAGTAGGCTTATTAGCCCAAGTGACTTTAGCCATGCTATTGTGTTTAACTTAGGCCTAGTTTACTAGATCACATAAGTCGATGTTTGCAAGATTGGTAGTAATAGTATCGATTACGTTTCGACCTCTGTAGTAGGCCACGCCCAGAAGCAGACGTCCTTCACGGTGCAAGCAGTTACTACAACTCCCGGTTTTTCGAGGCGTCCCTCATCTCTGATCGTACTAAGTAGCCTAGCTTAGTCTTTTGTATTGTGTCTCATATTATTAACTGTAAAGAATAAACGTTTCTATTCATCACCTAAAGTGTTTCATCAGGTTATGGGCCTAGAACACTTTATCTGCGCCAAAAAACGAGGTTAAGGTTGACACGTACGGGTGAGTACTTTTTAATTTCCTGAAAGTAGGCTTTGGCCTAGGATGGGCCCAGGATCAAGCATGGCTGTTGCAGGTGATAACTCTAAATGTTGATCACCAAGTTGAATAATGCAAATTATCAACTGGGTGATTCCCTGTAACTATGGAATTAGAAAAAAAAAATCAAATTTTTTTTTTTTTTAAAATTTTTTATTTTTTTTTATTTTTGAGCATGATCCACCTGTAAGAATCCCCCATTGTTTTGATGCTAGCTTCACTCTAGTGCCAATGGCAGCTCTGAGAAACCGATATTGTTGTAAGCTGATGATTTATGAAGAACTCAAGATATTTGAAGGTAAGATACTCTTATTTAAATTGTGAATTAATATGATTTGATTATACCTTTAAATAAAGTTTAAATATTTTGTTTAAAAAAGTATCACAGCATTAAAATATTACGTAATTAATCAAGCATGGTATTTTGAGGTTAAATACTTTGAAATTTATGATACGTGAGTTACTAAATTTGCCAATTGTTTGTACAGTTGACTGTAGATAAAACTAAATGTTTATAAACTTGATACTTTCTAATAAGACATCAAAGCCTTCTTTGGTTAAAAAATTATAATTTTCTGTGGCCTACTCTGGATTTTAGCGCAAAGTGACTTTTGATACGTGAGTTACCAGGCACTTAAATACTACGAAAATTCATTTTTGCATATAGTTTCAAATAATTTATTTGTTCCAGATTGAAAATACCATTGACCCCAGTTGAGAAACAGAAGATGTACAGAGAGAGAAGAAGGAAAAAGGCAAGCATGAAGAGATGAAAGCAAATCATGTCGACACGATGAGGAATAGCCGCGGAAAGCCGATTTAAAGCTAAAAAAGCTACCAGTGTCAAACTCGGTTTTAAAAAAAAAGTCAATAGAAAAACTAAGGAAAGAAATTCAAGAAGCAGATGTTTAAAAAAGTTTTCAGTTCCTCCAGTTGTGACCCCATAGCAACATCTCCTGCTTACAAAAATGAAATCCCAGCAAACTTGGAAAGGCAAAACGAAACTTGCGGAGAAATTTACCTACAAAAGTTAAACAACACTTGTTTGTTCTTTGTGACTAAGCTTACTAATCTAGTCCCCTTAGACAAGATGTTGTTTTGAACAAGGCACCAGTTGGATTCAAAAAACAAAATACAAACAACAAATGAAAATTTTGATTTTTTTAAATTTAAAATTTGAAAAAAATTAAAGTTTGTTTTTGTTTGTTTGTTTGTTCAACAAAATTTGTTATTTTGATCTACCTAATTGTTTTTTGATATTTTATTACCCCATGATTTTTACTTTGCTAGTTTTAAGCTTTAACACCTGATTTGCTATACACAAATGTGACGGATACGTGAGTTACCCTTAATTGATACGTGAGTTACCAATAAAAAAAAATTCTCACTGTCACAAATCGTTTTTAAATTTCTTGACTTTTTACCATTTTTTCCCTACATATTCATGAGTGGTTATCTGTATAAATGTTTACTGTTTTTAGTTTGTTGGCTGAAGGAGGAAAAAATTTTTTCTATGTTACAAAATATTAAAGGGGAATATTTTGTGACGTGAGTTACCATTACAAAAAAATTACAATATCACAGTAGAATTTTTATGAAAAACCTCTTGAACTTAAATTAAGAATAGGTAGCAAGTAGTCTGTAGCCTTTTGACAGATTGCAAAAGTGTAAAGTTGGTATTTAAATATCATTTTTTCATTGTTTTTCATTTTGTCAAAATGATACGTGAGTTACCATGGAAACACCCAACTGTGGAAATTAAAATTAAAGGTAGTACTCATGAGAGATGGATTGTGGGATGTAGTCACCCAAGGCCCAAGCCAGACCCAGAGCCCAGTGACTGGGGGAAAACTGGATTGCAATGCCATTGCAGCATATGTCCTCAGTGTCGAAGTGAACCAGTTTGCTTCATCTCGCTCAACGTGAGCGGCCAAGGAAATGTGGGCCATAGCTGCAAAGGTTTGCATGAGAGTCCACTATTGGCAGCCGACTATATCTAATGCGAAAATTGTATGGGATGAGGTTTACCCAAGGTACATGCAGGCGCACCTCAACTCACATGCTGTAGGTGTGTGGGTCATTGCGGGGCATGGGAAGAAGGTCTAAGACGACGACCTATAGCAGTCATGTTGTGCAGTCTACCGGGTCATACTCTATACTTAGTTCAGCCCTTGAAGGAAGGCGAGAAAGACTTGATACGTTCGAATATGTCTCTGGCAAGTTGACCGACGAGTACCCAGCGCCGTGTCGAGGCGACGCGGGACCATCGCGACAACGAGGTAGCGCCCTCCAGACAACATATCACAAGAGACAGGAGGCTGCACGTACGGCAAGCAGGTGCCAAAAGGGGCAGTCAGGTAAGGAGAACGGGAATTTTTCTACTGTAAAAAGAAAGGCCATCTGAAGGCAGACTGCCTCAGTACAAACAGATCTAGGCTAGGTAAGTAGAAAGCTAACTGCATGGTACGCATCCATGATGTTGGCAGCAGTGTCAGCACCCCAGCACTCCTCTTTGCGGTATGGAAGCAGTAATACACAAGGACCAGGCCCGCCCGCTTGGTATGTGGACTCAGGAGCTCGAGCCACATGACCAAGCAACAAAAGGTTCTTTACTGCGTTGCATGATGGGTAAAGACCCAGGTAAGATTTGAGCAGACAACTCAACGGATCTCTGCGGAAGGAATCGGTAGCGGGTGGGTTCGTGCAACATCCAAACGGTAAGGTGGAACAAATATACCTCAAGGAGTGCTGTACATTCCGGAACTGGATGGCTGGTTGGTTTATCGGTTTCACTTTGCAACTCGAGTGAGGTATCACAGGTGACGATCGAGGATGGCCACCTGCCGATAACTCACAAGACGTTCGTCATTGCAACCGCTGAACTTGAACGGGACACCATTTTTCAGGCTCAAGTGCAAACTGCAAAACGACAGCGTTGTGTGGCACGCCGCCAAGTATGCATTCATCGATGGCACCGACGCTTAGGGTCACCGGGGATCCAGCTGCAATTAAGAAGCTGGTTCCGTAGGACTGGCCCTAGGCATACACATTGGCAAATGTGACGCAAAGGTGAAACTGTGCTGTTGCATGAGAGGGAAGTTAAACCCAACTAACCATTCCAACGAGCGAGACCAGAGCTACAAGTCCGTGACTGAACATATTGACGTCTGTGGACAGCGATGCCGATCACAACGCCGAGCGGCTCATAGATATATGGTAACTTTATCGATGACTACTCCGCTTTACCGTTCGTAGTCCTTCATCCTTAAGTCCAAGGATGAAGCGGCAATGTTGTAAAGGAAATATTCGCTATGGTCACACTAATTATAGGACGTAGGCCCACCATTTTCCGCACAGACAACAACGGGAAAGATATGTCAACAGGGATCTGCAGAGATTTCTTCAAGCGTGAGGGGATCCAGCCAACAGTTCACGGTGGCCACACACGCCTCAAACAAAATGGCGTGTGGCCGAGCGTAAGAATCGCTCTCTAGTTGAGAGCAAAATGCATGTTTGTTGATGCAGGAATTCCTGAAAGATTTTGGGGAGAACAGTGTGTGCCCGCACGTAACTCTCAGAATCGTTTACCGAGCCGAAGCGTGGACAATGACACCTTCGACTTTGGGATGGCAATAAGCCCGACTTAAGCCACATCAGAGTTTTTGGGTCCAAACGTGTATTCCCTTGTCCCAAAACAAAACGCAAGAAATGGGATGATAATGGCCATCTTGGGCGTGCTCATGAGTCTATGACCCTGCCCTCCAAAGGTTACCGTCGCCTGTTGGACGTTTAACACCAACAAAGTGTGATAAGTCGTTTCCCGTGCGCATCATCGGATGGACGAGCTAGAACAATCCACACATCGTTGAAGCAGTGGTGGAATCCGAGTCTTCTGCCAGAAGGGGAGAATGGACGGGGACTTTCGTCAACATTCTTGAGGACTCGGAGGAGGATTCGAAGGAGGCCAACCGATTGAACTCAGCAGAGCCTACAAGGGCAGAAACAACTGTCAACGATCAGCAGATTGTTCCTCCAGCATCCACGTCAATCACAAGACCGAATAAAGGAATCCCACCAGAAAACATTTAGGGGACCGTTAGGTGGCTCTTAACCCCCCCTCCCCCCCCCCTCGAACTAATGCTACCATATTGTTTTTCTTAAAGGAAATTAAATCGATCTTTCCATTTCTGCCTGTTTGCCATTGGCAGCTGGAGGCGTTGAAACGGTAGGGGTGTCCAAAGATCACATTAAATATGTGTGAAAGTATTTTTTTCTAATGCAAATTTTATCTTCATTTCATAATTTTAATTGCAAAGACTTAACATCATACATACATGATGTCAAAACCATAAACACCTACTGATTTGCTATATGTTACAAAGGAGGGTTGTCCAAAAAGCCACAAAATAGTATGAAACTTGTGGCGGCCATTCTTTCACCTCTGTATACTTATGATAACCCCCTCGAACTTATACCAGTGTGTGTTTTCCTCACAGCTGAAACTATGTTCTTCTCATGCATTCATGTTTGTCAGTTAACATCTGGGGCGTTTAAGACGATAGGGTTGTCCAATGTCTCATATGTGAAACATATGTTCATATCTTTTTCCTAGGTAAAGTGTTTATCTGCATTTCATTATTTTGTTTGCACAACCTAACATGTTGCACGATGTACAAACCCTAAACAACAATTACTGATTTGGTTTATAAGGTATATACAGGGTTGTCCAAAAAGATATATGATGTTTATGCAACATAATATCAGCTTCTACATCTATATTAATCACACACCAATTATCCCTCGAAACTAAAAAAAGCTAGCTCTTATAGCTGAAACTATAAAAGCTTTTTCCCACGAATGCATATTGTGTCATTTGGTAACTGGGCGTCCTTTATTTAGGAGTATCGTGTAGGAAGTTACAATTATACTAATGTTCAAATATTTCGTTGTTGGCAAAGTTGATCAACAATAATTATTCATACTTATTTAAATGTTTGGAACTCCAAACCGCCATGCCACGCCCTTGCCGTGAAAATGTTTTTTTCTATAATTTCATTGTGCATATTTACTATTTTCTGTATTATTCACAAGGTTTCCCAAAAATCTCCAGTTAAGAATATGCAGCTTGTGGCTTTCTTTCCAGATGTAAATTTGAGTATACTTTAAGCTAATAGGGACTCATAAATTGTTTTGGAATTATATAACATTTATTTTCACATTCAACCCTGTTTATAGTATGCACAGGAACTATCAAAATAGAATGGGATGCAGAAAGTCTGTATGGCCTACTATACGTTCAGAAAGAACCATATTCGAGCAGAGTTTGGCAATGGTTTATATGAAAGAAGTAAGTAGCTTCGTTCTAATCCTCTTGATCACGTACACCCTCGAACGAAGTAAGTCAAGGGATTGTGAAGTCGATACATATAGACACCTTGATTTACTATGGTCGCTGATATGCATCATTTGTCATTAGGAAATGCCACTGACATTCTCGTAATAACGAACAGATTGAAACATCTTGATTAATCACCGAGAAGAGTCACCCCTCATTGCCATATTTAGATTATACAAAACGCACTACCGGTGTCAAATTGTAGATCGAATACAGTTCTACCTAGTCCATTTTGTTCTCAAATCATGCACACAGTTTTGGCTATACTGCTGTATAATGCTAGCCTATAAGCCTATTGTCATTGTGTATACTAATTAGTATCACACTCCGGCCAATGGAAAAACTTTCTCACTATACCTAAATTATTTCTTTCAAAATTGTGTCGCAACAAATACAAACGTAAAATTAAGATAATCGCATCGAGCTATAGGCTTACGTGCGCTCTAATCAGTATTTTGGCTTCACCAACCTTCATCACAAACTCCTTGGGTTATAGTGCTGTTGAAGGGTGATACTAATATCCTGCCAAGTCTGTAGGTGTATAGTTTTGATGTATGTTGAATGAGATGAGAAAGAGATTAGCTGTTCTAAATTAAGATTATAGTTTTTGAATATCACAAACATTGGGTGTACAATTATTATTACTATACAATGAGTCCGTAATAACTGGTACATATCTGTATGTTATGTCTGTATATATACCTGTGTAATTCAATATAGATTCGGTAATAAGCTCGACTTCTGAAGGACCCATTAGTATGATTTTTAGTGTCCCAGAAGTACATACACATTGATTCCATACATAAAGATTCAATACATTCCATTCTTTTATACTTTTGGCTGTGTGTTTTTCACATAATGAGAAAACAAATTTTTGGTAGATCCAGTCTTCGGGCAGGGAAGAAAATGTGGGAATAATATTTAGTGATTGTATTTTGGAACAGATATTTTAAAATTTTACAGAGCGAAGAGAACTACGGCAATATTAAAAACAACATTAAGTCGACTTTGAATTACCCCTGCAGGTCAAACGCCCAGCTTGCCAAATGCAAATAGGTGGATTATTAATCGTGATTTTTTTCTGAACAAACTGCTATAGTGAAATTAGTTCGGGGGCCCCCGGAGGGTCCTTCCTTTGCACCTGACGGTATATTATGATCGAGTTTGACCTTATTCAAACAATTCTTTACAAGACACAACCCCTATTTGACAACCCTGTCTTAAAACGCAACATCATTATTTGATTTAGGTTAGAATATAAATTCGGTGATGACTGGGCCAACTATACATTTGATTTTGCCCTATTTTTTATTGATATTCTCTCAAATTGCTGTAATTGAATTCAAAATTTGGACAACCCTTATAAAAATTATAATTCTTTTCTAGGCGCACATACAATAGACGTATTCTTAGACAGGTTTACTGATTTTAGTAACATAACACATTTTTAGCACTTTTTAAAAAAATTGTTGTATATTAGCAATAATATAAAACCCAGCATTTTGGCCAGGCCCTTGATTGTTTTTTTGCATAATTTATTATTTTAAATACAGGTGGGTTCTTTTCATTTTATGTATAAAATAAAGCTTTAATGCGGATTAGACTGTCCAATCTTTAATGTTAAAGTGTATAAAAACATAAAATCGATTATTATTAATTTTGGGGTGGGCACCCCTTTACAAAAGTGAATCGCTTTTGTGTTTGAAAAATAAAAATAATGTGTAAAATGATAATTAAAAATAATTTTGGAATTTTATCAAAAACTTTGACCGTTATAGCAGGTCAAAGTTTTCGCACACTTTTGACTTTTACACACCCCTGGAGGTCAAACGCCTTCAACAGCTGCCAAGTGCAAACAAGGTGGATTATTAATTCGTGATTTTTTTTCTGAACAAAACTTCTATATTGAAAATTAGTTCGAGGGGGGGGGAGGGGGTCCGCTTCCTCCGAGCACCTAATGGTCCTATTTCGTTGGACGCAACCACGTGAGCCATCCTCGTGGCAACAAGTGATGGACTACCGAACGCGAAAAAAAGAACTGGTTTTGGCCCGAAAGGGGAAAATGTCAGCTTTTAAAGAACGTGGAGGGTGGGAGATTGCCAACTCCCTCCAGGCCGCCGGGCGGGTCTCACCCAAGGGGTTTTTAAAGAAAAACTAATGCAAATGGGACTCAACACTTAAAAAGCGCGGCTATGGCGAGGGATTCTCGCAGCGTTTGGTGAGGACACGACGAGACGTTTGCGCCAGTGGTAAGCACGGGGGACAGTGCGCGTGCTGCTCAGCGTGGCGGCTATTCCCCCAGTTGCATGACGGCCCCAGACGTTAAGTCCGTACCTAAATGGAGATCTGGAAGAGGAGCTTTAAGGGAAAAAAACCACCGGTTTTGAGGAACAGGCAAGGAGTCAGGGTATTGCGACTAAAGCGCAGATCTAGGGGCTAAACAATCGGCACGAGATAAAACAAAAAGGCCCAAGAAGCACTGGCAAATCTTGGTTTTTTTCGAGCGCGGAAAAGCTGTTTCATGTCTTTCATAAAAAAGGAAACGACCGTTAGTACCACCTATGTGCTGTTGTACGTAGACATTAGGGTAGCCGGAGAATTAAAGAGGTCGTTCGAGGCTTTTGGGCAGCTAAACGAGCATCACGCCCAAAGGGATTTGGGTGAAGGGTCACTATTTGGGGACCAAATCGAGCGAGAAAAAGGGTTTCTTTCCCTTATCCCCCCCCCCCCCCCCCCCCCCCCACGAATAAGTATTTTCAATTTCTAGAAGAGCAAGGGAGCGGAACGAACCCTTTCTGCCACCCCAAAGGGAAAAAAAAAATTTATTTGTCTTCCATGGAAGAACCCGCGTCAAGTTGCCGAAAACACAAATATCGAAAGTTATTGGATCACTCCGTACTACTACAGGTCCAGACCGGAAATTGCGGTAGCTTCAGTTTTTTGAGCCCCCATTGGAGTCACCCACAGAACGCGACGGAAATCGGTGAAACGGGGGAATGCGTTACCCGGCCCGGGGCCCTCGATGCAAAATGCGCCTGTCGCAAGGGGGACTCAAGCTGCAAGGGTACGTGGACGTGACTGGGCCGGTGACCCACCCACCCAAAAAGACCAGCGGATAATCTTCTATTTGGGGGGGGAAAGTATCTGGGCGATCGCAAGCGACGATTGGGCGCATTTTCGTCCACCGAGGAGAATATGTCGCGGCTGCGAAAGCCTGTCAAGACTTTGTGGGAACATCAACTGCGGACGACGTAGGGGTACCCGTACAAAGGGGCAACCACATCTTCGGGACAAACCCAAAGGGTATTCGCTTTTATCGATCAGATCGGGCAGCCTAGGCGAAACACTCGCAGTCAAGCACCATCCATCCCAGATTGCGAGAGCGTGGGATCGGGATGTGCAGTACTGCCCAACCGAACACAGACTGCGGAATGATGACTAAGCAGTGTCAAGAGAACTATTAAAGCGGTTTGCTTCACAAGCCAGCTAGTGTTTAGCGAGTGAAGACGGGGAGAAGAGGTGTTTGGGCTGTGCGCCCTTTGTTCACCGAATGAGTAGGTTATTAGCCCAAGTGCTTTAGCCATGCTATTGGTTTTAAATTGGGCCCATTTACTAGATGCATAAGTCGATGTTGCAAATTGGTTAATAGTATCGATTTCGTTTTTGACCTCTGTAGTAGGCCACGCCCAGAAGCAGACGTCCTTCACGTGCAAGCAGTTACTACAATCCCGGGTTTTTCGAAGCGTCCCTCATCTCTGATCGTACTAAGTAGCCTAGCTTAGTCTTTTGTATTGTGTCTCATATTATTAACTGTAAAGAATAAACGTTTCTATTCATCACCTAAAGTGTTTCATCAATAACCAATTATTGTTCTTTTCTGTGTAATCACAGTGTGGAATAGCTGGCCAAGGAATCATTCCTTTAGGGGTCACCCACCATTGCAAAAGCAATCAACTCATGTTACTTAATCCCCCACATGTTTATCAATGTTATATCAACCAGTAGTTGTTCTTGTCTATGTAATCAGAGTGTGGCCTGGCTGGCCAAGGAATCATTCCTTTAGGGGAAACCTTTAATTATTGCAAGAGCAATTAACTCTAATTACTTATTCCCCCCCCCCCTGTTTTTTCATGATATAATTATCTCTTTTGGTTTGTTATTGTGTTTAAGAGCAATTTAAGCCTAGCAAGTATTTGCTCAAGAACATGCTATGGTTATGTAGCATATTTGTGGGGCTTTACATCTCACAAGTTTGCGCTTCTTGAACCTAAGTCAAGGACCCATTTGTTGGGGTAATTTGGCCGTGGGCCTGCTTGTTCCTTTGCTTTGTTATTCTTTCTTTTCAATAAATGGGAGATGCACCGTTATTACACATATCACTCTAGGACTACTTTCTGGTGAGTTGGATCCTTCGTTCTTCCTACTTTCTCCACCTCGTCCTAGAGTCTTCGCTTTCAGGAAGAACGTGGCGCCCAACATTTGTAACGTGTTCAAGACCCTAAGACCTAGATGACAGACGGCTTGCGACCCCTTCTACACTGCTTGGCAGCCGGGGCAACCTTGTGTGAATGTGGACCATTTTGGCCCGTCACATATTTGGCGCCCAACGTGGGGCGATGTTTGTCTGTCGTTGATGCCATTATTCTTCTTTTAGGTCATCTTGATTTCGTGGGTCTTGGACGCGCTGCATTTCCCTATCTTCTTTTCTCTTTTTTTCTTTGTTTTTGGCGGTTACTTTGCTTTTGGTTGTTTTTTTGTTTCGACGTCCGGACAAGACTTGCTTTAATATGGCAGATTTTGCCAGAGAACTTGCCGATATAGGTAAGAAGGTGGATCTGCTTACCACATTAATCTCTGACTACGAGGGCGACAGTGATCATCATCGGCGGATCACTTTTCTATTTACGTCAATCGAAAGACGTTTAGGAATGGTGCCTGTCACTGATGAGAATCGTGCAACGGTGGAGGATATACCTACTACATTAACCATTCTCAAGGAGCGGTACGCGACCTTGGAGGAAGCTGTGGGTCTCACCAATGTTGCTCCACCAGTTCATCGAGATCTCAAAGAGCATGGGGATCGAATGAAATATGTACCGGTCGCTAAATGGGAGATTCATTTTAGTGGCAACGATGTCGACATGAGCCTTGGCTCATTTCTGGAACGAGTAGAGGAGCTTTGCACTGCCCGCAACGTTTTTAAGGAGAACCTGTGGTCCGAAGCCGTGGATTTGTTTCAGGGAACAGCTTTAGTCTGGTTTCGATCGAAACGTAGGCATCTAAATTCATGGGAGGAGCTGATAATCGAACTATGTAAGCTATTCCAGCCCAGTGATTACGATGATAGTTTGCTTGCAGAAATAAGGGCTCGTACTCAAGGGGACTCGGAACCAATAGGTCTTTACATAGCTGCTATGGAAAATCTGTTTTGCAGGCTTTCCTTTAAGATCCCTGAAGCCGAACAATTGGGGATCATCAAGAAGAACTTGCAGCCCTACTTATCAGAGAAGCTTTGTCTTCATAAGTTCGATTCAGTTGGGCAATTATGTTCACTGGGCCGGAAGGTTGAAGAGAATCTAGCGCTTGCAAGGAAATTCAAGTCACCACCTACAGCAAAATTGTCATTAGAGCCGGACTTGGCCTATCGCGGTATGGCAAGACCTAAAGCGAGGTTGGAAGATATCCAAACAGCTATGGCCGTAGACTCTTTGGGGGAGGATAACACATCGAATCTATTAGGTACTTGTTGGAACTGCAAGGAACGGGGTCACAGATTTAGACAATGTCCAAAGCCGAGGGGTACTAACATATTCTGTTATAAATGTGGAAAAGTCGGTATCACTCAAAATCAATGTACCAATGCTAGGTGCAAACAGCCGGAAAACTCCACCGGCCTACGCGATTAAGTAGTGATCCGCGTGCTAGGCCGTCATCTTAAACTACTTCTAATGTCAGATATGTCAATATGAATGGTTACTCTAACAATGGGAGCATGTCCCGTAGTAATACCGATGGTCGCCTTTACTTAACTGTTCACCTTTTGGGCTGCTAACTTAAAGGTTTATTGGATTCAGGGGCATCCCGTACCATTTTAGGGGAAAGTGGATGGCAATTGGTAAAAAAATTAGGGTTCAAATTGCAGCCCACTGATAGTAAAGTGCAGTTGGCTAATGGGGCTTCATGTGTGGTGGAGGGCATAGTTGATTTGCCTTTTTCTCTGATGGATCGCAATGTCATCATCCCAGTTATGGTGGTCCCAGCTGTCAAAAGTAGTCTCGTGTTAGGTATCGACTTCTGGTCTACCATGAAACTTGTCCCGGACACTTACCAAGGGACTTGGTCGTTCTCTGATAAGACTGAACTGACTGTGGATTCCATCAAAGTGTTGAGGCCCAGAGACAACCATACTGCTGAGCAGAAAAGGCGTTTGAGTTTGTTGTTGGAGCGTAATTTGCGTAATGAGCCTTTTGGTGCTGCGACTCCGTTAGTCGAGCACCGTATCGATACTGGCCAAGCTAGGCCAATAAAGCAACGGTATTACCCGGTGTCCCCTGTTGTGCTCAAGGAGATTCACAAGGAACTTGATAACATGTTGCGCGACGATGTGGTCGAGCCTACCAGCAGCCGGTGCAGCTCACCTATCCTCTTGGTTAAGAAACCTTCTGGAGGTTAGGCCTACAGATTTGCAGTAGACTATCGTACGGTAAATGAAGTAAGCAAGAAAGACGCTTACCCTATACCTTATGTTTCTTCTATACTAGATAGATTACGCGAGTGTCGCTACCTATCTTCGCTTGATATAAAAAATGCGTTTTGGCAGATAGGCATGGAAGAATCCAGCAAAGATAAGACTGCGTTCACGGTGCCAGGAAGGGGTTTATACCAGTTTAAAAGGATGCCGTTTGGACTTCATAATAGTGCTGCTTCCTGGCAACGTTTGATTGACCGCGTCTTAGGCCCTGACCTCGAGCCTTACGTCTTTGTATACCTAGATGACATTGTGGTGGCAACTTCTTCATTTCAAAAACACTTAGAAGTGTTAGAGGAGATTTTCCGGCGTCTGAGAGCAGCCTCACTTCAGTTGAATCTGGAGAAATGTCAATTCATGCGCGCGGAGCTGAGATACTTGGGTTACGTCATTGACGATAGCGGTCTTCATGTGGACCCTGAGAAAGTTCAGGCGATTGTTAATTTTCCCAGGCCTACCAAGAGCAAAGGTGTTCGACAATTCCTGGGCATGGCATCATGGTATCGTCGCTTTATTCAGGACTTTGCCTCCAAAGTAGCTCCTCTCAATGCGCTATTAAAGAAAAACTCAAAATGGACGTGGACAGAGGAAGCTGAAAAATCATTTTGTTTGCTCAAGCAGTGCCTTGTTTGTGCCCCTGTGCTTTCATGCCCACATTTTGATAAACCTTTCATCCTCCAAACGGACGCCTCGGAGTATGGAATTGGTTGTGTCCTGTCCCAAGAATTAGAAGATGGAGAACACGTGATAGCCTATGGCAGTCGAGCATTGTCGAGGACAGAACGGATTTTTTCGGTTACCGAAAAAGAGTGCTTGGCCGTACTGTGGGCCGTGGAAAGGTACAGGCCCTATCTTGAAGGTTCTCAATTCAAGGTCATCACTGACCACCATTCACTGCTGTGGCTCCACAACCTCAAAGACCCTGTCGGTCGGCTGGCTCGTTGGGCTGTTCGCCTGCAACAATACGATTTTGAGGTGCAGCACCGTAAAGGTTCAATTCATGTTGTCCCTGATGCATTATCAAGAGCAGTGGAAAATCTGGAGTTAGTAGAAGTAATGGCTCCTATCCAGGATCAATGGTACCTCAAGATGGGCGATAGAGTGCAAGAAAACCCGCAAGCATTTCCGAATTGGCAAGTGGAGGGACTACGTTTATACAAACTGTGCGTGGACCATCATAAATTACCCCATGATGAGAACAATTGGAAGATGGTTCTTCCGATGGAACTACGCGATGAAGCTATCAGAGAATTCCATGACGAACCTTTGGCAGGGCATCGAGGCATATTTAAAACTTTAGCCAAGGTGGCTATACACTATTATTGGCCTCGTATGAAACGAGATGTTTGCAGATATGTTGGTGGTTGTCAAATTTGTGCTCAACACAAGATCCAACAGCGGCGTCCAGCGGGACTTCTTGCCCCTCGCGCATACCCGCATCACCCAGGAGAAGTCCTTTCACTGGATTTGATCGGACCTCTTCCTCTTTCATTAAAACAGAACCGTTTCATCCTTGTAATTCAAGACTGCCATACCAAGTGGACTTACCTATTTCCGTTACGGACTGCTAATTCCCAAGCAGTTCTACATCCACTCATCCAACACTGTATTTATGGAATCTGGTGCCCCGCGCTTGTTAATAATGGATAATGGTAGACAGTTAGTCAGCCGAGAATTTAGAGAAGCCATGGATGCTTACGGGGTAGAAATGCAATTTACACCCTTTTATCATCCACAGGCTAATCCTGTAGAACGTATGAATAAGGAATTTGGCAATCTCCTTTCCATTTTCGTGGGAGAGAACCAACTAAAGTGGGACTTACTGTTGCCCCAAGTCCAATATGTGCTGCGCACCAGTAAGCATGAATCAACGAAGTATACGCCTGCTTATTTACAACTGGGCAGGGAGTTGGGTCTTTCTGGCAAGCGTAATCGGGACCTCAGGGATAATGCTGGCCAGATAGTAGAACGCGGCATTGAGGAGCGCTGGGCAGCATTAGACAATATCCGAGAAAGAGTCAAAATCTACGTCCAAGAGGCCCAACAGCGACAGGAGCAGGGTTACAACCTGCGCCACAGACCCATTCAATACAGAGTGGGAGAGAGAGTTTGGCGACGGAACTTTGTCCTGTCAGATGTGAGCCGTCACTTCACAGCGAAGTTGGCACCGAAGTAAATCGGGCCATTCATCATTTCTCGTAAATTCTCGCCAACAATCATGGAACTTGCAGATGGTACCGGGAGAACAGCCGGTCGTTGGCATGTAGTCGACCTGAAGAAGACAGTGGGTCGTAAGAGTACTGGATTATGTTTTTCCTTTTCCTTTTTTTTCCCTCCCCCCCGAAGCGAAGGGGAGATGTGACGTTCTGTTTTGTCAGCCCGTCACTTACTGTTTTTCCTTATCTAGTTGTTGCTCCTTGTTCTTGTTATTTTGAACCTGCCGCCCTGTATTTGTTCGCGGGCTTGTGTCTGGCGGTGCGGCGAGTTAGTATGTGTTTCGCTGGCGGTGAGTCAGCTGGTTTTCCGTGAATGACGGGCAAGCTTGACAGTTGGGAGGAACAACCGGCCAGGGTACACGGGCGTTTTCCTAGCTCTTGTATAAAGGTGTGGCCCAGGGGGGCGTTTTCCCACGAAACCGTCGGTTTCTTGGTTACTTCTCTTTTACCCAAGCTGTGGGTCCTAGAAGAGGTGTGAAGTTAGGCCTAGTCCCTAGGGCGTGGACTACCGGCAGGCGATCCTATCTTAACATGGCCCTCGGCTTCCGGCTATCTTTGGGAGTGAACTCTACCTTGAGAACTTGTGCTGTTCCTCGTCCCAGGTTCCGGGCCCTGCGTTTGGATGTTTTCCAGGGAGACTTAGCCCAAGTGGTATTTACCTAGGGGGACACCCACTATTGCAAAAGCAATCAACTCGTGTTGCTAAATCCCCCTACATGTTTATCAGAGTTATAATAACTATATATTGTTCATTTCTGTGTAATCAAAGTGAGGGCTTGCTGGCCTAGAAATCTTACTTTAAGGGGACACCCTCAATTATTGCAAAGGCAATTAACTCAGGCTAAAACCCCCACCTGGCTATTCAGGTTATAATAACCAGTCATTGTACTTTTCTGTGTATACAGAGTGTGGGCAGGCTGGCCAAGGGATCATTCCTTTAGGGGGACACCCACTATTGTAAGTGCAATAAACTCATGTTACTTAACTCCCCAACATGTTTTTCAATGTTATAATTACCAGTTATTGTTCTTTTCTGTGTAATCAGAGTGTGGGCTGGTGGGCCAAGGAATCATTCCTTTAGGGGACACCCTCAATTATTGCAAGAGCAATTAACTCTTATTACTTATACCCCCCCCCCTGTTTTTTTCATGATATAATTATCTCTTTTGGTTTGTTTTTGTGTTTTTTTTTTTTGCAATTAAGGCTAGCAAGTATTTGCTCAAAAACATGCTATGGTTATGTAGCATATTTGTGGGCTCTACGTCTCACAAGTTTGCGCTTCTTGAACCTAAGTCAAGGACCCATTTGTTGGGGTTAAATTTTGGGCCGTGGGCCTGCTTGTTCCTTTGCTTTCTTATTCTTTCTTTCAATAAATGGGAGATGCACCGTCATTACACATATCACTCTAGGACTACTTTCTGGTGAGTTGGATCCTTCGTTCTTCCTACTTTCTCCATTCTGTCCTAGAGTCTTCGCTTTCAGGAAGAACGTGGCGCCCAACATTTGTAACGTGTTCAAGACCCTAAGACCTGGACGACAGACGGCTTGCGACCCCTTCTACACTGCTTGGCAGCCGGGGCAACCTTGTGTGAATGTGGACCATTTTGGCCCGTCACAAGAGCTAGTATTTAAAAGTTTGAACATACAAATTAGGAAATGACAGTAATGACTCAAGGGAAAGTGAAGTTAAATTTAAAATTGTTAATTGACCATGAAGCTTTCATTATAGTCTGTATTAATAACACAAGGTAATACAATGATACAGATTAAAATTAATCTACCTAGGCTGATCAGATGGTGGTTTATGTCCACTTCTTATTATGGTTACATTTGGAAATACAGGTGAATTAAATTAAATACAAGGTTACAATTGGTTAATGTTGTACTCATCACTAGTTTTGGAGCTGCGATGGTCACGGCTTAGAGATCCGGATTTTGGTCTAAAACGGCCTGGATTCGACAATGTTCCGGTGTCGTCAAAAGCACCTCTCGCTAGGCTCCGGTCCGCGAGTCGCGAAGTTCCTATTTCCCCCTGGTGCTGCCCTCTAGCGGTGCGCGCGGTAACTCGGACAACTTCGGTCGGCTACGTTCGGTGTGTCCAAGATTGCCCAAACCTTGGACAGTCCCGGAAAGTCACTGGACTGACAACAACTGTCTGGTGGTAAACTGCTGATAACTGTCGATGACACTTTGTACTATCTATCTGATATAGCTCCGGTAGGTGATATCCTCCTTTTTAACTAACTCTCGATGCGAAAGTTCCGCCCTACTAAAAGTTCACTCCATTTGGCACAAAAGTTCACCCTATTTTACGACGACAATCACAATGTATTCACAAACGCCTTCTTTCT
Source organism: Sweltsa coloradensis (assembly GCA_024449915.1). Taxonomy (NCBI): domain Eukaryota; kingdom Metazoa; phylum Arthropoda; class Insecta; order Plecoptera; family Chloroperlidae; genus Sweltsa; species Sweltsa coloradensis. Next base: position 230,158 of record JAMZAV010001094.1, read on the forward strand.
CAGAGATATCTGTCCTACTGTTCCAAAGTCACCGAAACGACGGTTTTTCCTGTCCTGACTGCGTATTGTTTCCGGCGGTAACTTCTTCCAATGTGACGACCACGTGCTGCCAATTAGCTCTCGCTTCCTTATCTCGTTGCTACTGAACGTGTGATGTATAATGTCCACACGCAATCCGTTAGATACGCCTAACTCTTCTTATTTTTGCTTAAGAGACGAAAGCAGGACTGAGCGTTTCAAATTTTGCCGCGACTACCTAAACTAAATCGTCCCCTATCGGTAGCTCTGTCAATACAGTTGCGTCTTCTCCCCTAGGGTCCTAGGCTACCAGCATTACCAGGAAGCCAAATCTTGAGAGTTGAGACCACTCGCCTCCATTCAGAGTCGCGCTATTGTTTCAAGTCCTTCAAACTCTCCAAATCGGTAGCCTAGTTTTGGGAACAAGTCCACGAGTCGCACGGTGACTTGGAACGAATGTTTTTTCACGTTTAAACCACGAGATATTTAATGGCGAGTTGGATGATTTCAAGCGACTTAACTGCCACATCGAAAGTTTTTAATGACAAAATAAATAATTATAATGTACATCTCATGTATAGAGACGTAAATTAACACTCTAGAAATATCGCAGAAGTTTTAAAGCTTATTGCAAGTGTTCTGATTTACGCTCGTCGCAAGTTAGCGTGCCTCTGCATAAGTATCGCTGGAGACCGCTCGCTCTCCGGAGTCGCGTTGCTAGCTGGTCACGGTCAGGCGCTTGTTTTGAATGCGAGAGGTCGCCGGTTCGAGACCCGTCTGGGAAACTTTTTAAACTTTTTTCTCATCACATTATTATTATTCACGTCGTAATTTATAACGAAACAATTTTTTATGACTTTCAGGTGCAAATTACTCTAATGGCAAAGGCCCTCTCGCATTCCAAAGACGTGTTGAGCCCATAGATAATCACAGAAGTTGTAACGTGGATAATTGTGTACTTCTATCACGCCATTAAAAATATATTGCACCATTTGATTGCGCTAAACATAAGGAACACTTTGGGATTACAGTTCTTTGCGACTTTCTTTGCCCCGAACATGGTAGCCTATTGATGATTAGCGGCAACTTCAGTGGCGTCTTTGTACCTAGGAGGCCACTAGGCACGGGTCCAGGGGCGGCAGCTCTTGGGGGCGGCCACAAGAACGAAACACATATTACAGTTAGTGTTATATCGTATTATGTAATTTTAGATTTTAAAACGTGAATTTGCAAAAATTCGACTTCGGCGATCGGTCCTTCGTAGTTGTACAGCTATAGCTTTTAGTCGGGTCTACATGGTTGGCTTTGTCGCTTTGGTTTACTGTTCCTCACTGAAATCATTATATGACTGAGTGGTAGACTCTAATACGATTTTATTTATTTATTTAGTCTTCTTATCCGATCCCGTAATCAAGTGTTCGTAAAGTAAGACTCTCCGCGTGTTTACTCTGGGTTACAGAGATGGTTTTGTATTCTCCAGCTATTTCGTATGTATGTCTAATAGGCAGTGCAATCTGCTCTACACACGTTATTAACAATGTATAAACAGACCAAGAATTTGACAGAATTAATTGGTGGCTGCATAGCTCAGTTGTTAAGAGCATGCCCGGAAAGCCAATGTCCCGGGTTCGATCCGCGGTATTTCCGTAGTAAACATGTACATACACTTATACAATTCGAATCACCTCGTGCGTGGGTGAATAAAGCTAATCGCAAGGTTTTTACTCCACCAAATACACTTTAATTTGTTCTGAGCATTTTGTCGATGAAGATTTTGAACTATCATCTTCATTAAAACATCAATAAGGCTTATTTCAAAATAATTAGTTTCCACGTAATTTTTTGAAGAAAACATCAGTCTGGAGAAAGTGACACTGACACTGACATGAACGTTGACGCCACGAAGAAGAGAACGTTACCTGTAAAAAGAATGGTGATTTGCCGAAGTTAGACCAACATTCAATCTGTTTCTCGTGTTTGGGAATGTCTGAAGGAACTTTTTGTTTATGTACAAGATGCGGCTCTCATCTAACAAACGTAGAGCAATCGGTAAAGGTTCTTTCTTTGACGGTTAAAAAACTAATAATGTACAAAAGGTCACTCATTAATTTGGCGGTCACAGAAACCGTTCAAAAAATAGATTGGTACAATTACACAGTCTATGTATGTCCAGGAATGAGTTCGAATTGTTTTCGTGCGTTTTCTGAAACAATAAATAAGTGCTTTATGTGTGAGAATTTTTATACTCGCGCAATAAAGTGGTTTATAAGCCCTGCTATAAAACATATATGGTGAGCCAATTCTTGTCTAGTAGTCGGATTTTAGTAATGAATATAATGGTAATAACGTCAGTTTGTTAGGATTTAGGTCCAAACCGATTACCATCCATAGGACGTGAGTTCGAATCCCGCTTGAAGTTTTAATAATAGATGGGAACATAATATTATTATGACTGTGTTCTAAAATCTAAAGAATGTTGTGAATGTTCTATGTTTTGTGCCATAAGTTAAAGTGAATTCTGATACTATATGAATTCCACTGAACCTGAATTCTTTTCTTTTGCACTTAATTAAAATATTCGGCATCGCATCCAACTGCAGCCGTAAAACCAACGTTGATGCCATCGTTCTCGGAATAATTCTGTCTTGTTTTTTGAACGACACAAGAAGGAATCACTTTTCTATTGTTTAAGGTAGACCATGCGTTCATCCAGCTAATAAATTGTTTGTACGCTATAACACGCCACATTTTATTCGTGGCGTCTTGTAGTACATTATACACACATAACAAAAACTTGTAAAAATACAGCCAAACCTTACACACTCAAAAGAAATGAGATCTAAAAAAAAGGGCCAAGCTCATCTACCCTTCCACATTTGCGCATTCTTAATTCATAAACGTACAGTGTCCCGTAACAACACACTTGAAAAGCTTTGCAAATAGAATTGCAACTATTAATTTAAACGTAATAGTTCATCCAAATTATTTTTTCTAATTAATTTTTAACGTAATGGTCATGCAATTCTATTTTGCCAGCTTTTTCAGGGTGTTGTTACGGACACTGTACGTTTATGATTAAGAATGCGCAAATGTGGAAGGGTAGATGAGCTTGCCCTTTTTTTTTAGATCTCATATCTTTTGAGTGTGTTTAGGTTTGGCTGTATTTTTAAAAGTTTTTGTTATGTGTGGGATCTCATTACTTTTTCAAGTTTCCATTGCAAATTATTTGTTAAAAATATAATAAATTTATCAAGTCAATTTAATTGCTATGGTATTAACAATTAACAATAAAATGAAAATATAGTTGGTCCAAGACTTGCTTTTTGTAAACAATGTAGGCGATTATTGTCACGTAACTATAGTTACTTGTTGATTGTATGCCTGTATAAGGCTTTATTTTAAAAACCTTTATTTGGAAGCCTTCCAGCAATTTTTTTTAAAACTTTTTCTTTTAAAGGGAATTACATCACTATTACCTTAATGTCCATGTAAAATATGAACGTTGTTAGCCCCACCCGTTTTCGTCAGAATCGCTGGGCAATTGAAACTGACGAATTAGATAGTATGTAGTAGCCAGTAGTAACTAACATCCTTAAGTGATTTTGAGCATGTTTCAAGTCATATTTTTTTACAAGAAGGATGCTTCGTACCCAACCAAATTTGGCATGTGTTGTCGGTACCTAAATCCCCTTGATTTTGATAGTTTTTCAAGTTCACATCACGTTTCATTATGGCTGGTGACTACTCGAAATCACCCAAACTCTGCTTGCTGTATAAGGTGCCTGAGTGTGTAGCGCACCGGGCTTGGCTGCGCGCCCTAACGGGGACCTAGATAGAAGGTTTTGATTTACCATCTACGAGGACACCATATTATGTGGGCAGTTTGGAGCGTATCATGCATAAAACGACGATTTGAAATGCCGTGCGATAAGTGATGCACTCTGCACTTCCTCGAACTTTACTAATCACATCTTTCTCTGTACAGCAAACACTTTCTTCGTCATAGCTCCGAGTGATCTACACTCTAAATTAAAAGTAGCGGAAAAACACTCAAATCGAGTGAAATTTCGCTCCTTTTTTAGCTTGTATTTGCACCACTCTTTCTGAGTGACCACCACTCCTAGAATTGAGTGAAATAAATTCCACTCAATTATAGAGCGAAATTTTCACTCTGAAATAAGGTGATAATCGCTAATAAAAGATCAAATTCACTCAAATAATAGCGTATTTTGGCTTCAAAGATACTCTCTATTTAGGCTATTAATAACTCAAACAGAAGCGAAAATCACTCAAAATTGAGACAAACTAACTTCCCTAAAAAATATCGCAATTCAATCAAAAAGTAGCGGTGGGAGGGAAAGGGAGATAATCGCTCAAGTAGCTTTAAATTCAGTATACGTATTGCATATAGGTACACATGATATATTATGTTATTTTCAACTCATGTTAATAGGTCAATATCTTAAAACTACAAATACTATTATAGCAGCTGTATGCAAACATCACATTGATATGTAGATGGACGACTGCGTTCTCTCTCTTCACTGTGGACGCCCATGAAAAGGCATGCATATAATAATTTCCATTAAGTTTTTATCTTGGCCTACACATAATATATTATGTTTTTTTCAACTAAAACTAGAAAACGCTTAAGTCCCGCCGCGTTGATGGATGAGCGTTTTTGTAAGTTTTTAGTTTGCGTGGGACCACTTTTCCTTTGCAAGTGCTTTGTGAATGCATTGTAGGTGACTGTTGTCAAGTTTCAATTGTTTCTTGTTAGTTGTTATTATAAACCTCAAAAAACACATTTTAAAACCTTTATTTCTATGCATTCTGGCTAACTTTGTCAACTTTTGCAACTTTTTCTTACAAAAGGTACTACATCACCATAACCGTAATGTCCATGTGAAATATGAACGTTGTTGCCCCACCCGTTTTGGTCAAAATCGCCTAAATGTGACGAAAATATCGCACTTAAAGTAAAAAAAAACTCATATTAAAACCTTTATTTCTATAGATTCTAGCTAACTTTTTCAACTTTTTCTTTCAAAAGGTACTACATCACCATAACCTTAATGTCCATGTGAAATATGAACGTTGTAGCCCCACCCGTTTTGGTCACAATCGGTCCAAATGCGACGAAAATATCGCACTAAAAATCGAAAAACTCATATTAAACCTTTATTTCTATGGATTCTAGATAACTTTCTCAGCTTTTTATTTTAAAAGGTACTTCATCACCATAACCTCAATGTCCATGTGAAATATGAACGTTGTAGCCCTACCCGTTTGGTCAGAATCGACCCAAATGTGACGAAATATCGAACTAAAAATCGAAAACTCATATTAAAACCTTTATTTATATGGGTTCTAGCTAACTTTTTCAGCTTTTTGTTTCAAAAGGTACTACTCACCATAATCCTAAAGTTCATGTGAAATATGAACGTTGTAGCCCCACCCGTTTGGTCAGAATCGACCCAAATGTGACGAAATATCGCACTAAAATCGAAAAAAATCGTAAAAGTACGATATTCATGAGAAATATTTCTTCGATTGTACCCAAAAACGTAGCAAGTCTAAGTTCAGAGAGAAACGAAGGTCCCCTCAAATTTTCATCAAGATGGCATATGCCGTTTGCCCGGTAGAGAGCGAACAAACAGACAGCAAAACAAAAAAAAACAAACAAAAAAACATTGGAGCTAAATTTTTTGGGGGTCAGTGAAATTGAAGTCTTCGCTTCGCTCGCTACGCTCGCTACGCTCATCCAACAATGAAAACACAAGCGTGTGTTAGCGTGTACTGTGACAAAACGGACTATTTGCACGACCCACACCTGATCGAAGCAGAAAAAAAATACTAAAACAGGTTCTCTTAAAATTTATCCAATAGACTTTCTTGAAAGCCTACCACGTTAGGCGCGCCCACAAAATACCAACCAAAAAACAAACGAATAAACTAGCCAAAAGTTCAATTAACTTGACAATTACTTGGAGCTAGACTGCCTAATTAAAATTATCACATTAATTAAACACAAATAATTAAATATCTTGAAAGTTAAAATTCTAATCAAGGTTCAACCCCTCACTACTTGAGTAACAAACGTTCCTACCTAAGTGTGAACTTAGATAATAGTCAGGGTCCCTAATTAGTTCACACACTCCTCTAAACACTCACCACAATCCCACCAAAATTGAGAAGTCGCCACAGCCAACGAAGTCAACCCTCCACTGAAAGGCAACTTACAATTAACTAGAATTAGTAATGAACTGACTTCTAGCATCAATAATAGACATGAACAAATTGGGCTATATTGATAGTCACACAGCGTTTCTCCCACTTTGAGAAATACAGCGTCAAATTCCTACCTAGCTTCAGTACTGATTTCTAGCTGACGAATACATCATTTTAGTAATATAAGTCAGATGGACAATTGAGGGGCTCAGAAGCAAAGTGGACCAACCCACACTTTTTTTTAAATGGAGTTAGGTGCATTTCTGTATAACTCACATTCATAATATTAAGTGGTAAAACCAATGACGTAATATAAGCTAAGCGCTAGACACACAGTAGGGCCGTGGGGAGCGTGGATGTTGGAGCCATCATGATCAGGGAAAAACCAACCGCCATCTAATTGTATCGTACCTTTAAATTTAGCAGCCTTTGTGTTAAAGGAATTATCTCATCTTGGTAGCACTTCATAGCATATCTTGAACCATTCAATTTCACGGAAATAGATCTTAGATGCAGCTTGATCAGACATCTGGTTGCTAAGTAAATAGAGTTTTAAAACATCACTGCACGAAAACTAGTGGCCTAAAAATGACGTCACTGTACGGCCACTCATCGAGTCGACCCGAGCGTGTAGCCGGTCCGCGGCCGGCTCGCGTTACGAAGTACTCGGCTTTCAAGACCCAATCAGTCGATTTCTCGCAGCTGTGCGTTTCGTTTGTAGAGCACCAATTATGATGAAGATGATGATATTGTAGTGTATTGAATGTGTGTGTGTAAGTTGGCAGCACTGACTGACCAAAGTGAAGTAGTGAATAAAGATGGATGCTAGAAGCTAAACCTTGTCAAGTGAGTTCATTACATTGGCGACGAAAAAAAAGCGTGATTCAATTCGATGTTATACACGAAACAGTGATTGAATTCGGTAGTGTACAACAGTGTTTCAATACGAGCGAGCGTGCCACGTAAGCTACAATGGATTCAGAGAACTCCAGCATCAAACCTTTCGTGCCCGGCGTGGACCACACCAGCACCTCACAGCGATGGGACCGCTGGCTCAGGGCGTTTGACTTGTACGTCTTGTCGAAGGGCATAACTTCAGACTAAGACAAAGGGCTCTACTACTACACGTAGCGGGGCGGCTGTACAAGACATCTGGTTTGCACTTCCGTCGGCGAGCCGAGAAGTAGCCACGGTGAGTGTGAATATGCTAAATGCAAGTCTGTGTTGGACGAACAGTTCAAACCTCAAACCTGCTTCGCCCACCAGCGCCAAGTGTTTCCGCGCAATGGCGCAGGGGAGGAAACGGTGGCCCAGTTTATTACGCGTCTGAGAGGCCAGAGCTGTTACTGTGACTTTGGGGATAAAGAGGAAGATAATATCCTAGACCAACTGAGGGAGAATGCCGATTATCCGAGGTACGTAAGATTTCATTAAAGAGGGAGACAGGTTAACTGTTGATAGGGCTCAAGAGATCGCAAGAGCAATTGAAGCCTGCACACAACGTGCTAGTTTCGGGCGAGGCTGAGAACGTTGCACGGGTGACGTCATCGCCCGGCCAGTCAAGCAACCGGCGTTCCGGTCGGCCTGGCTCGAGGCTAGCATGCTATCGATGCGGTAATACCAACCATCTCGCGCGCGACGCGAAATGTCCCGCGAGAGGGAGGAAATGTATGAAGTGCGGTATTGAGGGCACTTTGCTAAAACATGTAAACCAAGGGTGACAAACATGGAAATAGACAAGATAAAAATGATTCTTCACGGAAAATGGGGTTAAAGTGCATATTTAAATGAAGGAGAAAAGAAGAAGCCCAAGGTTACACCTTTGCTGTTAGAGGGGAGATCGGGCATAAAGATTGCTTCATAAAGCTGAGGTGGGAGGTGTTTCAATTAAGCTGATGATTGATTCGGGGCTTCCTGTAATGTCCCTAGATAGGAAGACATGGGAGACTTGCAAGCAGAATAAAATCAAGGGGAAATGTACAGTTACTACAAAAACATTTATCCTTATGGGAGTACCCAAACCCTTAAAGTATTAGGCAAATTCACCACAGAAGTGAAAATTGGGAGGGAAAAGGGCCAAGAAACAATATTTTACGTGGTAGACGGTGACGGAGTACCGCTCTTGGGAGCAGTTCTGCCAGAGACCTGGGCGTTTTAAAACCGGGTTTCCTCTGAATGCAATAAGTTTCCAGCCCACCCAAGAAGAGAATTCTACACTGCAAGAGAATTCTATACTGCAAGAGAATTCTACACTGCAAGAGAATTCTACACTGCAAGAAAAGACTACGCTGCAAAGGTTAAGGAAGAATTCCCAACTGTCTTCACCGGCGTAGGTAAGCTTAAAGATTTTAAGTTGAAACTTTGCATTAAGACAGATGTCACACCAGTGGCATTGCCAGTCAGGAAGACGCCTCACCAGCTAAAGACGAAGTAAGTGAGAAAATAGAAGAACTCCTAGCTAATGACCTTATAGAGGAGGTGCGTGAACCAGCAGAGTGGGTTTCCACCGGTGGTGTTGACTCAGACCAATTCAGGTAAGCTGCAACTATGTGTCGACATGAGGTTGCCAAACGCTGCAATTGTACGGGAGCGACACATGATACCAACCATTGAAGAGATAACGCCGGAACTACAAGGAAGCACTGTGTTCAGTAAGTTGGACCTTCGCTCTGCGTTCCACCAGATTGAGCTCGACGAGGGTCCACGAGGGATAACAACCTTTATATCCAGCGCAGGGTTTGTACAGGTACAAAAGGCTGTTTTTTGGGATCAACTGCGCGCCCGAAATATTTCAGCGCATAATAGAAGACGTTGTAGCCGAGTGCGAAGGAGTATGCGTCTTTATCGATGACTTCATTGTTCACGGGAAAACCCAAGCACAGCACGACCACAGACTGCGGATTGTGATGCAGACATTCGCAGAGAAGGGGCTCACACTTAATCCAGACAAGTGTGAGATCAGCAAACCTAAAGTGGACTTCATAGGGCACCTGATTTCCAGTCAGGGGATCAAGCCACTACATAGCAAAGTACTGGCGGTCCGGGACTTTAGGGAACCAAAAACTAAAGAGGAATTGAAAAGTTTCCTTGGTATGGCAGGGTACTGCTCCAGGTTCCTTCCCAACTATTCTACGGCTACAGAGCCGCTGAGGCGACTTTTGAGACAAAACATTAGCTTCAAGTGGGGGCAGGAGCAGACGGATGATCAGACGAGAGAACTTTGGGATTCTATACACCGGGAGCACCGACGACGAACATCGCAGATGCTAGCCCGTATGGGCTCGGGGCCGTCTTAGTTCAAGAACAGGAAGACGGGCCAAGGATAATAGAGTTCGCAAGCAGGTCACTCACAGATGCCGAGAAAAAGTTCAGTCAGGTCGAACGCGAGGCACTTGGACTGGTATGGGGGTGCGAAAGATTCCACCACTACGTGTACGGGGGCGAGTTTACATTGATTACCGACCATAAACCACTCCAATTCATTTTCGGGACCAAGTCCAAGCCATGCGCGAGAGTAGAGCGATGGGTGCTTAGACTCCAGTGCTATAACTACAAGGTAAAATACCAGCCAGGGAGAAGCAATATTGCTGATCCACTGTCGAGACTATCAGTTAACTCGAGGAATACCGAAACAACAGAAGATCCAGATCATCATGTTCGATGGGTGGCAAGTCAAGCTGTTCCCAAAGCTATGAGCCTGGAAGAAATCGAAAAAGAATCCAGACAAGACCAGGAAACATCTCTATTAAGGAGGAGCATCGAAACCGACACATGGCCGGATGAGCTGAAGAAATTCAAACTCATCAAAAGTGAACTATGCGTATACCAATCCACGGTTATCCGGGGAACCCGCATATTCCATACCTACAAACCTAAGAGACAGGGTGCTCGAACTAGCACACCAGGGGCATCCTGGCATAGTCTTGATGAACAGAAATTGCGTTCAAAAGTCTGGTGGCCAGCATTAGATAAGGCAGTGGAAACGTTCTGCAGACACTGCCATGGGTGCCAGGTGGTCAGCTCACCCAGCCGCCCAGAACCTGTGATTAGAACCAGATTACCAGACAGACCGTGGCAAGACTTGGCGATAGACTACTTGGGACCCGCTCCCAAATGGACCAATACGTGTTTTGTTGTCATCGACTACTATTCAAGATTCCACGAGGCCGTGCTATCACCTAGCGTCACAACCGCTAAAACTATCGACCTGTTAGAAGAAATCTTCGCACGATTCGGACTACCGGAATCGATCAAATTGGACAATGCGGCATACTTCACTAGCAACGACTTCCATGATTATTGTATCACCAACAACATCGAGTTGAGATACTCGACGCCAGAGTGGCCGCAGGGGAATGGCGAAGTGGAGCGACAGAATCGGTCCATAATGAAGAGACTTCGCATAGCAGCAGCAGCTGATCAAGACATCAGACTGCCTTGAGAAATATCTCTTTCTCTATCGAACAACACCCCATTCTACAACGGGCTGCACTCCGGCTTCATTGATGTTTGGACGAGAGCTTCGTGACAAAGTTCCAAGTATACAATCATGTACCTATCCAGATGAAGAATTCCGAGATCGGGACAGGGAAATGAAGGAGTTAGGGAAAACATACATCGATCAAAGACGAGGGGCAGTAAGCAGCAACATATCTGTAGGAGACTACGTGTTGGCGCGTCAAGAGAAACGCAACAAGTTTACCACACCGTATAACACAGTACCGTTCGAGGTTACCGAGAGGGATGGCAACGCCGTGACGATCTGTTCGCCAGCCGGTGCACAGTACCGTCGGAACGTGAGCCACGTACGGAAGTACTACTCCCCACAACCTGCAAGCCCTACACTCAATCCAATCCCTTCGACACATATCACAAATCCCGAGAACCATGTTCCCGACCAACCAGCAAATACCTCATTGGAGAACAATCATCACCCTCCTCCTATAGTCACAATAATCAAAACATAGATGTTCCATTGTCTCTACAGTCTCCTAGACCTGTAGCAGGAGACAGATCAACCCCGCTCCGACCAGGAACCGTGGGAGCGAAGAGGCCAGGCCGAGCCGCCAACGCAGACCCCCGGTTTTGGATGAGTGACTATCAACTGTAGAAGATTAATGATCATGTGAGGTGTCCTTATCATTCCATTGACAATTCCGATTATTAGTAGTTTAATAACAAAATAGTTCGTCCACATCAGTAGTTTACCAACGTGGAAGTTTAATTATGTTTATGTTAATGAAACGTAGTATGTAGTTCAATCATAACCATAATTATTAGTGATTACATAAGAAGAAGTGAAGATCAAAGACATTATAAATCATTATCCATTCAATATAATATTGGAGGTACCTAGTTTGTAGTTTCAAATCACTTTGAGAAAAAGGGAATGATGTAGTGTATTGAATGTGTGTGTGTAAGTTGGCAGCACTGACTGACCAAAGTGAAGTAGTGAATAAAGATGGATGCTAGAAGCTAAACCTTGTCAAGTGAGTTCATTACAGATATGATGATGATGATGAATTATTATCAGTTATGATGATTATGATCAAGTATAGCGAGTATACCACGTGCTTCTATTCCTTCGTATGGATAGTGAACTCGCTTTGGAAGATACTTGAGTCTTTCTTTGTGGTAAGATTCTAGGGCACCTGTGTAAAACATGTTATTTTGTATGTCAAATTCACATTACATTATGATCTAGGTACCAAATATGAAACATTTATTGATATATACGTTTTAGCAGTACGTTCATGCAGCAATATAATATTCATGTTGTGAATGTGTGATATGTGTGTTTGGGCGTGTTTGGGGGGGGGGGGGGGGGGGGGGGTGGCATCTCACCCTATCGTCATCTGTGTTTTCTTTATTAGAAATGATATGTATTTGTTTGAATACGAGTGCGTTGGTAAGTGCGTGGAAAGAAGTATCCTCAAGTATCGCATCACTTATCACGTATACAACACAGATTGCGCGCTGGGTGTTTACGACCGCTCAGATAAATGTGTGTGCGAGCTTGTGTCATGTACAGTCGTGTTAGGAAGGTTCTATTTCTAATGTTATTGTCTGCTAGATGGTTTGGGACTTAAGTTGGGTTGAACCTCGCGCACAACGCTCTTCTGTAAAGAATGACTGTTTATTATCATTGATTTTGAATGATTCTACATATGATGGTTATTGCATATACATGCATTTGCTCACAATATTAGGACAAAATGTGCACGGAAAAATATAAATAAATATTTTTTATGAAAAATAAAGACAGGATGACAATAGTTGCTGGTATGCTTATGATAACTTATCACAGTTTGGAAACCGATGAAATGATAGCCGTTTGTGTAATTTATTTTCTATATTATTTTTATATTCACCTGCACTTGATCACCATTTTATAATTTAGACTAACTATACACCATTATAATATGCATCGATATTATTACATTATTACTTCAGCTGATGCAAATTCTTTCACCGCACTATTGAATGATGATACTATACCTGCAATGTTATCTCTTTATGCGGGGCGGGGGACCGAGCGTGCATACGAAGCTCAAGTCAGCCAGCGAGCCGGGCGTACAATGACGTCATTCCACGTTCGGCCGGAAAACCACTAAAATCGCTGCCGAGCGCAGCAGAATTTTTTGGGATTTTTTCCCTTTTAACCAACGTTCTAAAACATCAACACCTTTAACATATTAAAAGTTTTTCCAAGTTGATATACCGACTTTAACAAGCGGTGTAAAACCAAAACCACAAGATGGCGATTTCTCGGTATTATTGAAGAAAAACAGTTTTTCTTCCGCAAATCTCTCAGTTACTCCAATTTCCGAATAAAGCAATTCAAGTTGGTGGACTATCATACTATTGTTTATCTGCATTAGGCTTTTAGTAATCAAAACTAGTTATTTGTGCGGGATGTGTCTGAACAAGGTCGTGCAGGTTTAGGGTTGCCTAGGAGAGGCCTAGGGCTTGTCAAACGTGTTATGTTAGCATTAATTGAATATAGTCCTATAGCCTAATGGAACTTTAGGCCTACACTGTTGTATTATAAATAATTTTCTACATCTGGGCCTAGGCCCGGGACGGTTTTTTGATTTGTTTTATGAGAGTTATGACAACTTTTCTCGTTTTACACATAGACGCAAAATTTAAAATGTCCGCCATCTGTTTACGTATTTTCTTATCCCGCGTCGATCAAATAATCCACTGCATCATAGTTCATTCAACTAGATGAAGTATCTATGTTGCAGTGAAATGATTTTTCCCTGATCATGATGGCTTCTAACGTCCATGCTAGCGCTCGGTTGGAAGGATAGGAGACTGAGCGTCTAGCGCTTTGCTACGCAAAGCTTATGTACGTCATTGGGTAAAACGACCAACCTCTCACCGCCACCGTTATCATGTTTGTTTGAAGAAAACAGTTGGACCAACCTAAATTCATGAAAAAGTATCAGAGGCAAAGTGGACCAAGCCACCAAATGTTTGTTATTGTCTGCCGCATCTTCGTATATTTTACCAGATGAGTTTTGTAATGATATTATAATAGTTTTTTTGTTGACATTAATAATGATTTATGCATATACTTAAGCACATTACAGTCACAAAATGATTTAGACCAAGCCACAAGATAAATTTAAAATAACAAAATTGTTGAGAGGCAAAATGGACCAACCACTTTGATAAGAGGCAAAATGGACCACCTAAGGTATTTTCTACTGAAGAATTGTTGAGAGGCAAAATGGACCAACCACTTTGATAAGGTATTTTCTACTGAAGTTATGAATTTTTAATAAATTTCAAGATGTGATATTTTAAGTTAATATGTTAGGAAAGCAATAGACTGCATTTCAAACCTAACAGTTTAAGCTGCATTTTATAAATTGCTCCCAACTTTAAGTCAAATTATCTCAGAAAGAGAATTGTGTGGGTTGGTCCACTTTGCTTCTGAGCCCCTCAATCTAGGTGCCCGTTAGGGCGCCGCAGCCAAGCCGTAGCGCGCTACACACTCAAGCACCTTATACAGCAAGTAGAGTTGGGGTGATTTCGAGGTGTTACCCAGCCGTCATGTAACGTGATGTGAACTTGAAAACTATCACAATCGAGGGGATTTAGGTACCTGACACACATGCCAAATTTTATTGGGTACGATCATTCCTTCTTGGTGAAAAATGGCTTGAAACATGCTCAAAATCACTTTAAGGATGTTAGCTACTGCTACTGCTACTGCTACTGCTACTGCTAACATCTAATACGTCAGTTTTAATCGGCCCGCGATTCTGCCAGACGGGTGGGGCTACAATGTTCATATTTTACATGGACATTAGGTTATAGTAATAAGTTTCTTTTGAAAAAAAAGTTGAAAAAGTTTGCTGGAAGGCTTCCAAATAAAGGTTTTAAATAAAGCCTTATACACTAGGCATACAATCAACAAGTAACTATAGTTACTTGACACTTGTTGACGGTACAAGCAGAGTTAGGCGGGAAAGTGCGATACGTAAACAAATGGCGGACATTTAAAATTTTTCTTCTTTGTGTGGAACGAGAAAAGGTGTCATTATACTCTCATAAAACAAATCAGGAACCGTCCCTGGCCTAGGCCCAGATAAAGAAATTATTTATAATACAACAGTGTAGGTCTAAAGTTTCCATTAGGCTAAAGGACTAGATAAATAAATACTTACATTACATGTTTGACAAGCCTAGCCAACCCTAGGCCAGCACAACCATGTTCTGACAAACTTCCCGCACAAATAACTAGTTTTGATTACTAAAAGCCTAATTCAGATAAACAATAGTATGATTGTCCACCTAGGCTTTACAAAAATGTTCGGAAATAATACACATATTCTTTTCTTTTTAGCCATGTTTAGCCATGATCAAAGTCAGCTTGCTGCTACACACAATGTCAAAGCGAGGTGTCGAATATTAGCGTGCTCATCTGTTTGTTTACATAATTGCAACAATCAAATCATTTCATGCAACTCGTCTTTCGATTGGCCCGCGTTTATGAAGGCACTGCCATCTAGAATAAATATAGAACGTTTTCGAGCTCTTTGCTACGCAAATCTTTTTAAAGTGTCTGGATTTCGTGAACCGTACCCCACGTGAATAACAGCAATACTCTTTCAACTCACAACCCATGACGTTTTCTACGATACCGTTCAAGAATACCAATTTCTTCGATAACGAAAACGACTTCGTTTCAAATTGCGTTTTCAACTCATCTCCACGAACTCAAGAATTGGGGTCCATCCTTTTACTCGTCGTTATACCATGGGTTTTTTTGCGCATTCTAAAATTCATAAACGTACAGTCCCATAACACATCCTCGAAAGTTGGCAAAAAAATTGCATGTTAAAAACGGAGTTAATTCAATAATTTTATTTTTATTTTAAGTGGCTATACCTAAAAATTTTTTTAAATATTGTAGACCATCGCTGAGTCAGGGCCCAACAACAATAACTACGGGGCGAAGTTACCTTTCCCCTCCCTGATAGAGATAGCGCCCGGGTCCCTGTGTTTCAGGAATCCGGGATTTTTAAGCTATCTGGTTCATAGTATTACACTACCACTCGGAAGGGATTGCCATTTATTACACTCAATAACAATTAACACAACTTTCAAGGCTTAACAACACTACTGGTGTAATGACACTATTGTGCAAAACTTACCCAGAATCCTTTCTACTCATTTTCTGGCAACACACCCCTCTCTCCCCCTGGGATCTTCTTCGGGTTCTTTCAGCATTCTTCTTCGATCATTTTCAATAAATCCCCCAAAACACACTGATATCTTAAAGTTCCCAATCGTTCATTAATGTTTCACGCCCATTTTAGTGGTAGCTAAAAAGTTATTTCCGATATCATTACGAGACACATGCAGCTACATTTTTTCACTGATTTCCCTTTAACATCTTTTTGAAATCCTAGTTGATACAATGTTTTTTGAAATAATGTGTTATTTTTAAAACATTATCGTTTTAAATCTTTAAGACGACAAACACTAATTTATTTTGTATTTTTCATAATTCCCTTTAAATATAAGCTGTAAATAATGATTTTCTAAGACATTTTCCCCGATGTCATTAGAACACATGTAAAATAATCTTTAACTGACTTTTTAAAAACACTTTTTGGGAAATCATTTTGATACTATTTTTTTTTAGAAAAAATGTTTTTTTGGTAAACTTTAAAAACCCTCTTTAATACCCATACACACACAATTTTTTCAATTTTTCGTTAAATTCCTAAAATTAAAAGATGTCCTTGTTTTATTTTTAAAAGACATTTTCCCGTGCCTTACAAACTGTCTGTTTGTATTTTTAAACTGACATCCTAAGTACTCTTTTTAAAATCCGGGTGATACACCTTTTTTGAAATAATTCCTTTATTTGGATGAGCGTAGCGAAGATTCCATTTTCACTACCTGGGAAAAAATGGAATGTTTTTTTTTTTCTTTTTGTTTTTTTGTCAGTTTTTTTAAAACACAATTCCGGCAAAACAAAAACCCCAAATTGCGATAAAATTTTTTGGAGTCTTTCGAAATCTCTGAATTTGAACTGCCACTTTTTTAAGCGCAATCAAAAGCTTATTTCCCCTTTAAAGATCCAATTTTACGTTTTTTTTTTTTTTCTTTTAAAAAAACATTTTCTTCGACTTATATCACCTACATACTTTTTTTCCGATTGTAATTTTTTTAATAAAACCCTTTAAAATTTTTACGAATAAATATATTCGTGTGTAATTTTAGTTTAAATCGAAAAATTTTTTCTTTGAAAATTGAAATTTTTTACGATTTTTTTTTTTAAAACTTCTTCGACTTATTACACCTACTGCGTATAAGATTCAATGTTTTTTTTCAGCATTTTAATTTTTTAAATTTAATATTTAGTGTAAAATTTGAGCGCGATCAAAAAATTATTTCTCGGAAAATTGAAATTTTTTTAGGGTTTTTTTTTTCGTTTAAAAAAAAAAATTCTTTGACATTTAACACCTACTGTTTTTTCAGATTGTAATGATTTTTAACAAACCCTTTAAATTTTATGTTTTTATATATTTGTGTCAATTTGGCGCAATCAAAAATAATTTCCATAAAAATCGAAATTTTTACACTTTTTTCTTTTAAAAAAATATACGCTCACCCTCGCCAAAAAAAGCTTTTGCGAAGTTTCCAATGAAAAGTTTTCCCGAAGATTTTAAATTTTATAGCCCCCACATAAAAGTGTTTTATTTGATATTTTAGTTTTATTATAAATTTTTTGCTGTCTTTAAAGTAAAAGTTTAAGACATCTTCCCGAGTCTTACAAAACGGGGGAAATTTTCGTGTTTACATTATTTATTGAAAACGTAACGATATCTTATGTTTTTATTTAAAAAGAAAAACATACTTTTTATGCACTGCTTTTCCTATTTGGTTTTCCCTTAAATGTTTAGGCACTGTTTAGCAACTTTGTGTATTTTTCCCGGGGATAGTTAACAAATCATAATTATTTTTTTTGTTAATTTGACACAATTTTTCCTGCAATGACTTGCTCAGCTAGTATTTTGTGTAGGCCTCTTAAAAAAAATAAAAAATTTTATAAATGTGGAATGGGGAATAAAAGAAAGTTTACAAACGCTTTTCAGGCGGTTTTGGTAAGCGTATTTTTTTTTTAAACGAAAAAAGCGAAAAATTGCGATTTTCATGAAAATTATTATTCGATTGCCTCAAATTTCACACAAATTAAAAATTTAAAAAAATTAAGGTTTCTTAAAAAATCATTAAAATGGATTAACATGTAGGTGTTTAATTGAAAAATTTTTTTTTAAAACGAAAAAACGTAAAATTGCGATTTTTTAAAAAATTTTTTTCGATCCGCTCAAATGTACAACTATATAAATTTAAAAAATTTAAAGGGGTTCTGTAAAAAATCATTACAATGGGCAAAAGCAATGGTGTTATAAGTCGAAGATGTTTTAAAAATTTAAAAAATCGAAAAATTGCTATTTTTCATAAAAAAAAAATTTTTGATTGCGCTCAATTTCACTAATATATTATATATAAATTTAAAAAATAAGGTTCTGTGAAAAAATCATTAAAATCGGAAAAGCTGTGGGTGTTATAAGTCGAAAAATTTTTTTAAAAATCAAAAATATCGTTAAATTGCGTTTTTAATGAGAATAATTTTTCGATTCGCTAAAAAACGTGTCAGTTCAATTTTAGAGATTTCGAAAACCCCCTAAAATTTTTAAAGCATTGAGTACGGGTTTGCCGAATCGTGTTAACAAACAACAAAAGTAAAAAAAAGAAAAAAGAAAAAAGAAAAAAAAAAAAACATTCCTAATTTTTTTTTTTCCAGTTATTGAATGGGGAAACTTCGCTTGGGGGGTCGCTACGCTCATCCAATTATTATGACGTAAAACGTCGAGCCAAATAATACAAATGCTAATACGTTAGTTTAAAAAAGGGGGTTTAAGTTTAGTATTAGTGTTTTAGGGCGCTTCAACGGCAAAGTTATTCGCGCCTCTCCTGATTTATTATGATTAATTTCGTCAAAAGGGGGTGTATACGTGTCACACACAGGGGCGACTGTGCCGATTCGAAGACAAACAATGACGACCCGACGTGAAAACCCCTTTCCCCCCCCTCTTACCCGTGCGGTTCTGACCCTGCGCCCCTCCTCCCCCC
This sequence comes from Sweltsa coloradensis, assembly GCA_024449915.1. Lineage (NCBI taxonomy): Eukaryota > Metazoa > Arthropoda > Insecta > Plecoptera > Chloroperlidae > Sweltsa > Sweltsa coloradensis. The sequence goes on from JAMZAV010001094.1 coordinate 249,073, forward strand.
CCCCCCTAGGGTTTAAATGGTGCATTATGACCTAACGGTTGACGCTCCCCATCGAAATAAACCAAAAAAAAAAAATCCAAAACAATTTTACTATACAAAAAAGCTCAAAAGCGCTATTCCCCAAAAATTTCCCTCAACTTTTTATAAAAAAAAAATGAAAAATAGGCCCATCAGACATTACCTAAAAATTTGGTTTAAAAACCCTTGTTCCCTTTGATGGGAACGAAAATTAAACGAAACAGGGTTAAACCATTAATCTACCATACAAAACACCGGATTAAATTTTTTTTATTTTTTTAAACCCTTTTTCACCTCACTGTTGATTCAATATTCTGGGAAAAATCAAATGTTTTTTGATGCACATTCTGAATAAAACATTCTGATTATGAACGTTAAATAGGGATTTTTTTGTATATATTTTTCTTCTTATCATAATTTTTGATGCCATTCAAAATATTTAAAAAAATTTCCAATTCAAAAATAAAAATAAAATCTTTTTTAAATCATTTTATTATACAAAATGTTTTTTTATTTTGTAGGCCTTCTATACAATGATCAATTCTAATTTAGGGGGATATTATTTTGGGAAATTTTTTATTGGCTGGGGAAAAAAATAACTTTTTAAATTTCGAGAAAATTTCAGATTTTCAATTTTTTCTCTCACGTCTTTAACCCCAAAAAAAGGGAAAAGAACTGAAACACAAAGTAAAAAAACCCTAAAAAAATTAAATTTTTAGAAAAGGGGGGGCCCAAAAAATTGCTAAAGACCACGAAAATTACAAATGTTAGTAGAGCGCCGAACAGCCGCAGACCCTCGCGCGCGGGCCCTCTCATATGCCTTTAGCGTGGCGGTATCTCAAGCCACCGTGTCCGAGGGAGAAGGCGTTCGCTATAGGTAGGGGGCCCGGGGTTTCCTCCTGGTCTTGGGGGTATAATTTTGATTTGATTCTTCTCTATACAGTCATCAGGTACCGTGGTACTCTGCCAGTCAAAACAAATTCGTAAATTCGAGGAAATATTCTTTTATTAAAATTTTTTGCCATTGGGGGCTTCATTGCGTGCTACTAGATCGCGCTAGTGTTTTTCTTCCGGACCGTGTCTCCTATTTACTCTAAGGATTCATTTAAAGATATATCTTACCACCCATAAAAAAAAATTTTCCAAAAAATCATAAAAAAAAAGACCTTCAATGACATCATTACGAACCTATAGTGGGACATTTAGAGAAAAGAAGACATCATAATATATCATAGTGAATCTTTTGACCTCCTAAAAATCAGTGAATTCATTACAGTGACCTCTTAAAAATAAAATCAAAACTTCACTTTGTTTGCTGGGCCCCTCGTTAGTCCCCCGGGTCTACCACCGACCCGTCATTAAATAGTTGTCCTACGTCATTCCCCCCACTCTCTCCTTCTCCATTTCCCAGAGATGTTTTTAGTCGTGTTTATGTTCTAGTTATTCGGCTTATTGTTGTACCAGTCACGTTCTTGGATAAACAAACAGTCAAACTGAAGGGGTGTGAAACAATATGTTTTCACTTTTTTTTCCCACAACACCAAACTGGGCACAAAACAATCGACGTCACACTAAAACATTCCCTTGTTTATATGGGTTTTCACAACCGAAAAAACCACAATAAAGACTTTCTGTCAGGCAAATCTTCCCATCCTTATTACATCCCCCGGCCTTCCTGAAATCCGGCCCTCCGGATTTATACCATCCACACTCTTCCGTTCTTCTTGATCTTCATATAACAGTGGAATGTACTTGTCCAGACAACCATAAGAGAGAGAGAGAGAGAGAGAGAGAGAGAGAGAGAGAGAGAGAGATAAGTGAGGAGAGACCGTCGGTAGTAAAAACCGGGGACTGCAGACCCCGAACACACGATTGGAGAAAAGAGTGAGTTACCAGTACTAAGTATCCAACCCCAACAATGAATTTAACCCTCCCCAGAAACAAAACAAACCCCTACACTTTCATCAAATAAAAAATGAAACAGTCTTACTCAAACTTATTCACACACAAATGATACCAAAAATAAATAAAACAAAAAATAAATAAACTCGACTCGAAATCCATAATGGTCATAAATTAAACATTACACCCTCTTGCATTGGGTCAAAATCACAGCAACAATACTTACATCGTGAACTTGTGTAAGTAAAAAACATAACAACACAAACATATTAAACAACAACAACAACAAATATCTCAATTCTTTAAAAACAAAACAATACAGACCATTATTGTATTAAAACCCTAATCATTTTAATGATGATAATACTAATTTTGAATCCAGCAATCCCTTCGTTCAATACGACCAGTTGATGTACTCGACAAACTTCCATCAAGGGTCACCTTTTTTTTTTTTTTCGGGCATCTCCCACGGCCGTCAGCGATTTTGCCATCCAAAACTAAAACAAACAAACAAACAAGGGCAACATACTGAAACTTAAGACCATAAGTCACTCAAATCGCTGACATCACATGACATACATAATATCAGTACATAGCCAACGGAATTTTTTTACTGAAAAATTACTCCAGTAAATTTATGAAAGAAATTGAAACTTAATTAACTAACAATTAATAAAAAGCACAAATAAAATGTTCCCCGCCAGTATTAGCCCACTGTTGTTTCACGTAGTATTTATTTTTTCACTTCCCCTCGTACCCCTCTTTCTTATCATATCTCTGATTTTAAACCTGACCTAGACAGGTCGTTGGCTCGTCTCTGTTGCATTCGAACTGCCATAGCATTCAGACCTCAGTACGGCTGTCTGTTCTAGACAGTGAAATTATTCGCATATTTCATAGTTGCCTCGAGAGCGACAGCCAATAAGTTTTCTTCCGTGGTCACTCGTGACACTTTCTTAAAAACACACACAGTTCACAGTGGTTTACAGTGATATTAAGTTGATTTTTTTTTTTCGTGTGTCTTACGTATGTTGTTGTTGTATCATCTTTTTTTGCTACTTTCATCACTATCGATCCCCTTCTATCTCTCACTAGGCTTACCTATCATTTTCCCTCTTCATCACCTACATCGACACCTCGCTCAACGGCAAGTTGGGCCGTCTTCCACAAGCCAACTGCCCTCGAAGCCAAGGTAAGCTCGATTGTGTTTTTGTTTTTTCCCATTTTTCCCCTCGTTTCTATTGGCTCTCGTTTTGGTGCCAACTTTTGGTCCGTCCGAACAGGATGAAAACTTTGCTTTTTTCATTTCGGATTTTCTTCATTTGTCTTCTCATTGTATTGTACTTATTCGCTAAAGTTGCTGTGCATTTTGGTCCACTCGTGCCGAATATTTTTTCGTTTTTTTCATTATACGTCCACTTTAAAAACCATTAAAATATTTTCTCGCATTGTTGTTTGTCGATATGCGATCTCTCATCACTGGGTCATACTCGGCGTGTGCATGACTCATAAAACGCAGTTTTTACTAGTTTTATTGTTCATTGTCGCAGGGCGAGCATTTGTTTACATTCTCTCGGTCGCGTGTATTTTATACACGTCGCTAGTTATTTTGTCCTGACTTCCCGGGTTCGATCTTACCATTTTGTTTTTCATTGTTTTTTTTTCAATGCACTCGCAATAGTCACTCCCTTTTTCTTTTTTTTATTGTCGTCTTAGTTTCGGTTATCATGACCAAGCGGGAAACGGCAACGTAGCTTGCTTCAGCTAGAAGAGAGCGTATATTTGCCTCAGTGCAACGCTCATATGACGCTTTTTCAAGAGCTTCAAGACGAGGAAGCTTCTCGTCACAGATCGCGGTTCGACAATTTTGACCAGTTGGAAACAGATTTTCGAAGCGGTTCAGAGCGAAATATTATTTTGCTAATTCTCAGCTCGAGGAAGGTGTCAACCCCTTCCTGTCAACGCAGTACAAGCCAGCTTTGAGAGCCTTCTCTACTCGGCACGCGATAAGTATCTCGCCATAGTCGCGCGTATCCCAGATGCATTCCTGTGAATCCGCCATCTACGTCGCTGCTAAAGTTAATACGCTACCCAATATTCAATTGCCATATTTGCAGGCGACATGACTCAGTGGCCAACTTCTATGCTCTTTTCGCTCCCTTGTCCATGACAACGAGTCATTGAACAATGTACAACGCTTCCACTATTTGCGTTCTTCTTTGCGAGATGCTGCATTGGCTGCAATTAATGGGTTTCAAATTTCAAGCGCTAATTATACCTTGCCTACGACGCGCTAGTGTCGCGCTATCAGAACAAGCGCTTATTGGCCGCTATGTATATTCAACAGGTACTCTATTTCACTCCATTGAAATCAGGTAGTCATGCTAAGTTACGCAGTTCTTGCAAGTTCATCGTAATTCCGTGAACGCTCTCAAGGCTTTGAAGATTCCTGATTAGCTGACTTTCCCCTTTTCTGTCACTTATTTTTGTCAAACTTAGACACACAAACCCGAAAAAACTTCGAGGCCAAGCATTCTGCGTTCTCTACTCCGACTTATCAGCAGCTTATCACGTTCTTGGACGATGCTTCAAGGACGCTTGAGTTGTGCTGTCTGGATAAACCGGGTTCGACCCCAGTTAAGGCGCAGCCCCTACGGCGCAGTCATCGAGGAAAGTCAACTCATTGCTCGTTGCAAACGCCAGCTCACATGACTCCAGTGAACATAACCCTGCTTCAGGCTTGTCAGCCGGCAAGCTAAAAGCCGTCCTCACCCACTTGCCCATTATGCCAAGTTCTCACACCTTGTATAAGTGTCAAACGTTTCTCAAGCAATCGCTGCCCGACAAGTACGCTATTTCCAGGCGATTACGTCGCTGTTTAAATTGCTTGGGACTTCATTCACAATCCGAATGTAAATCCGAACGTTCATGCTGGACGTGTCACAGCACTCAGCATCACTCGTTTGTTGCATCCGATGAAAGCACCAACGCCGACTATCAACCATCTTGATAACAGCTCTACTCAGCCTACAGGCACGATCGCAGCTCGTACTTTTTCCTGTCGTATGGAGGCTAACCCCGCCCACTCAGCATGTCGCCCTTTGGGTACCGTGAGAGCTTTAATTCGGGATGCTGCGGGACAACATCACCCTATTCGTGCCGTCATAGATTCTGGGTCTCAGTCTCAGCTATTACTCATTCTCTCGTTCAAGGTCTCGGATTGAAGGTAAAAACCCAGCCCTATCAACTGTCTGGAAATAGGGCAAGCGGTTACCAAGGGTTTCATGGCAATGTGCTCTGTGACATTGCTTTTTTCCGGTTTTAAAATCCAAACCATCATCTCCGCGTTCGGGCACTCGTTCTGTCTGCCATTTCAGATCGCCTTCCTACTACCTCCGTCCCTATCGAGGTGTTCGAACGCTATCGTGGGCTCTCGTTGGCCGACGATAGGTTTCATCTTCCAGACAAAATCGACTTCCTGATAGGAGCGGATCTCTATCCGGATATTCTTAGTAGGACCAGCGATGTAGTCATTGGAGGCCAACCCTCCGCTCTCAACACCCTGTTCGGATGGGTGATCTTGGGTTCGATTCCGGCATCGGGACTTGAGTCTCAGGCCCCATGCTCCCTTTTCGCATGTTAAAGCTCCATCGTTGGATCGTTCTCTTCGCATTTCTGGGAAACTGGGGAGGTTTCGCGTCCTTCTCAGAAGAATCCAGATGATCAGCTGTGTGAAGACCAGTTCGTGGCCTCACACACTCGAGACGATGCGGCGTTACTCTGTAGGCTCCCATTCAAGCCTCACTGCGTGCCTCTTGGCTTCAATCGCAATGTGCCTTCTCAGTTTTCTCAGTCGGGAAAACGTCGCCTCAAGCGCGTTCCTGAGCATGACGTTCCCTTATCACAAGTTCATGGGGGAGTACGCGGATCTTCAGCACATGCAGCTTGCTGTCACGTCATCGGATTACGTGATTCCACACCATGCGTGCACAAGGCTTCAAGTTTCGTCAACGAAGCTTCGAGTCGTGTTCAACGCCTCTGGGGCGGAAACGCGCATGGTGCTTCCTCTTAATCAGCAGCTGTTAATCGGTCCCAAGCTTCAGCGAATCTCCCAAGTATCCTGATCAACTTCAGGACTTATCCCATCGCTATCTGTGCTGACATCCGCCAATTGTACAGGCAGATTCGTATTCTACCAGCTGTCGTGTCCATCAGCACATCTTCTGGCGCCCGAATCCTGACTCGGCTGTCTTGGAGTACGAGCTCAATACTGTCACCAAAGGGGTTAGCTCCATCAGCTTTTCTTTCTCAACGAGTTTTACACCAGCTGGTCCAAGACGACGGGGCGCCCTTCCCTCTTGCCTCTTGTGCGATTACGTTTGACACGTACATCGATGCCATCGTCTCAGGCGCTAAGGACCTCGCTAAGGGCTATCGCTCTTCAAGAAGAGCTCACGCTGTTACTTTCCAGTGGAGGCTTCGAGCCTCGTAAATGGGCCGCAATCTCCCCGCTGCCCTTGCGACCCTTCCCGAGGGCCATCTGGAAAAACCACTTGCGTTCTCCCCCTGAAGAGCAGGGAATCAAGATCTTGGGCTTATTGTGGGACCCCCCCACTGACGCCCTTCTCATTCCGTGCTCAGCCATTCGAAGGCCATTTGACGAAGCGCTCAGCACTCTCCTACATCGCCAGGATATTTGATCCGTTAGGATTTCTCTCGCCATTTGTCTTCTTCGTGAAAATCTTTCTCCAGAGATTGTGGATGTCTCATTCTCAGTGGGACAACCACTCTCCGACGGCTCTCAAAACACTTGCACTCCGCCGTCGCCGACGTAGCTCAACTCTTTAAGTTTCGTGTCCCACGTCACTTCCCCTCACTTTCACGGCGTCCTCCGGATAGTTGGATTTTGCGACGCTTCAAGAAAGGCTAAAGCCGCGTCTTGTACCTCCACATGACGTCGGGTTCCACCTTTCACGTTAGCCTTCTCCGAGCCCGTAGAAAGTTGCTCCAGTCAAGACGTTTGACCATTCCAAAGCTCGAGCTGTCCCGCGGCTCTGCTGCTTGCCCGTCTTCTCCAAGCTGCCTTGCCTGCACTCAACTCTCTCACCCTGAACGCCATCGTACTTTACTCGGACTCAACTATCGTTCTCGCATGGCTAGCTACACCTCCTCATCGGCTGAAAACGTTCGTGGTCGTAGAAATCCTGGAGCACACCTCACCGTCCGATTGGGCTCACGTTCCGTCCACTGAGAACCCAGCTGACTGTGCCTCCCGTGGTTTGACGGCATCTGAAATGCTACTTCACCCTTTGAGGCAGTTGGGACCGCCCTTTCTTCAATCATCCCCAGATTCTTGGCCCCGATCAACGCCTACCTCCGTTAGCGTTGAGTTGCCTGAGATGAAACCACATGCAGTTCTGATCGCCAAGGCCGACGTTGTCGTCGACCCATTGTTGCTTCACTTCATGAAGTTCTCCACTCTACTCCGTACGCAGCGAGTGTTTGGCTACGTCATCCGATTCGCGTGGATCCTGCTAGCTAAACGTTCTCAGTCCTGTATCCCAAGGGCTTTTCTCCTGGACTGAAGAGTTGCAGTCTTCTCTTGACATGCTTGTCAAGCTTTCTCAACGTCAGTTTTTCGCCCGTGGATTGCGCCAGCTTGAGCAAAATGGTAGCGTCACCTCGAAGTTGGCCTCTCTCAAGCCTTCTTCGATTCATTAGGTTTTCTCAGGGTGGGGGGGAGACTGAGACACTCCTCTCTTTATGTTGACGGCCCGTCATCCTCTTGCTATCAAAGCAAGCCCATTGTCGTGGCCCTCGGTCGCATCACTGACCTTATGCCCGGTAAAGGGTGGTGTCGTGCGTTCCCTGTCAGTACGCACGACCCACGGCAGTTTCATTCGCCCAGTCAATCGACTTGTGGTTCTAAACCCCCTGCTTAGTTAGCTTGGGGAACTTCGTATCGTTTTACTTTTCGTTTTCTATGAGTTTTGTTTCATTTTCTTGTCGAAATGACTTTAAAATGTGCATTTTGGTGGGCGGTATTGTTCGCGGGCCCGTATTAGCCCACTGTTTTTTCACGTAGTATTTTGTTTCACTCCCCTCGTACCCCTCTTTCTTATCATATCTCTGATTTTAAACCTGACCTAGACAGGTCGTTGGCTCGTCTCTGTTGCATTCGAACTGCCCTAGCATTCAAAACCTCCCTACGGCTGTCTGTTCTAGACATGTATTATTCGCATATTTCAAAATTGCCTCGAGAGCGACAGCCAATAAGTTTTCTTCGTGGTCCTCGTGACACTTTCTTTAAACACACACAGTTCACAGTGGTTTTTCAAGTGATATTAAGTTGATTTTTCGTGTGTCTTACGTATGTTGTTGTTGTATCATCATTTGCTACTTTCATCACTATCGATCCCCTTCTATCATCTCACTAGGCTAGCCTATCATTTTCCCTTCATCACCTACATCGACACCTCGCTCAAACGGCAAGTTCGCCGTCTCCACAAGCCTACTGTCTCGAAGCCAAGGTAAGCTCGATTGTGATTTGTTTCTTCATTTTTTTCCCTCGTTTTCTATTGGCATCATCGTCTTGGTGCCAACAAAAAACAAATCATCAGTATTTTTAACAAACTAGGTAACAATAAACACATGAAGTTACTGTACGAAAAGAATAACCCTCTTGGGTTCCTTGAACAATTTACAACAAATTTATGAAAACACAATAAATTTAAATATTAAAAAAAATATATTCACTATGTACTGACAACCTAGGGTAGAAAAAACACACTCGTGAAATCCCCTACCCATCTCCACGGCAAGAGTTCAGCCACTGTGTTCCATTAGGAAAACAGCTCAATTATCTGGCCCAACAGAAAAAACCCCAACACACACAACACAACGAAATCCTCCAAAATTTTGAAAATACTACCTATTTCACAAACTTTCCTCCAAACCCTACTTAATCAAAACAATCGCGATTCATCCCGAGGATAAAACGAACTCACATCGCAGAGTTTATCCACGTGATCCCCCCGTCCCAAACTTCATCACATGATTGTGTCCTCCACACTTATGCCATCGCCAGCAATACTCCACCCTCACTAGCCAACATGAAATCAACCCAGCCACAAGCAGGGTGTCCCAACCGCCCTTAAAGGGGCTAAAAACCCCAAAAATTATTTTTTACCACGTGATCTATAGCACAATACTACACTTAAATGACCGTTTAAAAAATTATATCTTGTAACTGTGATTTAACACGATTTTTTAATTTTTTGATCCAGAAATTGGCGAAAATTGGTGTTTTGGAAAATTTCCTAAATCGGCTTTAACCTGCTTCTTTTTTGGTCCATATAGATACTAGAGCATAGTACCAATCTGAAATGCTCCTTTATAACATCGTGTCTTGAAACTGTGCCCAAATATACCCTCAAACACGCAAAAATATGCATTCCAAAATCACATCCCATCTTGGTAATCAGCATATTTTGACCGAACTACTTGCCCAAATTACAAAACAAAATAGAGAATTTACAGAAAAGGCTGTCGAGTACGTCAATAATGGCCAATATTTTTTTGGATCAAAATCCTCCAAGGTCACGGGGCATAAAGATCGTCCCATGTTATTTCTTTTGAAAGATTTTTCCCGATTGGACCTAGCTCGAAAAATGTCATGTTTGACAATTTTTTTGGGAGGTCATGGTGGCCCCAATAATTTTTCTGTTAGTTGCTAAATTCATTACTAGTTAGCCTGAATGAAATATATTTTTTGAGTTTAGCGGTTAAATACCCCTTTAATCACAACACATTATAACTAAGGTGCCATAATAAGCACAATAATAAACCTAATAAAAAAAAATTAAGTGCATTAAAAGACTGATGGCCAAAAATAAAATAAACCTAACTTAATCCTATTATAACCTACCAACCTGGACACCCTACAAGAATTCAAAACCCACATTTCTCCGCCCTTCTGACACGACCAAGGTTGTACTTCCCTTAATCGTCAACCCCCCACACACACATCTAAAACTTATATATCCGATAAGAAAGGGATTATTTCAAACAACTCCTTAATAACAGGCAACACAGTTGAAAAACTACCCTTCCCGCCTGCTCAATATCGGACAAATCAAAATATTGCAACATTCCTGCAACTCACTTGTAAAAAAAAAAAAAAATGAGTCCAGAATCTCTAATCTCATTACCAAAAAACATCATCCAAAGCTCATTTTTCATACAATGAAAAATGAAATGAAATGAAATGATCTCCTGTCATCATTTTTGTACTTCACCCCGGGAACACTTGTTCAACATTATACAAGTCCCTCTACTTGTGAATACATCAACAATACGTGCCAGCACATAAGAAACATTCTTAAACAACTTTTGAGTCCAAAAACAAACTGCCATCCTGCCCCAGGCTGCTCCTATCCATATAGGCGCCTTCTAAATTGCAGGGAATGAAACAAACAACGAACTAACTAAGCCACGGGTCTCAAACCCCCGACCTCCTTACACAGGATCCCAAAACACATCCTCGTAATGACCCTTGTTTTTACTATACAATCGGCACTCCCTCCCATATGAGGTTATCCAACCGATAAAACCATCAAACGTAAAAAAAAAAAAAAACGCGCAACTGACACGGACACGATTATCATCGCCCACACGGCGCACACGAATCTTCAGCATCTCAATCTCAATCGTACGTCCTAATCACGTACTGAGTGCACCCAACAACATTAGACAATCAACATCATTAATACCAAAGTAAACTTCTCTTATACAAATAGCAGCTCAAAATGTACATACAAATTAATCTACATTATTGAATGTTATGTACAATACATGTTCCAACTACAATACGTGTAATCTATAACTACTGTCCAAATCTTTACGCAATCAAACTATCTCTTATCTACATGTCTCAACAATCCTCTGAACTAAACATCCATCATCACAAACATCAATTGCCTATCACTTAATCTAAAGTTTAATTCTCTACTATGCTCACCACGCATATATACTCAAAATATACATAATACATACAATTTACGTTTTTATATATTATATATACATACAATTATATACATAATTGTCAACCTAGCAGTAAACTATATACAAAAATATACAATGCACAAGAGATCAAAACATAACAATACCAAAAATACGTACTAAATACAATACAAATAAGACATATTGAATTTTTATTTATATTTTTTCCTATTTATCCATTTTTATATATTTATTCCATATTTCCAAAACAACAATGCCGACAAAATCATAACGCATATATCCTTTAAAAAAACAAAAAAACTTACAACATTCAAGGAATTGCGAAATATAAAACAAAATTCAAATTTTGTATACTCCCCCTGTAGGCAACAATCACAGCTCCACAATTCCAGCGATTACACTCAGGAATAAAAAAACGACTGTCACAGACAGTTATCCGAATACCTCCGATAACAGCCAAATTTCCCGACCACCGAGCGAACAACCAGAAGTGCCACTGCCTAGAATCGAACCTAGTTACTGCATCCCGTTATTACAATAGCTGGGACAACTCCGTCACCAATCACACAGACAAGAGTCGAACCACAGAGACATAACCAAAACACTCCTTACAACACGTAGTCTGAATATATAATATTTTAAACATAATTTTTCATCCATAAATAATACACGCACGATCGCCGAGCAAAAACATAAAAACTCCTTGACGTCGCCCGAGATTAGCCGACTCTTTCCCGAGCTCCGACCTATTTATATAGGATCTTTATCCCGACCATTCTCGCTGCAGACTTGCAATCACTCGCACTAGCAGTCACTCATCATTATGCCCAGTGCGCCAAGCTACGCACATACTCGCCCTCCACGCAGGACCCCATAAGCTCGCATCTGCCAATCAAACTACGTGCCCGTCATGTAGTTGACTAACCCAGCACGTCACCATGGTTCTGCATCAACTACCCAACACGGGAATCGAACCAAAGACCCTCAACACAAACACTATTCCAGCCTAAATGACCAATCACAAAAATAGCACACATGTCAGACTAGTAGAACTGGCCCCAATGTAGAGCATTCAGAGTGCGTATAATATACACACCCCTACTCCAGATCAAGAACTAACCCTTCAGACGTGATACCCACTACTAACTTACCACACAGAAATATAGTGTAATAATCCCAACATCTTTCGACTGTTCATCTTTTGAGACACCCTGCAGCCAGAGTGCAAAGTCAACATAATAATCTCTTTTCAAATACTTGCATGTAATTACAAGAATAACAAAAATGAAATATAATTTAATGAAAAAATGAAAATAAATTAAATCATTATTTTAAACAATACAATGCACCAACGCCAAAGCAACTATATTCCTTAGCTCATACAACCATTTATTATGTAATTCTCCGTAAGAAACTATACGTCGGCATATTCATGCGTTATTCCCGCAACCAAGAACAGCTGTCGACAACTGAATGACAGACAGACAGACGGACAGACAGATAGATAGACAGATCGACACCGAGTCCGGGAGCCGAGCTATCCCTCGCCCGTTAAGAGACGCACGGCTACGAGCAGACTCAGCGTCCATCACCGCACACTTGCTGTACTGTCACACACACCCGCATACACACTCGCACCCAAGCCCCGCACACACACCTAGACTGTGTAACATCCAGCAATTATGTTTCAGCTTAGAAATCATGTGTACATCACGAAAACTGGACTACAAACAGTAATCCCATCATTACACACAGTCTGTTCAAACAAAAATAGACCCCAATCAACATCACACACGTACAGTCCTGTATTGGATCATAGACCCCCAGCCTATTTCAAAGAAAATAGACCTCAAACAACAAAACTCATACCAGTACACTCTGGTCTTTAAACAATAGACCCCATGGCCCTTCCAACACAATGAACCGTTCCTACTACTATTTTATAACCACAGATGCACCACTACAAACTTTTTAAAATCACAATCTCAAACCGTCATCACGCTCTATTTACAAAAAAACTAGACCCCTTGTCAATATAAATAAAACTAACATAATAAAAAAAACACACAACGTAACAATGTTATACTGCCCTTTTTCAAAACAGGTACAGTCCTCTCTCTAAAATCAAAGACCTTCACACTTATATACATGTCAAAACCATTGACCACACTTTACTGAGCCACCCTCCACTGAGTAGGATCATACCATGGTTTAATACGTGACACGTGCACGATATCATTAACCCACTTCCTATTCAAGAGAAGCCTTATCTCACAATTAACATCCGAGAGGCGTTTCACTACGGAATATGGTCCCCTCCAAGGCGACAACCACTTTTCAACCCTACTTACCACCCTGGTAGGAAAGAAAACCTTAACAAGATCCCCTGGCTGAAACTCCACATGACGATGCCTAGCATCAAACCTAGTTTTCTGTTTAGCCTGCTCTGCTGCAACAATACCTACTACCTTCTCACGAACCGCCCGAACCCTTGCAATCCTCGCCGCACTCTCATCCCCCATCTGAAGATGTGGATCCAACCCCGCATCCATCATGAGTGTCGGATGACGCCCATAGACAAGATAGAAGGAGAAAATTTCGTGTAGCTTGAACAGAAATATTATACGAAAAAATTGCAGATAGAAACAAATTCATCCCAATTTGTGTGCTGGGAATTAACATGGAAAGACAAAGCCGTAGCCAAAGTAGAGTTATAGCGTTCTACACTACCCACCGCGGCAGGGTGGTACGCTGAGGCAAAACTGTTGACGCACCCCTAAACCACGCAAGATTTCAGAGACCAGCTTTGACGAAAAGACGCTCCACCATCACTACTAATTAGTTTGGCAAAACCATGCTGACAAAATACATCATTGATCAAAAACTCTGCCGTTTCCTCAGCATTTGTAGTCCTCACAGCTTTACAAAATAGACCACTTTGTCGCACTGTCCGTAGCCACAATAATATATCTATTACCCCGTGCTGTAGTTACGTAAGGCCCTGAGTGATCGATGAAAAGATGCTCAAACGGAAAACCAATAGGAATGGGCTGCAACAAACCCCCAGGCTTCAATCGTGGTGTCTTCTTCGCTTGACAGCCCTCACAACTTTTAACGTAGCCCTCTACCTGTCTATACATTCCTTCCCAAAATACACGCGATTTCAACTTCAAATATGTTTTCTCAAAAGCAAAATGACCCACCCCCTGCCTCACTGTCATGAGCCGTGTATAACAACTCACCCTTAAAGCAATCTGGCACTACTAACAACTTAGAAGGCTCGCCTGGAACAAAATGCTTTTTGTATAATACACCATTCTCCAGCACATAGCTCCTCGTCTGTCTACGCACACGCGCAGTCGCACCATCAGGATCTGTCATAGCAGCGATCAACTCAGCCAACCCGGGATCTGATGACTGAGCTTGAGCGATCTCATCTAACTGAACCGGAAGAGTCATAATTTCCATATCGTCATCAACCCCCTCTGGTTAAGGCCCACCCTCAGGCAACAACCGTGACATACAGTCTGCATCGAGATGCCTACGCCCATTTTTAAACACAATCTCTATCTGATAATCTAGCAAATAAATGCTCCATCTAGCAAGCCTGCCATTCCTCTCACTATTCTGTTTCAGGAAGCACAAAGCACAATGATCGGTCACAACTTGAATAGGCCTACCAAAAATGAAATGCCTGAAGTAACGCAAACTCCAGACAATAGCTAAACACTCCAGCTCGTCACCCCATAAAAACCTCGGCTTTCGTCAATCGGACTCGCATTCCTATGGGATGCCACCTTACCAAAATTGCTGGAGTATAACAGCTCCAAGGCCCCCCCTACTAGCTCGTTCGCAGCTGCGTAGGAAAGTCTCCATCTAATGCCCAAACAGGCGTGAAACAACCACTCTATACTTCCTCTATCATAACCACTCCGAATCTCATAAAAAAACATTCCCTACAAGATATTGACAGACAATCCCCCCACGACTTTTAAAGTCCATGGGGGGGGGGAAAAAAAAACCCCCTTAATTTTTAAACCCAACCCCACAATTTTCCCCCAATTTTTAAAGCTGAATTATCTGCTGTCCGTAGTATAGGCCTGACACGGGTTTATCTGTAATTAACCAAGTCCACTTTTTACACAAATACGCCTGCCCCACTATCCACAAGGGGAAAAATATACCCCTCCTAGTTCCACTGGAATTTTAAATACCCCCTAGTACCATAACTAAAACACAATCACCCTAGGATCCAGTCGACCTAGAATCAGTCCCCCCAACCCAGGACCCCGTCTCCATTACCTGGACCCACCGACCCCTGTCCCCCACACAACTTTCTCCCGGGAAAATGCAATAAAAACGGCTACATTCTAATCGGGGTCCCTATCATTAAACAGAAACAAGGTCAGGAACAGTTGCAAGAACTGCTGACGCTGCCTCACCCCGCGCTTCGGATCTCGCATTTTACTTTTTTTTATGTCTCTCTGTAGACATACAAAACACCTACCCCTAAGGGATCCTTTTCCCCCCCCCGGAACCTGCCCGTTTTCATTTCCCCCTCGAGACTTTTCCACCCCTAACCGCGGCCGTCCCCACCTCCGAAATCCCATTTTCCCCGACCGGGGATTCGAACCCGGCCCCTGACTTGTCTGTATATATCCCCTGAGGCCCACCTTTTTCCCCTTGCAGATTTTTTTGGGAAAAGTTGCGACCGTCCCCAGCTTATTCAAGGGAAAAAATCACCCTTCCACCACTCGCACGTGGTTAGTACTTGCATAGAAGTTATATTTTGTTGTAAAAGGAGTCACATTCCTTCCCTAAAAGGGGCCCCAAAGGGCCCCCTCGTGATGGAAACAGGCCAGCAACTGCATTGAGTGACGTCACGAGCGTGGGCCGCTGGCGGTGGCCGTACATGGCGCGTAAGGAATAACACGACGCGGAAACACAATTTTTTGCTGATATATTACAATTATTCATTTAGGGGCCCCTCATAAATGCCGCAAGGAAAAGGATATTTTATGGTACTTTTGGAATTATTTTGTTCCGCTTTTTACATCGTTCAGTGTAAAGGGGCACCAAAGAGAAACTATATTGACTTTTATTCTTCTTTTTTAACCATCGATCTTTCACGTACGATATATTCAAATGATACGTATTTTAAAAACATTTTGTTAAATTTCCCAAATTTTAAATTGGTTATCTTGTATTCAAAAAATGCCCATAACAGAAATATAATCTCATCAATTCGGCACTGCTCCCACATTTTTTATTTTTTTGTACATGGGATTATATTAAAAATTTTAAATGGGCCTTAGAATGCCCGTGTATGGTATTCGACCCCCTGCGAAAAAATGCCGTCAGTTGGACTTTTGTAGAAACATTTTGGAATAATAGAAAAATTAGTTTTGTACAGTCCATTATTATGGTCCAGGGTTAGGGATTACACATTTGCACACAAAAATGGATTATCACCTCTAGGAAATACACGAGTAAAACTTACCAAAATGCACTTGGTTCACGCGGCTTTTAACTTTCTCCCGCACAACGCTACAAATTCGGTTTGGAGAAGATTTTTTACACAATTTGTCGGACTGAACAAATTTAATCTGTATTGAAAACGAAATATACCTCCCATAAAAATCGTGTGTTCAGACGGAAATAATTATTACTTGGAAAATTTGGGGAAATTAAAATATGTACTAAGGACCGATTAAAATGCAAGAAACGCGGGATAGGATTTAAAAGGGAAATTTTTTGATTACTATCTTATTTTACGGGAAGTGCAAACTTTTTAAGATGTGCACACAGCACAGTACATTTTTGTAAAGAGGTATTTAAAAGTAGCTGCATCAGATGGCCGGAATGCCATGGAAACAAATGAAATTGGGGGATGTTTTTTTAGCGCGCAATGCTAACAGCTACACATAGCGCGAGAGCTAAGTGGGCCCCAAACGCTCTAGGTCACAGCGGGATCGGCAGCCGATGCAGGCCTGGAGAGGAAGCGATATATCTTTTTCAGCAAACACAAATGTGATGTACCGGCCGGTGCCCGCTCGGGCTGCCGAGGGCCCTGGCGGGCCCCCCTGCCCGTACGGGCCCCGCCTAGGAGTTCCCCTCGGCCGTGAGGGGGACCGCAGGGCTACCAGTAGATCCCCGCCTAGCCCGTGCGTCCCCCGTTGAAAAAAAACCCAAAATGTTTCGACCCCCGCTGTGTGCCTGGTGAGAAATTTAATTGGATGGGGGACGGGTGTGATTGCTTTCTTAGGTTTTGTTTAGCGGGTGTAGGCCTAAGCCGGGTAGGCGCCTATTGGGGATTTAGGGTACCAACAAAGGGGGTTGAAGGTCAAAAGGGTCAACACCCTTTCACAGGGGCTACGAACTCGGAGGTAAAGAGGGTCAACACCCCTTTTCACAGGGTGCTACGAAGCTCGGGGGAAAAGACGGTCACCCCCCTTTCACAGGGTGTTACAACTCGGAGGTCAAGAGGGTCAGCCCCCCTTTACAGGGGTTACGAACTCGGGGGGTCAAGACGTTCAAGGGGAGAGGATGTCTTGTAGGCATCCCAAAATAAAAGCAAGTGACTGACGTAGGTCTGGGTAAGTGTTTGTCAATTTAAAGGGAAAATTTTACAGGATGAGGGTGGCGAGTTGCAGACTAGTCAAAACAACTGATTGGTCCACGTCGAGGGCCGCCTTAATCCCCCCTTTGGGCGTAGTCTGCACCCCAAAGTAACTTAATTTTTATTTTTCACCCGTGGGCGGTGAGCTGGTTCGGGGACTCTGACCAAAAGGGGGGAAATAAATTGCCCGCGAGAGTTTAAAAAAAAAAGGGCAATGAATACAATGTACACCCCAAACATTAAAAGAAAAAACCAAACAAAAAAAAAACGGGAAATAATTATTAGTATAAAACTTTTTATAAAAATGCTTTTGGTAAAGGGGCTCATTTTTGTCCTTGTTTTCCGTGATCACGAAAAATGAAAAAGTTTTAAATTTTAATTTATATACAGGGACGCGGAGGTGGGGTAGCACATACCCCCAAAACCTCGGAAATGAGAACGGCTCTTTTCGATCACACGTTCCAAACGGTACGCGCACACTTACTTCACGCTCCGCGAATTTGGGGGGGGGGGGGATGTAGCGCCAGCCAAAAGGACGCCCCCGCAGATTGGAAAGGAGGGTCCCCGCCAGGGGATGGCGTGAGGGTGACAAAACCCCACCCAGATGTCCACTGCAAAGGCAAAAATGAAAAGGGCCTGACAAGACGGGTCAGCCGGAAATGCCAAGACATTTCGAATTTTCCTCCAACTCTGCCACCACCACTGCACCATCCATAGAGTGTTGATGCAGGGATGGAAAATTTAGGTTTGAGGGGGGATCTTTTTTTGGTTGATGAGGCATTTGGAGGGGGTAGTTTTAGGAAAAACTTTTCGTGTTGTCTTTAGGAGTTTTTTGGAAAAGCAAGAAAGGGGGAAGGGGGGGGGTGGGAAAGGGGGGCCTAATTAAGAAGATTTATTTCTGTCAGGTTTCCTACTTGTCCCCACTTTTGGTGATTAAGTATCCGCTTTTTCCTTTCCAGGGGCTTCGAGGGGTGCAGCTTTGTAGGGAGCGGTGAATACCCCAAACCCGCTTTAGTTTGGGCCCCCTGGAAAACCCCTCTTTTCCCCGGGAAAACCTCTAACACGCAGCTAAGGGCCCACTCAATTTTTTGGGCATCTTTTGTTTAAAAAAACTGGGTCGCCCTTCTTGGTGGCTTGAGTTTCTCTTCGCAGAAAATTGCAAAAGTTTGATAGATATTCCTTTCTGAATCGCTGTTTAGATCTTTTAGTAACTTTACTTTGTACTTTAAATATTTGGGAGAGCGTTTTTTGATTTATTAACTGGTATGGGACTACCTGCTTGCTTGGTTTCTCTTTTAGAAATAAACAGGCGTCAAAGTAGGGTAGCTTTTTGGTCTTGGGAATTATTTTTAAAGGGGCGGCAATTAAATATAGCCTCAATTTTACATAAGATTGATTCTTTTCCCTCTATTTAAGGGTTGGTTTTCCAAAAAACTCTGCGCATTATATTTTTGATCATCCAACATTCTCTCCCACCATCCCCCCACCAGGGGAAAAAGGGGGGATAATTCCACTCTTTTTTTTCAAACGGAAAGCTTTTTTTACATCGTCTTCAAATTTTTAGGAGTTGTTCGAAAACCTACGAAGTTTGTGGCATTGTCGGAGTATCGTTCTTGGCCTACCCCGCCCGGCTATTAATCGCTCGAGGGCCTGTAGAAACGCCTCACGACGAGGTACTAGCTGAGGTGTATGCTCGGTAGACCCCGCCAGGGAAATAAACAATCCACGCCTTTTTACCCCCCTTTCAAGTAATGGTCCTGCCCAGATCGACCCACTGCCCTCGAATATGGCCGCGTCTTTGGCTCTGTGGGCGGGGAAACGCGGGGGGGGTTTTGACGTCATATTTTTGCTGTAAACGTCTACATATTGAAAATGAATATACCCTGAGACGTCTTTCTTCCTTTAAAATCCAGTATCTCTTTTTTTGGGCTGAGCGTGATTTTTACGAGGTGTGAGAGCTTAGATGCGCGTCCAAGATTATTTTTTCACAAACCGGCTTCGAAGAAGTGCGGGGGTGATAAAACGCCCTGTATCTTGGCGCGTGGCAGAGGGATTTGACAGTACAACCGCGTCCGTTTTTTCAAAAGTGGATTTTCTTTATAGTTTTTCAATAATCTGGGTAAAAGCCCCGTTTTGTTTAATTTTACGTATGTAACTCGGCTCTTGAATTTCGGCCACGCAAACCCGCCTTTTTTTTTTTCGTTGGGGTTCTTGCAATTATATTTAAATTTTTTTTCCAGGCAACCACCTTAACCATTGTTTTGAACTTGGAAAAAGATTGTTGATTAATTGTGAACCCGGGGTTTTTGGGTTTTTAAAGTTTATTTGTATTGTTTTTCTTTTCCCCGAAACACTTCTTTTCATCGATTTTTTTTCGTAGTAGGCCACAAAAGACATGTCTTTTCATCCATTCGTCCCTCCCACCATTAGTTTTTAAAAATTTGTTTACCCCCCATCCCTCGAGATGGAGGTCCTGGATTGTGGGTACCGGGAATTTTTTCCCCCTTGCTTCCCCCGTCAGTTCTAATCCATTTCTGGTTCCACACATACGCCCCCCACTGATCTTGTCGTAAATCCAGCTTAGAGCGGTATTAAATCAGACCAGAAGAATTTTTGTTTTTCGGTAATTGCAGTGTTGATTCACTTGTGTGTGACCAGCGCCTTGAGGCAAAGGAGCAATTCAAGCCGAGGGATGGGGTAATTTTTTAAAGGAGTTATCCTATTTTTCCCTAACGAGTTGTTTGTTGCCCTCTTTTTGAAATTCTTTGCGTTTTAAAAACGCAGCAAGCATACGCCTTTTTACTGCATCGCAAAACGATGAAAGAAAGCCCGCCCCTCCCGGGTTCAATCTCGGGGGTATCTGTATCTTTCCAACAAGGAATTCCTCCTTCCTTTTAGTGTATTTATTTTGGATTCAAGAGGAAATTCTTGATTCCAATTAATTTTGAGCCCCCCGTTTCTGCAATAACATAGGGGTATTTTATTGGACGGTAAAAACCAGGGGGGTGAAATTTTGGGTTTTTTGACAATAAATCTTTGTGGGGCCCCCCGCGAAGTCTTAAATTAGCTTTGGTATCGCAGCTGAGTGTATTTTTATGTTTATCCCACAAAGACTAATGCGTTTTTTTTGGCCTCTCTTGAAAGATTTCCCCGGTACCACACCGCCTTTTGTTCAAATTTCGCCTCTTCATTAGGCTATAGACTCGGTAATGAAATTTGGAGCTCTTGTCGTCGTCGACACTGGGTTAAAAATTATCGAGTAAAAAGCTTACGCAATTTTGGCTTTGTTTGAGATTTTTGGGGCATTTCCAAGTGGGTGTTGATCGTCGAGCCAATAAAAATGGATGCTTGCCCACGCCAACACTACCTGGTATGCTAAATAACTTTATCTCCTCATTTTTGACTTTCCACCACATGAATCTGAAAGTCGCGATTATCCCGTTTTACGGAGATTTTCAAGAAAGCGATTTAATGTCCCGGGAAACCCCCATTCTTTTTTGTCGAACTTCATCAGGATTTTTGGGAATTTAATTCGATCAATTTTGGCCCTTTGGATAGACAATCGTTGAGTAGGGGTTTTTTTTTATTGTCCTTTCTCGCAGAAGCGTCGAAAACCGGGCCCTATTTTTGTACTACTACCTTCTTTAATTATGGGCGGTGAGGTAAGTAGTGACATTATTATTTTTTCTTCCGGTTTTTTTTCTTCGATTATTCCCCCCTCGGCCCGCCTTTGAAGTTGGTTATATTCATGAAAGAGATTTCTATCTTTAAATTTTTTCGTAGTATTTTTAAACCTTTTTACGGCGAGTTGTTATTTTTGGTAGCGGGGGGTGCCCGTCTACCCAGGCAATCTGCCTGGTATCGCCCGTCATTTCTCGTTGACGTTTTTCAAGAAGTGATTTTTTGTGTCTCGAGCTAGTTCTTCGGATTCGACCCTAGTCGCTTTGTCTGTAAAACCCAAAAACGTCTAGTTTCCCCAGGTTTGGGATCGGGACAGTCATTGACAAAAAAGCGTGGTCACCAAGAGAGAATCTTTTGGTTATGTCCCCTACCATCGTTTATTTTTTTCCCATTAGGGTCCCCCTAATGCGTTTCGATCGCGACTGCCCTGCTTAGAATAGATGTTGCCAGTAATAGTTTGCCAGCCACGTCCCCGCCCCAATCAGGATTTCGTTTGTCTTGATGTTGGCCGAATCACTAACTTATTTTTTTTTATTATCTGCTCCGTTATCCACGCTCCTTGAAAACTGTCGGGGATATTTTCTATTCGGGGTTATCGGTACATTGAAATGGACTTTAGTCGGTTAGGGTTGGCCAAGTGAACCTCAATTCTTTATGTTCCTGGTTTTGCCACTTGCCGCCAAACAACCCGTGTTTTAAAATTTTGCGCCTCTTAATTTGATAACCCCCTTTTCCCCACCATTGCGTTCGTTTGTATATCGCGGGGAATCCAGTATCAACAATGCTCGGGCCAAACGCTTGTCCTTACTTTTCACCTTTATTGAACTGTTTTAATAGGGGAATTTTTTTTTAAATTATTTTTCGCTAAAGTCGCCGTTTTCTGTCGCTTTCTTACCAAAGTTACTTGATTATGAGATACGAATTTTGGCACATTATGGATGAGTCTCTTTCACAAAATGCCCTTTTCTTGGCTTTACAAAACTTAGAGGAGGACCGAATTCAAAACATGAGAAACAGCCCGTTTAGCCGAGATTTTTTTGCCTCTTTCTTCAAGTGTCATTCGCCGAGCCCTAAAACATTCATGCGAAAGTGGCCTTTGTCCAAAACAACTGGGCTTTGCGCGGCTTCTATTATTTCAGTAGAATTAATTAAAACGCGGCGTGATGGGTTGGGGTTTTTGTCGCTTAGGGCCTATTGATTGGAACCGCGGTTTTTGAATTTTTTTTTCTTGCTAAAATTTAACGCGTTCCTCAATTCAACTTCATGCTTAAAAATTCATGGTAAATTTAAGGTTATTTTGACCCCTCTTTTTGGCATGAAGTTGGAATTACTGCTTTTCCTCCCAAGCTTTTATAAAGTCTTTTGGGGGGCAATTTCAACCTAGGGAAAAGCATAATCGCGTTTTTGGGTTGTTCCAATCCTAAATTTTTGGGGGCGAAGCTGGTTTTGATATTTTTTCGACAGTTTTGGACAAATCGGATTTGCATTTTTTTTCCCCTTTATTTGCTTCAACAATTCCCGGATGTAAATCTATTAGAAGTCTTCTCTACCCTACCGCGATTTTAAAGCTTCGATGGCCTGGTCGTAGCTTTTGGGGGGTTGTGGATAACTTTTTAAATTTTTTCCTTAGGCGTGATCCCTCAACCATCGACTCTTAGGTACGGAAATTTATCCCCAGGGCATCTCTTTATCGTCGTGGATTTTTTGAAATTGTCCCCAAACGTAAGCCATTTTTTGACTTTCCACCGAACTTTTTTTACTCTTAAATTCCCCTAATCTGAATTTTTTTTTGCGTTGGTATACCGGGTATAGAAAACTACTGGAAATTTTAAAAACCTTCTCTTGATTGACCTTTTCCCGAGTTTCAGTTAATTGATATGTATTTTTTCGCGGGCGATTTGATCGTTTCATTCTTCAATACTATGTCCTTTTATGATCATCTATGGTAAGTTGCAACGATTTTTGGGAAACTAGGTTGGCAGCCGTCATGTTTTCATAAGTAAATGTGCAGCTCGTTAGATCTCTCAGGGAGATGTTTTGCCTAGTTCACAGCAATTTGATTGCAAAGTTTTGTGAAAGACGCCCAATGGGGCGCGTTTTTTCCCTTAAAGGGGCCATTTATAACAAAAGGTTGCAGTGCCCCCCGTCCTGTCACGGTCGCCAATGTTACGACACCCCCTGTGGCCCGTAAGTGAAGAATTTTTAATTTGGACTAAGGGGGCGGGTGGATTTCTTTTTTTATTTTGTTTGCGGGGGTAGAACCCAACCTGGGAGGGGCCCATCTAGGGATTTAGGGTACCAACTAAAAGGGGTTTTAAGGTCAAATGGGCAAAAACCCCTTTCACAGGGTGCTACGAAGCCGGAGGTCAAGCGGTCAAACCCCTTTTTAAAAGGGTGCTACGAAGCTCGGGGGTAAGACGGGCAAACCCCTTTTTACAGGGGGGCTACGTAGCCGGAGGTCAAGACGGTCGCACCCCTTTTTACGGGTGTTACGTAGCTCGGAGTTTAAGAAAGGTCAGACCCCCTTTTAAGGGTTTACGTAGCTCGGAGGGAAGACGGTCAGCACCCCTTTCACAGGGTGTTCGAACTCGGGGTCAAACGGGGAGCACCCCTTTCACAGGTGTTACGAAGCTCGGAGGTCAAGACTTTCCAGGGGAGGATGTCTTTGATAGGGAAAAATGAAAAGGGGACGACGTAGGACAGTATAGGTATTTTCAAAAATTTACAGGGAAATTTTCAGGAAGAGAGGTGGCGAGTTGCAGACATAGTCGAACAACTGACTTTGGGCCAGTCGAGGGCCGCCTTATATACCCCCCTTTGGGCGTAGTCTGCACCCAAAATAAAATTAATTTTTTGTTCCCCGGTGGCGGTGAGCTGGTTCGGACTCTGACCAGAAGGGGGAGAATAATTGCCCCGAGAGTTTAAAAAAAAAAGGCAACTGAAACAAGCTAACACAACATAAAAAGACAAAAAACCCAAAAAATAAAAACAGTGAAATAATTAAGATAAAACTTATTATAAAAATTTTCTTTATGAGTCAAGGCTCATTATTGTCTTTTTTTTCCGTTTCACGAAAATGAAAGATTTTAATTTTAATTTATTACACGGACGCGTGAGGTGGGGGGACAAAAAACCACTTTATCCCGGCCGGGTGCCCCGGGGGTTAACCGTACACCCTCACTTGCCACGCCCGCCGGTCCCCGGCCCGGGCCCCCCTTTTCCCGTCCATTACAAATTTTAACGTAGATCCGTAGCGCGATCTGTGAGCTAAAAAGTAAAACCTAAATAAAAATTTTTTTGATAAAATTTGTATTATATAAAATATTGTCTCAACTGTGACTCGTCAATTGCCTGTAGGTGGATATTTAACACATATAAATTACAATTGTTATAAATTTTAAGTTAGTGTCTCGAACTCGATCCCGCAGCGCGCCTCTCCATCTGTAAGCCCAAACCGTTAACCATTGGGCCACGGAAAAACTTGAGCTTGGGGGGGAATAACCACCTATACATACAACAGCAAAAACGACTTGACTGAATTGAATAAAGGGAACTTTCCAAAAGCTTTTCAGGCGCATTGTTGGATGACTAAATTTTTTTAAAAACGTAAAAAGCATAAAATTTCGATTTTCAAAATAATAGGTACTTGTTCTTAACGGGGGCCCCCTCCAAAAAAAGTAAAAATTTAGTAAAAAAAAATATCATTAGACAATCATAACACTTCCTACTCCATC
The DNA here is from genome assembly GCA_024449915.1 of Sweltsa coloradensis. Taxonomy (NCBI): domain Eukaryota; kingdom Metazoa; phylum Arthropoda; class Insecta; order Plecoptera; family Chloroperlidae; genus Sweltsa; species Sweltsa coloradensis. The sequence continues at coordinate 274,048 of JAMZAV010001094.1, forward strand.
GAGTTTCAGGGGGTCAGGGAAAACACAATTATTTCAAAAAAAGCCCGAAAACATCCTTTCCGGCTACATACTTTTTCGCCTGCAGGAGTGCACGGCCACGCCAACATAATCCACCTACAAAACCTTTAAAGTCGCTATTTTAAATAAAAGGGCTGTCAATGGAAAAGTACTTTTCGTTTAAAAATGCGACGTTAAAGGTTTTGAAGGTTTATTTTTGGGGTCTGTGAACGTCAAAGTCAGGGGGAAAAGGCGACGACTGCTCTAGTAGGCCTACGCATTTCCATGGACTGTACTCGCCTGAGCCGTTGAATGTGAGTCAAATTTTCTGTCAGAGTCAATTCAACTTCTCGCAAGCGTAATTATTTTTTTTTTTAGCAGAAATAAATAAAAAAAAAAGACGATGGGGGGGACCAAATTTAAAAAAAAATTTAGGGGGGGGCCCCTTTTAAAGAACAAGTACCGAATAATTATTCAATTTCCAATTAAGGGGCCCTTATATTTAAATTTATAAAAATTTAAAGGGTTTTTAAAAAATTTTTAACATCGGATAAACTGTAGATGTTATAAAACGAAGAAATTAAAAAAAAAAAAAAAAAGTCGTAAAAAATTCCCCTTTTTATGAGATATAATTTTGATTGCGCTCTTTTTTCACACGAATAAATAAAATTTAAAATAAAGGTTTGTAAAAAAAAACATTACAATCGGGGTAAAGCATGTAGGTTTAAAGTCAGGAAATTTTTTAAAAAAAGAAAAAAAACGTAAAATTGCGTTTTCATAAGAAATAATTTTTTGATTGAGCTCAAAAAACGTGGGGTTTTTTAAGTTTTAGGAAATTTTTGAAGGGCTCCAGAAAAAATTTTATCGCAATTGGAAATGGGGTTTTGCCGGAAAACGTGTAAAAGTCAGAAAATACAGAAGAAAGAAAACAAACATTCCCGGTTTTTTTCTCCGTGAGTGAAATGGTATCTTTTGCTTCGCTCGCTACGTCATCCCAATGTGCGCTTGCTCTGTGGCCCATATAGCCCTTTTAAATATTTTTGGGTGTGTTTGAATGTGGTTTAATATATTTAAAAAATGGTATACAGTTTTTTTTTTTAAAAAGTGTCACTAAATTATTTTTGTTTCCAAGCCCTTTCTGTTTTGAAACGATGTTCGAAATTTTTTTCCTGTAGTTATAAGGCCGAGCGGGTGGGTTTTGCATAAAAAAAGTATATCTGTCCGATGCGATGCTGAATGAACGTCCCCTAGATAAAGGTACTTATTTTATGCTTTTGCAACCCAAAATTAAATGACTTTATTAGAGATGTTTATATCTTTTTTTTTTAGTTGGGAAAAAATTAAACTAAGTGTACAGTGTTGCATTTTCTTTAAAAAAAATGTATACAAAAAAAAATGAAAGCAGGGCCCAAAACTATTATATTTTAAGCAATGATAATTACTGGAAGCTTCGAAAAGCTTTTTCCCGGCGCGTTGTTTGTTTTTTCATTCCGGGGCATGTACTGGCTACGGCCGTTGAACGCCGGGGAGCCAAGGAATGGATGCATGGGGGGGTCCCCCCACGGTAATGCCTGGGGGGAAATAAGAAATACTTCACGGGGCTGTACTGGCTACGGCCGGGGGGGCGGGCAGTAAGGGAAAAGTTGCAGGGTCCCCTACGGTTAAGGGCTGGGCGGAACGAAGAAATACATTCACGGGACTTGTACAGGCTACGGCCGGGTAGCTAACGGGCTAGGTCAGCTATATTACCAAAATTTGCCCGGCCGGGCCCCGCACGACGCCCTGAGCTTAGCACTCGACGCAGCCCGTAGACCGCACGCTGCCCAGAGTGCCCGGACTAATACCGGTGTCTCCCCGCACGCTTGTGTTTGCTGGGTAGACGGCCTTGCCCCGAAGCGCCACTCGCACCCTGTCTGTGATCACCCGTGGACCCCTTCATCGCCCTTACCTCCAGGGTCAATTCCCCTATCATTCTAAGCAGCTCCCTGTTGTCCACAGACACAGTCTGTGAGCCCAACACAGGGGCCACAACCTCAGTCACTGCAGCCATCGCCTTGCCATCTGCTTCCGCCTCCTCCACAGCCGCCACCTTTTCCATCATCTTATCGATAGTTTCGTAAGATCCTGAAGCCAATAACTCCCTTAAACGTGGACGCAGCCCCCTCATACACCAGACCACACGCTCTGCATTAGACATCTTTATATCGACCTTATCGCACAGTCGAACTTTGTCATAAACATAATCAGACGTAGACTCCCCTTCTCGCTGATTCCTCTGGCCCAGCTGAATCTGCCAATGAGTCTTATCTCCATTATTGTGATGTTTTGTTATGACACAACAGCTGACTGGTCACCGCTGCATGATGTGGATGCAGACAGCCAAATAGAAGGCTGTGTTTGGTCATATGACCTAGGCCTGGTGACTTCCGTTTTCCTGTTGGTTGGAGGCCATGACATAGAGGTTTCACTTATGTATCGTATTACCTGTTTCTATTAATTAAAGAACCCAATCTAAGTTCAACAACGAGTTATTAATGTAACTAATAACAACCCTAATATCATCTCATGGTGTCAAGAAGTACGCAGCAGAAATACAGGTTAGGATTCAGACGATAATAAAAGATAAGTGAACGCATAACCTCACATTCGCCGACCACATGGTAAGTGATAGCCTAGAATCACTTACAATTAGCATTTTCAGTTGTAAAAGCATAGTAACTGCCAAAATACTTGAGAAGAAAATGTCTAAAGAATATAGGAAGCCCCCCGAATTGGAATTGTCGGGAAATGTCCATAAAAATTTGGAAATTCTGGAAGCAGAAAATTCGAAATATACATGAGGGCGTCACCAGGGTAAAAAGAAGACCCTGAAGACCAAGTCGCAATATTTCTCAATCTAATTGGGGACGAAGTTTTTACGGACGTATAATACGTTTGATTTGAGCAATCAAGAAAGGAAATCGCTCGAGGCCGTGATGAAGCAGATTCGAAGCGTACTGTTCGCCAAAGAAGAACAAAGTGTTTGAACAATACATGTTTTTCAATCGTTCTCAAAGCGAGAGCGAAACATTTGACCAGTTCCTAACGCAGTTAAAGATCCTTGCTAACTCGTGCGAGTTTGGTGAAAACCTAAAACCCCCTACTACTCCTACGTTATAGTGGTTGGGGTTAGGTATCCAGGGATGAAGGAGGAAACTACTACGAATTCCGGATCTCACCCTAGAGAAGGCATCAGAATTCTGCAGAGCTGCCGAAGTGAGTCGAGAGCAAGCACAGGTCCTGGAGGAGAAGACCGCCATCGACTACGTGAAGAAACACCCCGGGGAAAAAAGCAGAAGACCGTAGGCCTACCCGAAACCGCCTAGGCCTATGAATGATGCAACAGTAGTGCTACAAAAATCAAGGTGTTCAAATGTGGGTACAACCATGTGCCAAAAATCTTTGTCCCTGCTTACAATAAGCAGGGGTAATAAAGTAAAGGATTCAATCATTTTGCGAAAATTTGCTCGAAGAAGAATGTACACGCCTGTGAGTGTGTAGAATCTGAAGAAAAACAATCTAACACCTCTGATAAAGATGAACTTTATGTGGAAATGGTGTCTGAACAGTAAAAATGCACGTGTGCTAGGCCCCTAGAGGGACGTGAGGGACATCAATAATTGATGTGGGCCTAGGCCAGGAGGGCCCGCTGGTAAGGTAAAATTCAACTAGACACAGGGGCTCAGGTGAGTTTCATACCTGTCAAGCTGTTAAAACAGCTAAACTGTAGTCAAAATGAAAAGGTTGTTAAAACCAATACCACTTTAATAAACTTTTGGCAACCACAAAGGTTAAACCGGTAGGTAAAGTGGAACTAATGTGTTCTAAAGGACAAAATGAGCCATGGAAAATTATTTCATGCTAGCAGACCTTTGAATGTAGGCCATGTTAGGTCTAAGTGCATTGTACAACTCAACCTTGTGCAAAGAATCAATGTGCTTGAGGAAAGTAACCCTAGTATGGGCCTAACCAAGGAGAAATGTATTTCAGAGTACAATGAGGTATTTTATGGTGAGTTAGGTTGCATGCCAGGTACGCATAAAATAATTCTTAAGACAGATTGTGTGCCAGTTATCCACCCACCTAGGAAGGTACCAGTGTCACTGAGGGGAAACTAAAGATACACTGGACTCATTGGAGTCGAGGCAATAATTGAAAATTCAGTGGACCTATTTGACTGGGTGAGAAACCCTGGTAATAGTGGAGAAAGCAAAATGGTTCTCTACGAGTGTGCCTAGATCCTAAAGACTTAAACAAAGCAATTAAGAGGGAACACTACCCGACCCCTACAACTGATGACATTCTGACTAAATCTATCAGGAATGTCCTATTCTCGTCGTTGACATGTCTGAGGGATTCATGAAAGTACTTTTAGATTCTAGTTTGTACAGACTACTGTACATTCAATAGTCCTTTCGGCGGTACAAATTCCTCAGAATGCCGTATGGTATCTCGTCGCCGCTGAGGTATTTCAGAAAAAAAATTTTTGAAAACTTTGTGATCTCCTAATGTCCAAGTAATATTCGAATGATTTAATCGTGGCAGGTCGAACGCTAGAAGAGCATGACAAGGCTCTCGTGTCGGTATTTGAGCGTGCTAAAAGCTAGGTATCAAGTTCAATCTGATAAGTTTCAGTTCAGGGTGAACGAGGTAAAGTATAGGGACACATAATTTCAGCTGATGGTTTGAAAGCTGATCCAGAAAGAGTGAAAGCAATTCGTGAATTGCCCTCTCCTGAAAAATGAAAACCGAGTTACGGAGATTTCTAGGGATGGTAAATTATGTGGGTCAATTCTTTCCCCAAACTTGTCGAGTATTTCGGAACCATTTTCGACAACTGTTAAAATATACCGTTCAAGGAGTGGGGACCAGAACAGGTTAAAGCCGAGCTAGAAATAAAAAGGATGCTATGCTCAGCACCTACGTTACCCTACATGACGAAAAGAAACCTTTGTGTCTGCAGACAGACCGCATCGAAATCGGGCTTGGGTGCCTGTTTGTTGCAAGATGGTAGCCCAAATTTGCCTACGCTTTCTCGTAGCATGACCCCAACAGAATTTTCGTATCCTCAAATAGAAAAGGAAATGCTCGGGTTTTGCTATGGTGTTCAAAAGTTCCACCAATATATTTACGGTAGGCAAACGCGTGTCCAAACCGATCATAAACCCCTAATTCCGATTGTGACTAAAAACAAAAATCAAATTTCGCCTAGACTTCAGCGAATGCAACTTAAGATACTAAAGTATGACTGGAAGTTGAATATTTACCCGGTAAATTCATGTATATGGCAGACACATTGTCTGGGTGCCTATCTGCCCATAAAACAGTCAACGATGACCCGGGAAATTTAACCAAGTTATCCATTCAATCTCTAAACATCTACCGATGTCTGACGATAGGAGGGTTGAATTTCAGGTAGAGACAAAGAGTGTGAGAGGCAAAAAAACATTTTGCATGATTTACACTACAAAGGTTGGCCACAACCATTCATCAAGTCCCCTTTCCCCGGTTAAATATTTTTGGAACCTAAAGGATGAGTTAAACCTTTGATGAAGGACTAATTTTGGGGGTGACAGACTCTTTGTTCCTCCTACACTACGTAAAAGCATGCTTGATCTCTTGCATCAAGGCCACTTTGGCATGGGAAAAAATAAAGCCAGAGCTAGACAAACATTTTTTTGGCAAGGTATGACTAGGGACATAAACAATCTTGTAGCAAGTTGTGCTACTTGCGAAAGGTTCCTCCCTAAAAACACTAAAAAACCTCTCTTGCCACATCCTGTCCCTAATCGAGCTTGGGGAAACTATCGCAGCTGATATCCTTGAATTTTAAAGGAAGCTCGGGATTTTGGGAATCAAAAACTTCTATTCTAAATGGATAGAGTTAATTCAGATAAAGAACAAACCGCCAAGGGAAATTATTTGGGAAATTCAAAGCGGTATTCTCTCGGCTGGGCGTTTGCGATACGTAATGTCGGACAACATGCCTTTTTCCAGTGCGGAATTTAAGGCATTTGGGAAAGGCATGGCAGTTTGAAACGAAAACATCAAGCCCGCGGTATCCAAAATCGAATGGCATGTCAGAAAATGCGGTTAAAAAATTTCTAAAAACATGCTCAAGAAGGCAAATCATACTAACGGTGACTTGTACATGTTTCTTCTTGAGTATCGAAACATGCCTATCACGGGAATGCAGGGTTTTGCCAGCGCAACTACTGATGTCGCGAAAGCTGAAAACACGCATTCCAGTGGTAGCTTCTCAGTTAGATCCTTGTGTACAGACAAATGTAGTCCCTACCCTTCGGTACTTCAAAAAAACAAAAGTTGTTTCATGACAGAAATGCTAAACCACTCATACCTTTGAAAAGGATGAAAATGTTGTTTGGAGAGAGATGGTGTTTGGGAACCGCTAAAATTATTGAGAAACATAATTTGCCTCGATCATATGTAATTAGTACTGAAGATGGGCAGGTGCTCCGTAGGAATAGGCATGACTTGAGGAAGTCAGCAGTGTCAATAGAAACCCAGGCCCCACTGTGCATCAATCCAGCAGAGGGGCTCACTGATTCCACCCAATTTCAACCGGGTATTTGCCACGGGTGCAAATGTCAACAAGTAATGGTAATGCTAATGCTTCAAGCTCCAGGTACTTTCACCTGGTAAAGCGTTCCCACTGGTAATAAAAATAATAAACAAACCCGGAGTGGGCGCATTATCAAAACCCCCTTTTCGATTTAATGATTATGTTTAATTTTAAATGATCACTATTTGCAATACTGTACATGTTAATATAGTGGTACATTTAGTAGTAAGAACATTATGTATCCTCTCCTTATGGTTCATCAAACATGTGTATTGTCTATTAATTATTGTAAATTGTATTCTGCCGGTAGTTATTGTAACTGGGAAAATTTTGGGTTTTATTTTTCCAACTCCCTTGTTTCAGTATTGAACTTTTAAAATAAAAAGGGAGATGTGATGTTTTGTTATGGGCACAACAGCTGACTGGTCACCGCTGCATGATGTGGATGCAGACAGGGCCCAAATAGAAGGCTGTGTTTGGTCATATGACCTAGGCCTGGTGACTTCCGTTTTCCCGTTGGTTGGGCCATGACATAGAGGTTTCACTTATGTATCGTATTACCTGTTCTATTAATTAAAGAAAACCCCAAACTAAATTCAACAACGAGTTTATTAATGTAACTAATAACAACCCTAATATCATCTCAATTATGTATACCAAATGCCTTGAGAAAAAGATCCTTCACATCATTCCACTTTAGAAACAGCAGGAACCGAGTCCCGTCGAGTTTTGCCTGCGCCCTGGCCTTCCACACCTGCAAACCCAAATTTTTTTGTGCACCTCCAAACTAAGGGCAACATATCCAAAAATTTTTCTTATCATCCAGGAATTCGCACGTGCCACTCGTTCAAAGGGTTCCATCCAAACATACGCGTCATCGCCCGTCGCCCTGAAACTTTCGGCGAGTACCGACCAGAACAACTACCCCCTTCCATGATGACGTTCTCCTTCTTCTCCTCCCACGACGAATCTAAAGGTAGCGGCGCCGCAGCGGCCTCCTCCAGCAACCTGCTGGATTGTAAGAGAGCTTGACCCCGCGCCCACTCGACCAGCCGTCGAATGGGAGAGCTGCGATTACCGGAATTCCCAACCCTTAACTCTCGTAACAACGCACGCAACTCCCTATTACTCGGAACATCAGTCATAAAACTTTGAATTCAACAACATTGATTCAACCCGAAATAAAACAATAAAACCAATATTTTAAATTTAAATCTCACTTCTTTTCAATTAAAAATAATCTAAAACTACACTGCTTACACAAGCAAGTCATTACTCAATGATCAATCCACAAGTCACACGTCAGCAATACAAAAATATGTATATAACTCTCATTGTTTTACAAAAACAATTTCGAAAAATATAACATAAAACACGATAGGAATTTCACTGAAAGAAAGACAAAACACATTAATTACAGTCACACGTATCGCAGCCGCCACATCCTGGCCTCGAACTGCAGTTCTACAAGAACATAATGTACATAAATAACAAGCATTCATTCTCAGCAGTGCGCTCGTCGCCAACCGTACGTCTATGCAAGCATTACGTAATCATAGTGGCCGAGCAGTCACTCACAGCTCGCCTCGACGCAGAACTGCTGCATCAACAAATAGATCGCGACGCAGAACTGCTGCATCAACAAATAGATCGCGAACTCGTAGCAGAGTGGCTACAATATCGTTGTGAACAAAACATAAAATATAACAAAACACTTCTGACCACACGTACTTACACGCACTCCAATACACGCAACGTACATGAACATGCTAACAATATACCGTTCTTGTATGTAATAAAACAAAAATTTAACAGAAAATTAATTTTCAAAATAAAATAAAATAAATTTAAAAAAAAACTTAGCTTTGCACTAAAGAAAAACAAAACCAAACGTGCTCTTACTAAGTACCACCTGTTCAAATACGTACGAATTTAAAATTATGATTAACATAATTTTTACTCAAAATTTAGAAATTCAAAATTTCCCAAAATTTCCAAAACACAGTTTTGTCCATGAAAATAAAAGAACAAACCAGCGCCTCCACCATGTAGACCATCTGCTGAGTCAGGGCCTCAACAACCAATAACTACGGGGCGTAGCCATTACAATTACCGTTCCTCCCTGACTCAGAGATAGCGACCGAGGATCGCAATGTGTTTCAGGGAATCTGGGATTATTAAGCAATCTGGGTTCATAGTAATTACACGTGATTCACTCGGAAGGGATTGCTCATTTATTACCACTCAATAACAATTAACACAACATTCACGGCTTAAGGTCTAACAAGACTTGTGCATCCTGCACCTAATAACGTGCACATTACTCCCTGGGTCTAACAACTAACTACTAGTGTAATGACACTTATCGAGCAAAACTTACCCAGAATCCTCTCTACCAGTTCTGGCAACACACCCCTCTCTCGTTCCTCGGATCTTCTTCGGGTTCTTTCAGCGATGTCTATCTTCGATCACTCTTCAATCAATCTCTCGTTAGTCTCCCTGGTCTACCACCGACCCGTCATTAAATAGTTGTCCTGACGTCATTCCCCCCACTCTCTCTTTCTCCATTTCCCAGAGATGTTTTAGTCGTGTTTATGTTCTAGTTATTCGGCTTATTGTTGTACCAGTCAGCGTTCTTGGATAAACAAACAGTCAAAACTGAAGTGTGTGAAAACAATATGTTTTCACTTTTGTTTCCACAACACCAAACTCGGCACATAACAATCGACGTCACACTAAAACATTATATTGTTTATATCGGTTTCACAACCGTAAAAACCACAATAAAGACTTTCTGTCAGGCAAATCGTCCCATCCTTATTACAATATTTCATTCGACAATGAAAGCCTTCTTAATACCCATATATACAACATACATATATTCGACCTGGTGTAGTCAGTGTCAAATTGTGCCCCCATCGCCCCCCTCTGACAAAGACCAAATTTGTGTAGGGGGTGGTCGTCCCCCCTCGTTCCCTCGTAGTAACGCCACTGCCATCACTGTTGTCGTAGCTCTTAAAAATACATAATGTGAGAAACATGTAGAGATAGGATAGGAGACCAACAGCTTACCTGAAGTAGAGTAGGCGCGCCGTGATAGAAGACATAACACAAATAAACAAATACAACACTACATTTCAAACGTTTCGGTCTATACGTGACCTTCCTCAGTGAGTAGAGAAGAGATACTGAGGTGAAAAACTAAAGCTAGGTAGCCGTTGGCTGGGGTGGGGGTGAGGTGAAGTGAAAGATGAGTGGGGGTGTGGAATGGGTGACAGGGAGGGGTAGAGGGGAGGAGAGTGAGGACTACCTAAGGTTTAAGTTAGGTTTGTGGCGCGATTTGCAAATCCATTGGTAGGCCAGTTCCCATCGTTTCAGTTCTCCATCCTGTACAGTGGGAGGGAGTGACCTGATGACACAAACTGTGAAACAAGTCACGAAGGGAAGGCCATGCCCATTAGCATGCAATGCCACAGGTTTCTCGAGGTTCTCCTCTCTTACATCCTGTCTGTGCCCATTCATTCGTGTTGAAGAATATTAGTGTAAGTCCAACATACTCGGCGGGACATCGGGTGCATCGAAGTTGGTAGACGATGTTGCTAGTGCCACAGTTGTTGTTGTTGTTGCGTATGTCATAGGTCTTATTAGTGAGGTGGGCAGAGAAGGTTTCTTGACTGGCTCATGCATGGGGCAGGTCTTGCATCTGGGTCTGTAGCAAGGGGAAAAACTGTGCATGACCGCTTCTCCTTGTTGGACCTTCTGTGGATCTCTCCTCACTAATAAGTCACCCAGGTTGGGGGGACGCTTAAATGCCCCCTAGGGATATTCTGGCTAAGATCTTGGGTCATGGGTGACGCAGCCAGGATGTGACTCCCCCCTTGAAGGATGGCATTTAAACGTTGGAGACCAGGGTGCCACCTGGTGACTAGCGGGACGATGTCGGTCTTGGTGTTAGGTTGGGTGGGTGGTGGTGTGACGGTGTGCTGTCTGGTCAGGCGTTGATGGACCTGTTCCTCCGAATAACCTCTGTTAACGAAAGCACGGAGTATCTTCTGGAGGTAGCACTCCAGATCCTGTTCCGTGGAACAAATTCTGCGACCGCGGGCAGCCAGCGAGGAGGTACGGAACGTTTCGTGTGGGCAGGTGGCAGCTTTCTCTGTGTAGGTACAGCTGTTGGTTGGTAGGTTTGAGATGAACGCCTGTCCTGATGATCCCATTCTCCAAGTGGATGTCGATGTCTAGAAAGTTGACTTTCTGCCCAGAAGAGTCCCACGTAAATTTCACCGGATAGGGCCTATAGTGCATTCCACAGCGAACTGAGAGTGCCTCAGGCTACGAAAGCCGGTTCCTTTCCCCAGCCGATGTTGGACATCCAGTCTAGAGTAGCTCGTAAATGTTGAATGGGGGGTGGTAAGGTTCTGAGATGTGGTGTTCAGTGGAAGGGGGGAGGCAATAAAATATTTAATTTAAATGTGGTGCGTTCTTGACCTGCATTAATGGTATTCGTAAAACTATTGTTTAAAAATATATTTCTGAAAATGCATGTTGTAGCAGTCCGTGTATAACTTTTACAGTTGTTTTATAGTGGCATGTACGCTTTAGCGCAAGTCTGCATATGGCTCGCGGAATAGTGGCAAATGACCTATCGATATCGAATATTAAATTAACTTAAATAAATAAATTCGAATTTAGAGTCTGCTCTATGAGTATTTCTCGGTGCTATTCTCGCAACTGATTTTCAGTGGGTCAGTCTTTTAATTTAAAGAGGAACGACATGAATTTTAATTTGTTTCTGGACAGTCACCATTGTTAATACAAGTTATACAAAATACAAATCATTGTAGATTGTGTCGTCTAACAATAATATAAAAATAAAGATACAGTATACAGAAACAACACAACATGTACATAAAAAACACAGCTACAGATATACCGATCAGTATATATATATATATATATACCGATCAGCAGATTGTTCCTCCAGCACCACGTCAATCACAGAGACCGAATAAAGGAATCCCACCAAGAAAACTTTCGTATAAAGTAAGAGTGGACCAACCACGTGAGCCATCCTCGTGGAAACAAGTGATTGAGCTACCAGAACGCGAAAAGAAGAACTGGATGTTGGCCGCAGAAGAGGAAATGTCAGCTCTTAAAGAACGTGGAGTGTGGGAGATTGCCAAACTCCCTCCAGGCCGCCGGGCAGTCTCATCCAAGTGGGTATTCAAGACTAAACTAGATGCAAATGGTGACGTCAACACTTACAAAGCGCGGCTAGTGGCGAGAGGATTCTCGCAGCGTTATGGTGAGGACTGCGACGAGACGTTTGCGCCAGTGGTCAAGCACGAGACAGTGCGCGTGCTGCTCAGCGTGGCGGCTATTCGCCAGTTGCATGTACGGCACCTTGACGTTAGTCAGCGTACCTAAATGGAGATCTGGAAGAGGAGCTTTACATGGAACAACCACCGGGTTTTTGAGGAACCAGCAAGGAGCACATGGTATTGCGACTAAAGCGCAGTATCTACGGGCTCAAACAATCGGCACGAGCATGGAACAAGAAGGCCACAGAAGCACTGGCAAGTCTTGGTTTCGAGCGCGGAAAAGCTGATTCATGTCTCTTCATGAAAAGGAAACGACCGGTAGTACCACCTATGTGCTGTTGTACGTAGACGACTTACTGGTAGCCGGAGAATCTGAAGAGGTCGTTCAGGGCATTTGTGCGCAGCTAAACGAGCATTTCACGACCAAGGATTTAGGTGAAGTGGCTCACTATTTGGGGATCCAGATCGAGCGAGAAAACAGACGGTTCGTTCCTTATCACCAACGAACTAAGATAGTTCAACTTCTAGAAGAGCAAGGGATGCTGGAGACGAAGCCTTCTGCCACGCCAATGGAACAAATTTTTGTCTTCCATGGAAGAAACCCAGCGTCAAGTTGCCGAATAACACAAAGTATCGACAAGTTATTGGATCACTCCTGTACATAGCTACAGTGTCCAGACCAGACATTGCGGTAGCTGTCAGCTTCTTGAGCCGACATGTGGAGTCACCCACAGAACGCGACTGGAATCGGTGAGCGGGTAATGCGTTACCTGGCCGGACCCTCGATGCGAAACTGCGCCTGTCTGCAAGGAGTGAGCTCAAGCTGCAAAGGGTACGTGGACGCTGACTGGGCCGGTGACACCACCGACCGAAAATCAACTAGCGGATACATCTTCCTATTGGGTGAGAGCACAGTATCGTGGTCGAGTCGCAAGCAGGACGATCGTCGCATTGTCGTCCACCGAGCAGAATATGTCGCGGCTGCGAATGCCTGTCAAGAGCTGTTGTGGTTACAACTGCTGGACGACGTAGGGATACCAGTACAAGGAGCAACCACGATCTTTCGAGGACAACCAAGGCTGTATTCGCTTGATCGAGTCAGATCGGTGCAGCGCTAGGACGAAGCACATCGCAGTCAAGCACCATCTCATCCGAGATCTGCGAGAGCGTGGCATCGTGGATGTGCAGTACTGCCCAACCGAACACATGACTGCGGACATGATGACTAAGCAGTGTCAAGAGAACTATTAAAGCGGTTTGCTTCACAAGCCCAGCTAGTGTTTAGCGAGTGAAGACGGCGAGAAGGGGTGTTGGACTGTGCGCCCTTTGTTCACTCGAATGAGTAGGCTTATTAGCCCAAGTGACTTTAGCCATGCTATTGTGTTTAACTTAGGCCTAGTTTACTAGATCGCATAAGTCGATGTTTGCAAGATTGGTAGTAATAGTATCGATTACGTTTCGACCTCTGTAGTAGGCCACGCCCAGAAGCAGACGTCCTTCACGGTGCAAGCAGTTACTACAACTCCCGCGTTTTCGAGGCGTCCCCTCATCTCTGATCGTACTAAGTACTGCTTAGTCTTTTGTATTGTGTCTCATATTATTAACTGTAAAGAATAAACGTTTCTATTCATCACCTAAAGTGTTTCATCAATTTTAATTTAAATATTAATTTAAATATTTTATTAGTTGTGGATGTGGCTCTGAGTTGGGAAGGGTAAAATCGTTGTCAGACCTCAATAAACTTTATGATAGAAAAGGTAGTTTACAACATGGCCATTGAAGGAAGGAAGGGATCGGCGAACAGACAACAATAACACAAGGACTCGAACTAGACACAAAGAAAGTTGGGGCTAGCCAAACTGTTCTGCATTTGGAAGCAACGCCAAAACAGCTACTCTCAGTTGATCATAAAATGGACTATAATTGCTGTTCAGGGTCTGGAGCGCCACCTTCAGCGTGTCTTCTCCATGGGGCCAGATGAAGAACATGTCATAATTAAAGCGGAGATAGCACAGTGGTTTGAGAGGTTGGCTTGCCCAAAAGTTTTCTTCGAGTCGACCCATGAATAGGCTAGGTTGGCTATAAGCTAGATAAAACACCTGAAGAAGGGCTTGCAAGGCAATCTTGGCCGGTCACCCACGAGAAATTACAACGAATAAAGCAGTTTCTCATAGAAACCCCTTATTATAATCTAGATGAGTTTTCATGTAAATACATCTTGATACTATACCGGGAGGCTAGTGTCACACACTGTCCCGATGTAAATACCATTTCCTTTTGGCAGAATAACTGCACAAACCCACAGTCATTTCAATGTATCAAGTACACATCTACTTAACTAAATAGGTATCTATTAGTTTCCTTTAATTAATCTTCCATTTCTATGTTTAAATTTTAGAATATTATTTGTATTGTGTATTATATTATTGTTTGTATTTATAATATGTAAAATGGTTAGGTGGAAGAACAATCCATATCGATTGAACCTCGCCATTTTTGTTGTAACCATAATATTGTAAAAACAGAATAAGAACTACTACTACTACTACTACAAACATTTTTAGCTTGTTTATTTGTGGTATTAGCGTTGATGTGACTGGTATTAGTAGGCGTTCATTTTTAAATATTCAAAGTATTCTGGTTTTATCTTACGAAATTGAGCGTTTGTCATAATACGTCAAATTCCACTCCCACAGTCAACCCAGTTGGTTACAACTACGATTACAGGTGAAATGACTAAGTAAAGAAGCATCTTGATTTTTCTAGACCTTGTGAATCTCGAACTAATTTTGTGGAATATGAGTAATGTTATGCTACGCCGTGCGATGTTGTGTGTCTAGAGCTGTCACTATCAGTATCAGCAAAGAACCGCGTAAGTTGCCGCATTGGGATTTCCCAAGAATCGAGCGAGCGCGGAGACTCCCGTGACCTTGACTTGACATGCATGTGGGAGTGAAATATCAACACTGCGTCCACATACATATCGATATACCATTCGTTATGACATATTATTTCAGAGATGACTCATCAGAGGAGGATTTATAGGTATTCGCTGTGCATGCAGGAGCAGGGCCCCGGGTGGCTGAGGGCCCCCGAATTCTGCCATAAGAAAAATTTAATACATATATACCAATGTAGCCAAGTGGAGCTAAGCCATTCATAAAATACAAGTTTTGTATCGTGTATTTTGAAATTTAAAACTCCCAGTAAAAACATTTCCTTTATATTGTCAGAAATAATCAGTCTGTCTCTGAAATGTGTCGGCTATATGCTAAATTGAAAATCAAATCAAACGTTGTTGTATGCTGTGAATTGTAAGCTCGAGATGACAACAAAATAAATTGACGCACACAAACTACATTGTTTCGGTATTGCATTCAGCCCACCACTTTTTTCTAAAACGCACCAAATGCACTCGAAAGAAGAACTATTTTAATCGTGTGCATTTTTAAACTAGGCCGCTTCGCGAACGCTTTTTTTAGTCGCGGTGATGGATGAGCTTTTTTGTAAGTTTTTAGTTTGCGTGGTATCTCTTTACTTTCGCAAGTGCTTTTTGAACGCATTGTAGATGATTGTTGTCAAGTTTCTATAAATGTTATTATATACCTAAAAGAACTCATATTAAAACCTTTATTCTATGGATTCTGGCTAACTTTTTCAACTTTTTCTTTCAAAAGGCAATACATCACCATATAACCTTAATGTCCTTGTAAAGTATGAACGTTGTAGCCACACCTGTTTGGTCAGAATCGGCCTAAACATAACAAAAATATCGGGGAAAAAATCGGAAAAAATCGTAAAAGTACAATTTCTGTAAGAAACATTTCTTCGATTGTCCCTAAAATCATAAGATATCTATTTTAATGATTTCAAACGTTTCCATAAAGTTTCATCAAGAACGACTAGCCGTTTGCCAAGTCGCAAGCCAAATATCACGGATAAATCGCATTAAAAATCGAAAAAAAATCGTAAAAGTACGATATTCATGAGAAATATTTCTTCGATTGTACCCAAAAACGTGGCAAGTCTAAGTTCAGAGATTTCGAAGGTCCACTCCAATTTTCATCAAGATCGCTAATGCCGTTTGCCGGTTAGAGAGCAAACAAACAAAAAACAAATAAATATATAAATAAGTAAATAAATAAACAAAAAAACACCCGAGCTAAATTTTTTTTTGGGGGTCAGTGAAATTGAAGTCTTCGCTTCGCTCATCCAATAGGGAATATTCCACTTCCGCCAAATACTGTACGAATAGATTTTTTAGAAGAAGTATTTCGTCCCGATTACAAATATTTACTTTGTTTTTCCGTGAAATAATAATCCAGTGATTTATAGCCGTTTTAAAAGCAGCAGTTTTTTAAAGCGGCAAAAACGACTGTGACGTCAGAACTGTGTTGATCCAACGCCGTCTGGATAAACATACATCCAGACCAAAGATGCTGAAATAGTATTATAGTAGGATCGAGATATACATCAAGACGGCGGTGTTTTAAACAAAGCAGCGCCTAGCGTAGCCTACAGTAATGTATGGCGGACATTTTACATTTAACGCCTAGCCGGAAAACGCGAAAAGTTGACATTGCAATCAAAAAACAAAACTGAATCAGTCCTATGTCTAGGCCTAGACGTAGAAAATTATTTATAATACAACAGTCTAGGCCAATCGTTCCTGTAGGATAGAGGCATTGGTATGTGAATACTAAAATTACTCACTTCACTTGACAAGCCCTAGGCTTAACTTGCCAACCCTAGGCTGCACGTTCATGTTCTGACACACATCCCGCACAAAAACCTTACTTTGATGACTAATTAAAGCCTATTGTAGATAAAGAATACCATGATAGTCCTAGGCTATGCAAAAATTCAAGACAAAATGCTCGTTATTTTTTATCACAATGATCTCGCGAAATCTCCTGTCACATACGAAAAAGAAAAACAAAGACGGTGAAAATGTACATCCCTGTGGAGTTGTTTGTGTTGGAGCGGATGGGCGAGCACCGCCGTCTGTATGTAAATATGTACAAACATACGTACATTTAGTTTCCAATGGCCTTACTCAACACAGTTATGACGTAGTACCGTCCAAAGATGGCGCACGCTCGTTTTTGGCGCGCAAACTGGGGTCCGATTTACTTCTTGTTTAAATTACACAAAAACATTTTTTTTAAATAAAAAAAAGTGGGAGTGACTATTAAGACATGAATAAGAATTAAAATAAAATATAAAATATCAAGTGGAATATTCCCTATTATTAGAGGTGCGTGTATATAGCATTTTCAAGTGTCATTTTATAGCGTTTTGTAGCATCTATTTTTTGGCTAATTTCAAAACCTTGTGTATGAACTTTTTTTCAGATTTTTAATTTGAAATTTGTCATCAAGGTTGAATTAATATCAACTGAATAAAGATTTGTATACACAAATTATATATACTATGGAAAATAAAATAAAATAGGACTTGAAAACCTTAGTTTTAAGTGAAAATTAGCGTCTTGAGCATCTATTAACAAAACGCTATCTTCACGTACCTCTAATTATTATGTATTGCCGTTGTCATTATTTTTTGCAAAATGTATTTCTACGAGCATTGGCTGGATAAGTTTATTTTGTACTGCAGGTAAAAGTGCTGCTAATTTTACCCCATACGTTGCATAAACACAAGGTTTACTTTTAAACTATGATTGGGGGTTGAAAATATTGGGGAAAGTAAAATAGCAGAACGCAAGTTTGTTTGATATTCAAGTACGCATTTCAAAATAACTAAAATATCAGAGTTCGCACATTTGAAAACAATGTAGCGATTTCTCGTGCGCTGCTACTGTGGCACCTTTGGGCCCAAAATACCCCCCCCCCCCCCCCCCTCCCCCCAAACCAAGGGAGCTCGTGAGCGGGACAAACTTATGGTTAAAATTGTAGATCAATCAGATTATCCAGGTAAATAAAACATAATTTTTCTAATCTATTATAATACTCTATTGTTGGATTATAGAACTTATTCGAATTATCGTATGTGTTCCACTATCAGTCGTAAAAATTTAATAAGCCGTCTTTAGCCGCGTTTTTTTTACGCACGTTCAGTATTAGGTTTGTTTGGTTTGTCACAAACTTACACTTTACACTATGTAGGCTCAAAATGTCTAAAAGCTTTTTGTAAAGGGGTAGTGTAAGTGTAACCCTTTGGTTTGACTTCGTGTAGTGTAAAGTGTAGAATTTTTACCGGCCTCTATGGAGGTCGTGTAGGGTGTAGGGGTAAAATTGAAAGGGGCAAAAATTTAAAGAAGAAAACAGCTTAAAAAAATGATGAATGACCATTTTTTCAGACAATCCCTATAACTCCCAAAATCATTAAATTATAATTTCTATTAGAAACTGATTCGAAATTTTTTTTGTGGCACTATGTTTTTTTGATGAGGGCAAATGCGTAGGGTACCTTAACCCCAATTTGGAAAATTATTAATTTAGTTCCAAAAAACTTTTCATCGTTCGATGTACACATTATCTTCAATTTGATCATTTTGCCTTCAACAGTACTGTTTGTTTTTTTTATTATTTTTTTTAGTTTGCAGTTTGATGTGGGGAATCTAGGTGAGTGTAGCTTAAAAAACGGGGTTTGGTTTCCTGGGTAAAAGTGTAGTGTAATTGTTTCAAAGGGCCCAACCTACATACACAATCTACACTACACTAGGGAAAAAAAACAAACCTATTTTTTTTCGCTTTCCCTTTTTCCTTGTCTTGCCGCCGGCAATCGGAGCACTTGGGGACATGAGTGGTGATTGGTAGGCAACAGCGCTTCGGGTCTCCTTCCCCCGACCCGTTCCCACGCTTACGTCATAGGATTTGTTAGTAGTTCCCAAGTCGACCAGTTCAGCCGCGCGCACAGATCAGGGGCAACAATTAAAAATCATAGCCCGCTAAAACGCAAAAAAAAAAACCACTACCTTTCAATATCATTGGTGACATTTTTTGTATTGGTACCCCTTCTCCCGAAAAAACCGTAAATTTCACTCTAAGCAAAAATAATTAAGTAATATTATGTTTTTTTCCCACGTGTAAGTTTTTTTTTTCTGCTTTATTACCTCGAAAGTCGGAATACATTTTTGTGCCGTCTTTCGACCCAATATTAAGAACGAATATAAGGAATTTTAAAAGACTACTACTCACAAAAGGGATTCATTCTGAAATTTAGTGAACTTTTTTCGTTTTTGAAAAGTTGAGCCCCTTTGGCTAAATCATTTTGGAAAATTGTACGCGATTTCCTGTGCGCTGACTGGGGGCACCTTAAATCGACCTCTAAACAATTGATTCAAAAGGCCTAAGTCCCCTCAGGACCTCCTGTTTTCCCAACTTATCTTTCTTTTTGGGAATTAATTTTTTCACTTTTGCGGGGTTCAAACCCGGTAAGGCTGTATGTTTGACATGTTTGGGATGATTGTTGCCAAGAAAATGCGAAATGCCATACTGTCAGTAGTGTCAAGTGTAAAGCGGTCTGCGTTAGTAGGGAAATGTTTTTTTGGTTTGCTACACAAACTTAAAACTTTACACTAGTGTGGGGCTCAAAATGTCTAAAAAGCGTTTTCGTATTAAGGTAGTGTAAAGTGTAGCCGTTTGGTTTGACTTCGTGTAGTGTAAAGTGTAGAATTTCTACACGACTCTAGGGGTCGTGTAGGGTGTAGGTGTAAAAATTTAGGCGCAACATTTGAAGAGAAACAGCTTAAACATGATGAATGACACATTATTTTATTGACAATCGGATTTTAACTCCTAAAAAACAATTTATAGTCTATAATTACGTATTAGAAACTGATTCGAAGTATTTATTTGTGGCACTATGTTTTGTGATGAGGGCAAATGCGTAGGGTACTCTAACCTCAATTAGGATAAGCACTATTGAAGTTTATGTTCCAAATAGCTTTTCATCGTTCAGATAGTACACATTTTCTATCATTTTGACTCATTTTGTGCCTTCAAGTACTGTTTGTTGTTTATTATGTTTTTTTAGTTTGACAGTTCGATGTGAGCGAAACTAGTGTGAGTGTAGCTTAAAAAACGTTTGGTTATCCTGGGTAAAGTGTAGTGTAATTTGATTTCAAGGCCTACAAACCTACACTACCCCAATCTACACTACACTAGGTAACCAAACGGAGCCGTCCCACAGTGCCGCTTCCCCCTAAGGCCATCAACCTTTTTTTTCCCCCTATGCCATCATTACTACCTGTCGATAAGACCATGTTACACTTTGGTTGGCCAAAGGGGATTGATTTATTCCCCTTAGGCCAAACCCCTGCTTTCATTTTTCGAAAATAAAAAGAAGGTTTTTGGCCTTGGGAAATTTTGATTTATTCCCGTTGGGCCCAAACCCGCTTGAAATGCATCTTTTTTAGGGAAAGGAGGGGGGCGTTTTGTGGCCTTTGGGGAAATGATTTATTCCCGTTGGCCCAAAACGCGTGTATGCATCGTTTCCCCGGAAAGGAGCGGGCGTTTTTGGGCCTTGGGGAAATAGATTTTTCCCCTTGGCCAACAGCGTTATAACTCTTTTACGGTAAGGAGCGGGGTGTTGTTGGGCCCTTTGGGGTTTTTGATTTATTCCCTTTTGGGGCCAACGCGTATATACGTGGGTTTAGGGAAAAGGAGCGGGGCTTTGGGTTGGGCCTTGGGGAAAATTGATTTTTTTCCCCTTTTTTGGGCCAAAAAGCTTATATGCACCCCGCCCTTCCCTAAAACGATGCATATACGCTTTTTTGGCCAAAACAAATAAATCAATTCCCCCAAAGGCCAAAAACATTCCGCCCCTTTACCGGAAAAAAGGCATTATGCTTTTGGCCAAAACGGGAATAAATAAATTTTCCCTTAAGGGCCCCAAAAAAATTTTTCCTTTGTATTTTTCCATAATGACTTTGGCGGGTTTTGGCCCAAAGGGGAAAAAAATAAATTTCCCCCTTGGCCATCAAACGCTTCCTGTAACAGGGGTCTTTATCGCAGGTAAAAATGTTTGGCATGGGGGGAAAAAAAAGGTTGATGGCCTTACGGGAAGGGGCGGGGGGGGTGGGAAGAAAACCAAAACCAAACAACCCAAATTTCGGGCATATTATCTCGCTAGCTCCCGGGAGCCCGACGGCTCTCCCCTTTGGGGCCTCGATAAACTGAGATGCGTGGGGTTTTTCCCCCACCCTCTTTTTCACGCCCCCTAACTTAAAGAAGAAAAAAACATAGCGACATGGGGGTTTTTCCGCATTACGTTTATGAGCACGGGCTTTCGAGTAATGTTATGGGAAATTGGACATTTGTTGAAATTTAAAAACCCCATTTTACTAAAGCGGGCCTTTAACATGCAAACTGACCTATTAAAGGAAAAATTGTCACGCCAGTGGACCAATGATTTGGGGATCTCCCTACTATAGAGGTTTTAAATATCTTTTGGCTTTAAACATTTGGGGGCACCTTATAAAACCAACCCCAATTTGGGGGTTTTTTTTTTGGGTGAAAATCTGGTTGTTTTTTAGCCTAGGCCCTGGGTTTTAGAAAGGGGACATGGGTAATTCCGTGGCCGAAAAGGTAAAAGAGCTATGTATTTTGGTTATCAATCGATTCGTTTTGATCCATAGATTAAAAATTTCGATGGTAGAGTCTTGATTTTTTTGCAGAGCCCCGGGCCATTTTGGGAAAAAAGATGGCCCCCCGTTTTCCCAAATTTTAAACTAACCATATCTTCGAAAAGAAATTTGCCCCTTTAAATTTCAAAGGTACCATCTGAAAGGTAAATGAAAAAATTTTTAAATTTTCTCTTAAAAATTTTTCAGGGAAAACCCCAAATTTTTTTTTAGGTTATTTTAAAAAAAATTTTAACTGTTTTATTTTAAACACTTTCTCGTTAGGGAAACGAATTTACTAGGTAAAAATTTTTTTACATTTTCATAACTTGCTTTTTTTGGTAGATTATTTCTATGTTTTTTTTTAATTTAAATTAAATGCTTTAATTTTCGGGACAAAAAATACCCCCTGATTTTATGTAATTGAACCCGGGGCTTTGTGCAGGTAAATTTTGCTACTACTGTGTGATCTTTATGTTTAAAATACATTTTGTCGTCCCAAAATTTGGGGTGAAAAAAATTAGATTTTGGGATCAATCGATTCTTTATAACCGAACTTAAACAATTTTGAAGGAAAATTTCGTTTTTTACGGGAGACTTTCCCGGGGAAAAAAACAAGAGGGCCGCCGCCCTTAAAACTTTTAACTAAATATTTTTAAAAGTTTTCCCCCATTTCTTTTTAAAACGTCCGTTTAAAAAGGTAATAAAAGAGCTAAAAATGATAAAATCAAAAATTTTCCAGAAAGTTTAATTTTTTTTTGAGGTTATGTTTTTTTGAGTTTTTGGGAAATTTTTAAACGATTTTTTCAAAAGCCCCTTTGGTGAAACAACTATGTATGGGGTATAAATCGATTCTTTTATAAACCGTGTTTAAAAATTTTGAGGGGAAAAAGGGGGGAAATTTTTTACTGCCCCCCTTTCCCAGGGAAAAAAACCGAGGGCCGCCGCCATGACCCTTTTTTGCCTCGCATTTTCTTTTAAAATTTTTAAAATCCTTTTTTTAATTCCCCGTATACCTTTGAAAAGGTAATTAAAAGAAAAATAACTATATCTTACTATTTTTTTGAAACTTTATTTTTACTAAGGTTAAGTTCCCGGAAATTTAAATTTTTTCCAAAACTCGTCAAAAATGGAACTTATGGCGCAAATTTTACATGCCCAAAAACCCGGTTTTTGAATCTTTTGGGCTTTTTTACCCAAAAGGATTCCGTTATGAAAGCAAAAGTCCTTCCCTTTTTATTTTTCCGACGGAATATCCCGGATAATGTTTTTTTAAAGCGAGGGCAAATGGGTAAAATAAAATATATTCACCCTAGAATTTTGACCCTTTGTTTTTTGACACATTCAAAAGAGGCTCAATAACCCTTATAAAAGGTTTATGTATCGGTATCAATCGTTCTTTAGGGAAACTTACTTTAAAAATTTTGATGGGTCCCGCCCGCAAAAAAAAACAAGATGGCTCCCGAAAAAAACTTTTTCCTTATATTATTTTTCTAAGATAATTGACAGATTCTTTTCAAAGGTACCTTTTGGAAAAGGAAATTAATGGAGAAAAAAAATTTAAAACTTGAAATTTTCCCACGAAACGTTTATATTAACTGATTTTATCTTGTTCCTACACCTATCTTCGTTTGGCAAATATAACGTATATAGTATATATTTTTTTTTAAACCTTTGTTTTATAGTAAGGGGACTATGACGCTGTTTTTTGTTACCCCAAAACCAAAAATTAAAAAAATTTTCTTCCCCCGGGATTGGGAAAACCCCCGGGGCCATTTTGGGAAAGGGGTAGGGCATTGACAGCCTAGGTCCCGAGTTCAAACCCCTTTGGGGGTATTTATTAAATTTCTTTTTTTAATATATCCCTTTTTTTTTTTTTTAAAAATTTTCGTAGCCGGTATTATGTCCTACTGTCTACTCTTTCCTCTGGTCCCGGGGTTTAATCCCCGGGGAAAGAAAAATTTTATTAATTTTTGTCCCCATGTTTCCAAAAAAACAGCGTGATTCGCTTACTATAAAACAAAGGGTTTAAAAAATATCATTATACGTTAAAATTTGTTCCTAAATGTAACCCATAAAAAGGTAAGGGAACAAGATAAACCCCAGTAAAATAAACCCTTTCGTGAAAATTGCCAAATTTTATACTTTTTTTTCTCCATTAAAATTTCCTTTCCAACGGGAAACCTTTGAAAAAGAATCTGTCCAATTTTCTTAGAAAAAATATAAGTTACAAAGTTTTTTTTAAAGGGAGCCACTTGTTTTTATTTTGGGGACGGGGACCCCATCAAATTTTAAAGTACGTTTTTATAAAGAAAACGGGTTTTATGCCAGATACATAATCCTTTTTCAAATTATTTAGCCTCTACAAAAGTTTTTAAAAAATCAAAAATCAAAATTCTCCCATGAATATATTATTTATTTTAAAACATCCGTCCTTCAAATACATTATCTCGGGATATTTTCTGTCGGAACATCAAAGGTAAGGGCTTATTTAAAAACAAAAAAGAGATATCTTAAAGGATAAAAAACCAAATATTTCAAAACCGTTTTTTGGGCATGTAAATATATGGGCCCTAATTTCCCTAATGATGACGAGTGTGGTAAAAAAACTTTAGTTTTTTGTAACATAACCTTAATATTAAATTTTTAAATTTTACAAAAAAAGTAAAAAAAATGGTTTATTTCTCTTTTAATTAAACCTTTTTTAAAGGTATACGGAATTAAAAAACGGATATATAACTTTTTTAAAGATATGCGAGTCAAAAAAGGGTCATTGGCGGCGGCCATCCCTTTTTTTTTTGCCTGGGGAAAGGGGTCATAAAAAACGAAAATTTTTTCCCCTCAAAATTTTTTAATCACGTTACATAACGAATCGATCGTCCCCCCTACATTTTTTTACCTATTGTGCTCTGAAAAAACGTTTTAAAAAATTCCCAAAAAAAACAAACCAAACCCTAACCCCCAAAAAAATTAAACTATCTGGAAATTTTTGATATATCATTTGTACTCTTTTTTTTACCTTTTTTAAAGGTACGTTTTAAAAAGGGAAACGGCGAATAAATTTTAAAAAATATTTAGTTAAAATTTTCAATGACGCGGCCATCCCTTTTTTTTTGCCCAGGGAAGGGGCTCAGTAAAAAAAAACAAAATTTTCCCAACAAATTGTTTTTTAAATTCGGGTTTATTAAAAGAAACGAATTTATCCCAAATATCTAAATTTTTTTCACCAAATTTTGTCTCGACAAAATGTATTTGAAACATAAAATCACACATGTAGCATATATTCCCAAAAACATGCCACCGCTTTAATTTTCATAAAATCAGGCTTTTAAAATTTTCCCGAAAATTAAAAGCAGGGGTTCATTAAAACACATAGAAAAAATCTACCAAAAAAGCAAGTTAGAAAAATTTTAAAACCCTTTTTTCCTAGTAAATATCGTTTTCCCTAACCCAAAAGTTTTAAAATAAACAGTTAAAAATTTTTGGGGAACCCAAAACCCCAAAAAATTGGGGTTTTCGTGAAAATTTGAAGAAAATTTTAAAAATTTTATCATTTCCTTTTGAATGGTAAAATTTGAAATTTAAAACGGGCAAATACCCTTTCGAAAATAATGCTAGTTTAAAATTCGAAAGCGGCGGCCTCCCTTGGTTTTTAAAATATGGCCGGGCTCTGCAAAAAAAACAAAATCCAAACCCTCCCAAATTTTTTATCTATGGGGTCAATGCGAATCGATTGATACCACATAAAGCTTTTCACCCAAACTGCCCACGGAAAACATGTTTTTAAAACCCCAATGGGGCCCCCCCCCTATTAAGGGCAAATCCCTCTCTCGCCCCTTTTTTCACCCCCAAACCCAAAAATTTCGGGGAAAAGTCAAAAATTTCATCTTTTTTTCCCTTTTTAAAACAACTTACGATTACCAACCCAAATTTAAAAAAAGGCACAATTTTAAAACCAGTTTTGGGTTTCCCAATCGGGGTCCCCGTATGTAGGCCCTACTGTTTGATAATAGGCCCATTAGGAAAAAAATGGGGTTTAAAATAATAAATTTTTAAATTGGGGTATACAGTTTTAATGTAAAAAAAATTTATTTTTATGACATTAGGGTAATCCGTAGGCCCCTTGCTTATTTCCCCAATGGGCATAGATAAAAAAATATAATTAGGGGATGTTGTAACAATAGCCTATCCCTTACTTATGTACTTACAAGTAAAAAGGGACCAATTTCAATAGTCTATATTATCGTTAAGGGCAGTATCCCCGGAAAGGGTTTTTGTGCGCGAAACAGAGGTTCTACAGCTATTCCCGTAGCAAAAACTATTTTAAAACAACCAAAGGGGGAAAAATTTTTTTTTTTAAAAGGGAAAATTTTTATTTACCTTGCACTCTTTTTTAATTTTTTTAAAAAAGGGGTTTTGGGAAAATTAAAAGCAAAACAGTACCAAAAAGTTACTATATTATCGTTTCCCCTGCTCATTTTTTTCAACCATCTTGTAGGAGAAGGAAGCATCGGAGAGGAAAAAAATAAAAAGACATTCCTGGAAAACCTCATGCTAGTTATTTCTTTTTTGAAAATTTTAGTGAAGGTGTTCGTTAAGCCTCAGTAATTGCTGCTGTACAACGCTGCATAATCCAGCAACTCAGAAAATTACGGTCTACTGTGGCTCTATCTCACGAGAACCTCAAAACTCCTTCAGTGGTTGCTCCTTCTCTCTCGCGTGCATTCATCGTCTCAGTCTTTTTACCTGAGTCAGGAGGTTTGCAGACAGGGTTTATGAAGAATGAGGTGGTTTTCGTTGGATTATGCTCGAAAGGTTTTGAAGAAGGTATTATGAAGTCAGATTGCCACACCCGCATGAAGGATTTACTAGGAAAACGCTAAAGTCCCGCCGCGTTGATGGATGAGCGTTTTTTTTGTAAGTTTTTTGTTTGCGTTTGGTTTTGCGTTTGTTTACACTTTTCCTTTGCAAGTGCTTTTTGAATGCATTGTAGGTGATTGTTGTCAGTTTCTATTGTTACTTGTTAATTGGTATTATAAACCTAAAAAACTCATATTAAAACCTTTATTTCTGTGGATTCTGACTAACTCTTTCTACTTTTTCTTTCAAAAGGTACCACATCACCATAACCTTAATGCCCATGTGAAATCTGAACGTTGTAGCCCCACCCGTTTGGTCAGAATCGGCCAAAATGTGACGAAAATATCGCACTGAAAATTGAAAAACTAATATTATTAAAACCATTATTTCTATAGATTCTAGTTAACTTTTTCAACTTTTTCTTTTCAAAAGGTACTACATCACCATAATCTTAATGTCCATGTGAAATATGAACGGGTAGCCCCACCCGTTTGGTCAGAATCGGCCCAAATGTGACGAAAATATCGCACTAAAAATCGAAAAAAATCGTAAAAGTACGATATTCATGAGAAATATTTCTTCGAGTGTACCCAAAAGCAATACACCTCTAAGCTCAGAGAAAACGAAGGACCCCCCCAAATTTCATCAAGATCGCTTATGCCGTTTGCCTGGAATCCTGCTAACAAACAGACAAAATCAAACAAACAAAAAAAAACAACAAAAAAAACATTGGAGCTAAATTTTTTGGGGGTCAGTGAATTGAAGTTTTCGCTTCGCTTGCTACGCTCATCCAATAAACTTTGGGAAACTGATTTCGAATTCAATTTATTTTCAGGACTCAGTAAAACAAACGAAATCATTGTAGATTGTTTCGCCTGATTAAAATGATAATAACAATAACATAATAATTATATAATTATATAAAACTCAAGGTCAACGAAATGATTATATAATATTAATATTGATGACTACGATAATAATGATTTCAATAGTGTGTCATAGGGGAGCATTTTAATTATGACGGAGAAGAAGTGGTGGGGGGTGGGGGAAGCAATCGCAAAAATACTTTTTGTCTTGTATAATAATCAAATTAAATCCAACCTGCACCTCAAATTTAGTTTATTTCCGCTTTGGTTTGAGGTGTGGTTCATTCATATCAATGAATTTGGTTAGATGGTAGCCGCTGATTTGCCTTCTTATTACCCAGGACAGGAGCGAGAAACTGTGTAGGTACTGTTCAACTCGAGGAGGATATTATATTATATTCAAAGGGCATTGTCGATCCTTTCAAATCAATTGGGACTCGGACCGAGACCCATTTTACATTGTTATTTGTTGTATTCTAAAGAACTATGCTACATATTATTATATATGTGCATGTGTGCATAGGTTGTTAGTGTTTTACAAGTAGCTATAATACCATAATAACTTATCTCTATAATTATTTTTTCTTTGAGTGATTATTGGGAAGGTCTGCGAATCGATTCCTATAGAGCTCAAAAAACGCATTTGAATTGTTATTTCGAAAGCGGTAGAGACAACACTCATTCAACAACACACAGCTCACATTCTCCAATTATTCAAATGGGTCGGAACTTGCACATAAACGAGTCAAGATTAAAATATACTCTGACTTCTTTGAATTGAATTTCGTTGATAGTAATCTACATAATCCAATCCTATTTAGGCCTAGAAATGTTTTGTTTTGATTCTATGCTGGCAGTTAAAATAGTTGACATCATTATCAAGCTTTATATCATCGTGGGTATAAGGATGTTGTACGACTTACACTAGATTGAAGCCGGTGTTGTGACTAGAAAAAGTTTTTTTTTATCTAGTATGAAGATAAAGATAAATTAGATAATTCTTCAAAAAGTTACCTAGATGATATAAAAGATAAGGTGTAAAAAATTATCTAGATACAAGATAATAGATACAAAAATTATCTAATTTAGATTGGAGAAGGTAATAATTATTGAGACTGACATTTTTTAAAATATTTTTTCCCCTACAACAGTTTTCTTGTAAAACTTGTCAGACTCGACAAATTGTCAGTACGTATGCGCATTTGGCACATTTGGGGCTCATGTATTGTTTATTATTGTATCTAAAAAATGTTATCTAAAAGCTGAAAATGTTTAGATCAAATAAACTTTATTTTATCTAGATAATAGATACAGATTATATAAAAAAAACTTATCTAATCACTGGCAACACTACGATTTATGTCAGGACATTCTCCAACACCAGTGGTCGTGGTATTGAATATTGATCAATTTTACATGTGGTGTTTATCAATTGCATTTTTAGTATTGATAAAAAATTACTACTGTCTGCATTTATTTCTGTGTGTACACTAAATACTAATTATGTAACATGCATAACTTGTTGGTTTGGTTGACTAAAATGTTATAAACAATGAGCGAATTTCTGGTGTAAAATAATTATCACCTGGCAACATAAACTGTATGAATAATTTAATTCCCATTGAATGGATATGGCTGTTCATTGATGCGCTCTTAGCTTGTAGACACCAACCTATCTCGAGCGCAAACGGGAGGTTCAACCCTTGTTTCTAAAATGTTACCTGGTGGGAGGTAAATAAAACTGGACAGACAACACTATAACAATAGAAGACGGTTTGCGAACGCATGCTTCCGTGTTTACAATAATTGTTAGCTATGAGTGGAAATAATATTTAAATTTCAGAAAACTATATTTAGCGTTTCTGGCTAAATTTGACAAGCATTTTTGAATTTAGAACGATTAATTAATCGAAATTATGTTTTTGAACAAAAGTTTGGTATATTTTTAATCAGGTGAAATCAAAATCACCAAACAAATTTATACAAGCTATATAACACGATTCCGATCTAATAAAGTACAGTAGGAATCCAACACCCAACCGTAACGTGATATCTTCATTGAGAATGAATATTTGTTTGAGCTTCTGTCCGATGTAGTGGTGACGTATAGTCTAATAATATTGTTAGACCATGGTGGTGACGTACCTAATATAAGACCTGCTAGCTACGCGATGCTCACAGCAATGTTAGGAATAATTGATGGATAAAAATAATGCTTTACATCGATGTACTTACTTAGGCATATCTAAATAAGTTCTTACTGCATTATACTGAAATGACATAATAAACGAAAATGTAACGACCAACACCTAGTTATGTCAAAATAAATTCTCATAAAATTACATTTAAAACACTTTTTGGGGGTACAGGACTGCACTATTCAAATCCAACATTAAACGACCCGTGGAATTGCAATTTCATGTTATACTATAAAAATATATCAAATTAATTTTAATGACTGAATATTTTATGATGAATGAATCCACCCTGCTGAGCGAAGGGTCTAACTGACCCTTTTTCCTCGACTCGGGATTCTTTTGTCAACTTTCTATTCATCTCAAAGACTGTCTTGGTCGGACTGGTCTCGGAAGTAGCTCTGTCCTGTCGCCTGCTCTTTTGTAAGAGGCTTCATAAGAAACCCGCCCCCATGTCGGTCGATTTGACCATCAACTTTACCGACGATAGGAAGGAAAGAAATACCTCTGGCTAAGATACTGGGTCTTAATTCACCAAACACACAATCATATTAATGCCAGATACAGGATCAATATCAAAATATCAAACTAAATCAACATTCATTGCAAACAACTTAAAACCATTTTCTAATGTTCATCATTACTGATTAGTAATAAATAGCTGATAAGTGATAACACAGAAAAAATTAGTAGCCTACGTACGTATTTACAAGGGTAATTTTACTTTCAATTATTTTTCCAATCAACACCAACAAACAACAAGTCAAAATGGATCTAGCTAAAAATAGATTAAAGTAGCCTACAATGCTGTTATAGAATATTGCCATGCAATGCAAACCATTGACCAATATTGAAGCTAATACCAATTTCCCTTTTCCTTGCCTCTCCACTCCATGCAACATATTTTGGTTGTTGAACAGTCATTCGCGGGGCGCTTTAAAGCGATGGTCTGCACCTCCTGAGAGCCATGTTTTGTTTAAAACTTTTAAAATCTGTAAATACATAGTAATTATGGTAAATGAACTACACCATTAATTTTACATAAATAAAATCAGTTAACTAGATTTACTAACTATTTGATTTGATAACTATTTGGCATCACATGTCGGAAAATTGTAAGCAGTAAAAAAAGCACCACTCTCGGGGTGTACACTAGCGCTTGAGTTCTCCAGTGGCCGATTATGGAGACTAACAGGACAACAATCAACACTGTGCGCATGGGCAGACAGGGAAAGGGGAAACTAACTCTCTTCTTTTAGATACATAGCGTGTTTAAAGACATTTATG
Organism: Sweltsa coloradensis; assembly: GCA_024449915.1. NCBI lineage: Eukaryota > Metazoa > Arthropoda > Insecta > Plecoptera > Chloroperlidae > Sweltsa > Sweltsa coloradensis. The sequence continues at coordinate 304,782 of JAMZAV010001094.1, forward strand.
TGGTCCCGCCGCCATTCAAATTCATTGGTTCCTAGAAAATCTTAGGGAAAGCAGTGGGCCCGGGGTCTTAGTAACCATAGAAACCAGAGTCGATAAAGACTTTTTCCTGGTTTAGCGTCGATACGAAAATTAAATCAACCCATGAACAGAACAAAGTACTTATTATTTACTACAATTCGAAATTAAAAAAGAACAAAGTACAATGTTGAATATACAATTTGCAGATAAGTAAGGTTTTATATGTTGACAATGAATGTATATTAATATTAGGCCTATATTATATACAATTTTAATTTTTATATTACACATTAATTTTATTAGGTGTAGGCTCATGCCTCAGACATAATATTAGAATATATTAAAATACTTGACATGTATTTGAGTTTTGACTACATCCAGTCACATACTTCTGGACAATGAGAATGCTACATTTTAGAGACAGTGGGACCACATCAAAACTCATACAATCGCGGTTCTCTATTAACGTAGTTAATATGATCCAAGACTCTAGGGGAAACTAGCTAAAATATCTAGGAAGCAGTGGTTCAATGCGTGAGCAACTCTCATTCGACTGGGAAATTAACTAGCACAGTAATTATTGTTATTGACGTCAATCCATTTTCCATTCAAGAACAAGGAAAAACTTACTTAGCACACACAACTATTTTCAAATACGTACAACCAAATTAAAACAAATTAAAAAATCTTAACTCATGTTTATAAATCTTTTGATCTGGGTTTAATCACTTAAGTTTCAAACATTCGTAAAAATTAAATAGGTCAATTAGGTATGAGAAAGAAAGTGGATTAAATCCATCTGACTGCAATTTATTTGAAAATAGGTACCAGTAGTAGGGTAGGGTCTATATAAAATATCATTTCATGTCCACCATCCGATATGCGTCTGTATGCTGTCAATCCATAGGCCTAGTAGTAAGTTCTTACACTACTACTTACACAAAAATAGAATAATTTAATTTAACACAATAGTTTGGCGGTATCACCCTTGCTTGGGCATTGATAGCACACCGGAGTACAATGCATTATAGAACAGACTACACACCAATGCCACAATGACCAAGACATTGGGCTACCGAGAATCGAAAGTGTCCGTAAAGATGGTGGCCTGTTACGGGCTTCACTTCAAATGTATCATTTGTATCCAAACACCTGCTGCTGGACCGACTCACGTCTCCCTGGTTGGTGATGCACAACTGTTGCTGTGCATTTTGGTTTCCAAAGAGAAGGTGGTGGAATCTGCTGCTGGTAGCAATACCTCGTGCCGTACACTGGGGGAGTGTCTGCTGGAAATAGTATGGCTGGGAGAGAAGAGTGGAGGAGGATAGCCAAACATTCTATCCCCATGGTAAAAGTAAGCTTGATGTTCACTTTCAGGAAAAACTAGATTTTTACTAGCGGAGAAGTCGATTCCCGCTTCAGAGGACATGCTTCTGGGATAAGAGAAACTGCCAGCCAAGTTGTAGACTAGACTAGATCTCGGGGTCTTATCTTCGGGGTTGGTACCCGGTGACAGAACCCCGAACCACAACCCTCGGAGGCGACCGAAAGCGTGTCAAGTCGCCACCGCAGACAGAGCTCGAAACGAGAGTTGGGCATTTGACTCGACTGGGAAGCGAATCCGGAACTCTGGCTCGAAGTCTGGGAGAACGGGGTTGGAGGTCGGTGGGGGTGTAGGGAACTCGGGGCGACTGCCAGAAGCCGCCGGCAACCCAGGAGGAACGTGCAACGTTTGTTTGAGGGCGGAAGCGAGAGGGGCTCAGCACGGACCGCCGTTGACAGGTGGGAGGGATGTTCGACCCTTTAAACAACTCCATTAGCCATCCTCTGACCCAACACGTTGCCGACTTTCGTCTCCGCTGAGCAGAGAACCCAACTTAAGATTGCTCAGCCCGTCGTCGATGTCTCTTGGTACTTGAAACGTTATCCGTATCTCTTTCCGGAGTCGTCATGGGGAGTGAAACATTCCCAAACCCAACAATTCAACAACTCGGAGATCTCATTGGGACTCCTTTGTACGGGTGAAAACATTGGCTTCACCAGGCGAGACCTAGTTTTGTAAGGGTCTCTGAAGTTTCTCTCATCAAGCATTGGATTTCTACTGCACGATGTTCTAAAAGTTTTGAAACTATCAAAGTGGTTATTTAAATTATTGACCGAATGCGCAGGGTGAGAATTGAGTGGCGAGGCAGTGTAATAACTCTCGACTCTATTGCCCGAGTTTGTCACATCAAACTTTAGGTTGGTGCTGGTGTTGAAACTATCTGCACGGTTAACGTTAGCGGTTTTGAAGTTTGAAGCATCGTTTATGTTGCCGGTACGAAATTCTGAACTTGTAGGAAAACTTGGCGCTGTTGCACAAGGTTTTGGTGATAATTGTTCGGGTAGATAAGTATTGCCTTTCTCGTCGTTATAGTCGTTTCTTTTTATCGTAACGGATGTTGCTTTCACTTCTCCATGGTCCTCCGAGCAGTCCAGTCTGAAAAACACAATAGATCATCAAACAAACAGAATGCTTATAGTTTTGCGTATGAGATGTCTAGATGTTACAAATTGTGTTAAACATGAGATACAGGGTTGACTTGGTCCACTTTAAAATGGAAGTTCCCCACTGAGAGTCAGTTGGTAATACCAATGAATGACATTCAATTAACTAGGCCGCTTCGCGAACGCATTTTTTAGTCGCGTTGATGGATGAGCTTTATTGTAAGATTTTAGTTTGCGTGGGATCTCTTTACATTTGCAAGTGCTTTTTGAACTCATTGTAGGTGATTGTTGTCAAGTTTCTATTGTTAGGCCTACTTGTTAATTGTAATCATATACCTCAAAAAACTTATATTAAAACCTTTATTTCTATGGATTCTGGCTAACTTTTCCCACTTTTTCTTTCAAAAGGTACTACATCACGAAAACCTTAATGCCCAAGTAAAATATGAACGTTGTAGCCCCACCTGTTTGGTCAGAATCGGCCCAAATGTCACGAAAATATCGCACTAAAAATTAAAAAATCGTAAAAGTACGATAGTCATGAGAAATATTTCTTCGATTGTACCCAAAAACGTGGCAAGTCTAAGTTAGAGATTTCGAAGGTCCCCACCAATTTTCATCAAGATCGCATATGCCGTTTGCCCGGTAGAGAGCAAACTAACAGACAAAAATACAACAAAAAAAAAACACCCGAGCTAAATTTTTTTGGGGGTCAGTGAAATTGAAGTCTTCGCTTCGCTCATCCATTGAATATACTACTCTCAATTTGGCTGTGGGAAGCGTGCCAAATTGAAGCTCTTTGAAGGGGGAAAACAGACATCTAAATGTATTGTACAAGATGTGGACAAACACTTAAATGGGATTATAATTAAAACAGATCTCATTTTATTTAACCTATGCCAGTAAACTTGAGTACACACACTCAAATAATCCACTCCCCCTAGTTACTGAAATAATTTTCCACCTTCAAGCAGAATTCTAAATCAGCACGCTAACACTCGAGGTGGAGGAAGACTGAGCGTCTAGCGCAGTGGTTCCCAACCATGTGAGAATACGAATTTTCTTGGTTAATAAAATTTATAATTAAATGGATTTATTTCCCAAAAATTCTCATAAAGGTCCCAGATTAATAAAACAATGCCACAGCCTAGTTCAGTCAGCAAAGCACTAGTAGAAGCCCGGTCAGTGAAAGGAGAATATTAAATTATTTACCCAGTGACAACATTCTAGATTCACCGCACCCCCACCCCCCCCCTAACTCGATGGCCTCCCAGGCACATTCCTTGTTACAATAGTAAAAATATCAAAACGACAATTCTTTAATGTTTGTTCTCTTCCAAGAAGGAGTCGATTTGTTATTGCGCGAGAAATTACAAAAAAACAGGTTTTTGGGTATTCCCAATAAAACAATAATTTATTTGAGTAATTCGAAATAAGTTTTTAGCTACGATTAACATACCCCAATCGATAGCATGCAGATGGATCAACAATACATATCAATTTTACAACAATGCGAGATGAGAAATAATCGGCCGCACCGAGGGTCGAACCCAGTCGCCTACGTGGCGATAAGGAAACAGTGGAGAATAGTCTATGTCGTCACGATCCCCTCGTCGCACTCAGAGTGGCTGAACCTCTAAAAGATGCAGACTAATCGTCTCGCGTCTTCCCCCCCCCCCCCCCCTCCTTAACTCGATAGCCACCCAGACACATGCTCCTTGTTACAATAGTCCAAAGATGAAAGAAGAAAACCAGAATACTATATTGTTTGTTCTCGTCCAAGTAGTCACACAGTGGATATCAAGTGCTATTTCTTGAATTTGATAGTTCACCCTTTCAGAGCCTCAACTTATTATCGGCCACTCGGCACATCTTACAACACTAAAGATATAAATAGATTTTACTATGAATATTATTTCCTCTTGTCACTGTTTAAACAGAACTATAAGCTTGCAAATGGTTAAATGACATTTATTTATCGTTTGTGAATTGTAAAATAATTTTCAAGTGCAATTTTGGCGCTCAGGAAGTCCGAAATTGGAGCCGAAGTAATTTTTGTTAGAAAGTTTGATGTTCGTATTAATTAATTACTTAGACCAACATGGTAGGGACACAAAAGTCGAAATAGGGCCCGTTTCAGGGCTTTCAAAACAAAGCATGTATTGTAACATGAAGGCACTCCAGCCGCCTACCCTATTAAAATTTTATTGTTTTTTGCATAATCATAATTAATCAAAACACCCCTGGGTGAGCAATCAATAAATATTATGAATATTTATTGATTCTAAGTAAGTGGTAGATCATTGGTGCTATGTAGCCCGCATATAAGTGCCCTTCCGGCAACAGGTGAATGCAAGGTGGTTTTTGCATTGACCATCGTGTTAGAAACGAGTCAGCTAGCGAGCACTTTGAGCTAGACTTCAAGGGTGGATTTCCAGGAATTCCACAAAAATCAATCGATCGCAAGGTTGACAAGTGTATCTGAGTGGCAACTCTGCTCAACTTGTTAGTATTTTCAAATGTGAGCCAACGGCCAGTTCTTTGTGAGAGCTATGACAAGTGTAGCCCGTGAGAGGAGTGACCCCATTGGTGTAGGCCTGGGATAACCTACCCCGCTGACCAATCAGGGACAATTTCTGTAGGGGAAGCTCACGTTAGCGTGGCCTCTGAAGGACGCTTGGTTTTGCGAGCGGATAGCTCACCCACTCCCGCCCGAACCACCTACAAGTGCACAGTGTCGACCGTGCCGAGTGTTCAAGGCAGTAAAGCGCCCCAAAGTGCGTAACAAGCCATAATGGCAGTCAATCGCTAGCAGGCGGATACCCAAAATTGTTCGAAGGTCCGGGGCACAATTAAATTCAAGTTTTAACATTATTTCGCGTGTGACCGCCCAAACCCCAAGAAACCCCACGCCATGGGCTATGGGAGAGCCACATGGCCATGACGCCCCCAGCGACCCCAAAGGAACGAATTTTCTGAAAGAACTTTTCCCTTTCCTAAGCTAATCCTATCTACTTTACTCTTCTTTCATTTTTTTTTCCATGCAACTTTATTCCTATTTATCATACGTGACCACGCTAGGGGCCCAATCCTACTACCGAACCACGTGGGTACTTATTATTACGCCGGCCAGGCAAGGCCCTTTTTCCTCCCCTTCCCCGGGCGTGTTACGGGAAATTCGACGTCCCCCGACAGGTGTCTCCCGACGCATACTAAAAAACGCACCCCCCACCCCTTCCCGAGACCGTGTAAGTCCCCTGACACGTGGTGACCAACAGAGTGCCATGTTAGGAAACGTGAGGACGGGGAAATTTCCGGTTCCAAAAGACTTTCCGGGTCTGGGGTAGGGGCGATATTAAATTATCGGAACTGCACGTGGCCGCCCATTCGTCGGAGCCCACGATCGCCCGCATAAAGGCTGCATCTTTCCCCCCCCCCCCCCCCTCTTCGCACCGCCGCATTGAACCGACGCCGATTTTGCAATGTTCTTCTTTCAAACGAAACGACAAATAAGAGGGAACCCAAGGCGAAGATGAGTACAAAATTTTGGCCACAAATTATAATTAACCTTTGTAAAATTTCCCCGTTATTTTTTTTTGCTATGTCAAGGTAATCATTTGTTCATTGGATCCAATTTTCTCTCAAATCTCAAATAAATTGTTTTTGAAACATTTTTATCTACTAAAATTGCATTCCAACGAAGGGTTTTGTTACCTCATAGCAAAACAACTCCCTTCTTATCTCTAACTGCTTGTCCCCACTATCATAATTTTTCAAGGCCTTCCGCCGACCGCTTTTTTACCACCCTAGTCTTAGCTTTATAGCACCCAGAGCGCGCCCCCCACGGGGGGAGGACTGTCGCCCCACCGGCCCCACCCCTCAGAGGACCCGGGGTGTCCTTGGAAGCCCTGGTACGCTTGCGGTACGATTGTCCTGGCGAATGCTGTGTTTGTGTGGGATAATTTTAGAGGAGACCCATGACATTTTCGTTCCCAAAGGTACTTTTTGTTATTTTGGGACCATTGGAGTAAAAGGGGAAAATTAAGTCTTTTTCAAAAATCGCGTTTTACGAATAAAAAGGTAGGCGTTTACCGTCAGACCCCCCCAAAGGGGGCCCCCAAAAAAGGGTAAAAATTCCCCTTTTAATTACTGTTTAAAAACATACAAAAACTTCATAAAATGTTGCCCAAAAAAAAAATTTAATTTTAAAAGGAGCTGCTTTGGGGCCCTTTGCCCCTCAGTCCCCCCCAAAGTGGGCCCCAAAAAAAGTAACTTGCCCTCAAAAGGATACATGATTCAAAATTTCTTTTTATGTGAAAAATTCCCAGAAAAACAAATATCATCGTCAAAAGGCGCTTTTGGGCCCGTTGACCCCACAGACCCCTAAAAGGGGCCCCCCCCCCAAAAAAAAAAGTAAAATCTCCCCTCAATAGGTATCTGATTTAAACATAGTCTGTTGTCAAAAATTTCCCAGAAAAACAAATATCATTCCCCACGAGCTGCTTTGGGGCTTTGCCCTTTTAGGAAACCCCCCAAAGTGACCCCCCAAAAAAGACAAATTGCCCTCATAAGGTATGAATTTTAAAAAATACATTTTTTATAGAAAAAGGGTACCAGGAAAACGAATTTCACTCGTCAACGAGCTGCGTTGGGTTTTGACTCGTTAGAAAAAACCCCCAAAGTGGGCCCCCCAAAAAGGGTCAAATTGCCCCCTGGATATACATAATTAAAACATGGCTACGCATTTTTTTGACCCTTACCGGGAAAAACAAATATCACTCGTCAACGGGCTGCGGGGGCTTAAATCCGTAAAACCCCCCCGAAGGGGGCCCCAAAAAAGGTCAAATCTCCCCTCTAAGGTATTATGATTTAAAATACGTTTTTTTAAAGGTAAATTACCGGGAGGACAATATTAGTCGCAGACGATCTGCGTGCGATTTACCGTCAACGCCCCGGAATTGGGCCCTAAAAATGATCATATAAAATACGGCATTTTATAAAAAAAATTTCCTCGGAAAAAAAATTAAATTGCAGATGGCTGGTTGGGCCCCCTTACCCGCTACCCCCCCCCCCCCCAAAAAAAAAAATTTAAAAAAAATGTTTTGTTCGAATACTTACGAAATTATGGGGGTTTTAATGGGATTCGTGCGAAAATATGATCAGATTTTTTTTTTTATTAAAACAATTTTTATTTACAATAAATGTTTATGCATTTTTGGGGTCATTGACCTGCAATACCCTTTTTTAATTTTTTGGGATATAGATCGATAAATAAATCAAGAAGAATGTTATATTTGTCTTAGGGTAATTTATTTTAAATAATAAGGTTTTTGTATATATGTCAGGGTGAAACTGTAAAGAGTGTTGTAATTTTTTTTTTTTTAAACCCAATGAAGAGTTGTTTTTAAATTTACTATTGTTGCATGATCTATGACGGTTTTGTTTTTAAATCACAGTTTAGCTTAAACTTTTGCATATTGTAAAAAAGATAAAAGATAATCTTTGACAACATTTACTTTCATAAAATAAGTAATGAACAAGTCATCATAAGTTACGTAAGTAATTATCATCAGATGAAAACCTATTAAGCAATAATTTTTAATTGTTAAATCATGCAAATAGCTTTTATAATTTAAAAAAATTGGGGGTTAGAAATAAAAATTTGGAAAGTATAATTAAACTCCAAACATCAAAAACTTCTATCATTCGTTATCACATATGTTTAAATTTTTATCTATAATTTCAAAGTAATCATCATCTATCATAATAAAATTTTAATGTTTAAATCATGCAAATAGGTTTATAATTACCAAAAATTGAAGTTTAGGATATTTTAAATTGGTTTTGGTATAATTAAACTTCAAATATAAAAAATTTTTACCACATTCGTAATCACTGTACCTTTACGCTTTGACATTTTTTAGTAATCTCATCATCATATCATAACAACGTAATTTTTAATGCGTTAAACATGAAATACTTTTCATTAAAGACAAAATTAAGGATTAGAATAAAAAAATTTGGAAAAAATTAAAACTTTAATCACATCGCCCTCATGTACGCTGCTTCCGAAACATCTATGTCAACATCATCCTCCGAAATCTTCCTTCTAAATAGCTTTGCAATCTCATCAAGGACAAAGGGGGACAGATCATAGGGGAAACCATTTGGTTGTATTTAACATCTTATATATTATACATAAGGATTTTTTAAATTTCTGTCTATGGAAACCAATTAACGCGTAAATGTCCCCTAAATAAACCAAGGGTTTTTAACATATTATATGACATCATAACATATAATATTGGCCTAATAAATACCAAAATGTTTTAAATAATGATGAGTAATATTTTTTTTCATGGCATTTTTTACTATAGAATGCGAATGTTTCAATTATGTATACCTTAAAACTTTTTTGGGTTATTTTTGGGTTTAAAACGTGTCGACCGTTAGGTCTTTAAAACACCATCAAAACCCAGGGGGGGGGGGGGGGGGAGGGGCCAATGCTAGTCAGAACCAGCCCAGGTAAAGGGGGAAAGGGGGGCTTCACTCGGGTCGTATCGTCTTTTTCATCGTTCATTATGTCATTGTCATCGTCGTCGGAGAGCTGTCAAGGAAGGGGGCAAAGTCCCGGACGATTGCCAGAGCTCGTCTCTAATTCGGGGAGTAAAATACTACCCTAGAATCCATATAATTTGGGTAACTAGCAGCAGCGGTCCCCCTTTCCCGGGGCAATTTGGGAAACCTCTTTAATGGGGGTTTGCATGTTATTTAAAGGGGCGATTAAACGAAAAATATTTTAAAAATGGCCGCCATTTGGCAGGTGAGCATTTAACTTTAACACAATGTTACTAAAACCCGTATGCAATAAATTTTTCATTTTTTTCTGTTTGTTTTAATACCATGCTGCACAAACTAAAAACCCTTCCCAAAAAATCCCTAAATCTTTTTTGCATTAAAAAAGCATAAAATTAAAAAGCCAAAAAGCCATCTTGAATGGGTGCGATTACGCTTCAATTTGGGCACTCGCGCCTGTGCGGAGGGATTGGAGACGCGATCTAGCCATTATAGGGTTAAATATCTATGTATACACCCCCCCCTTTCTACGATGTTTGCGAGGTGGACCCTTTTTTTCTTGAATCGCCCCTTTTTCATTTGCAGAGCCATGCTTGGGGCAAGCCCAGAAAACCCGTTTTTACGCAGAGGGAAAACAGGGCATGGATCCTTGGAAGCTCTATCGGTTGGCCCATCGGGTTGTGCTTTGCAACAAAATGTTAAGTAAAATGTGTTTTTAGGGGGTATCTACACATTTTCCAAAAATTGCTCACTTTTCTATTAAATGACCGAAAAAGACACCACGTTTAAATTTTTAGAAATTTACCGTTTTGTGTAGGGATAATTATTTAAAAACTCAAAAAGTGCTTTGATAGCAAAAAACGCTCATCCTTTCGAACAGCCTCCCCAAAAATACAGATTTTTTGGGGAAAATTAAAGGGAAAAAAGCGGTACGTTTTGTATTGAAATTAGAGGGATTTGATGATCAAGCACGCTTTTACTGGGATTTAACATTGTAAAAAAAAAGGGGCCGAGCTTTGGGAAAAAGTCTTAAGGCAGATTTTAATCTTTTGGGGGGCCCCCTTTTGGGGGTAACCTAACGGGGCAAAGCCCCAACGCAAGAGAACCCCTCTGACAAGTGATATTCGATTTTTGTAAACTGACTCTATAAAAAGAGTTGCTTGAATTATGTTTACCCTATGGGGACAAAACCCAAACCCTTTTTTAGGGCCCCTTTGGGGGTTATTAACAGGGCAAAGACCCCAAAGCAACCGTCTGACGAGTAAAATTTGTTTTCCTGGTAACTTTTTTATAAAATGACGTGTGTTTGAATCATTTTAACCCTTTGGGGCAGATTTTGACTTTTTGGGGGTCACTTTGGGTTTTACCCAAAGGGCAAAGCCCCCAACGCAGCTCGTCTGAGTGTTTGTTTTTGGTTACCTTTTTCTTAAATGGGTTTTTTGAACATTAAAATATTGGAGGGGAATTTTTTTTTTATTGGGGCCCACTTTAGGGTTTTAAAGGGGCAAAACCCCCAAGGTGGTATTGTGTGTGTATTAAAATTAACCAATAAAAAAGCAATCTTAAATTTTGTTTAAGTTAAAATTTGGGGTTTGGGGGTTTTTTTGTTTTAAAAAAATTTATTAATAAATAAATTTTTAGCCAAAAATTTTAAAAGGGAAGATAAAATTTTTATTTTTTATCAATTGAAACATTTTACACCAACATTAAGAAAAAAAAAAGTTGAAAAAAAAAAATTGAAAAATTTTTGTTTGTTATAGTTTAAATATGTTTGATTTTTGTGATTTTTTAGTTTTTAACCAAAAGTCAAATTTAAAAATAAAATTTCTTTACCAATGAAAGCAGTTTCACAAAAAAAAAATAATTTTTAAAAAATTTTTAATTTTTAGTAATATTTTTTCAATATAAATTACCAAAAAATTAAAAAAAATTTTTTTTTTTAAAAAATTGAAAATGTTTTTTGACTATAAAAAAAATTTTACTTGTTTTTACAAATTTTAAAATTTTTAATAAAAAATTTCAAAATCCTGGGCCATGATTTTGGGGTATTTAATATAAATTTTTAAAAATTATTTGTTAATTGTCCAAAAATTTCAAGTGAAGAAAAATTGTATGTTGGGATAAATGAAAGATTTTTTCCCCAAACTAAAAAAAAAAACTTAAAAAAAAATATTTAAATAAATATGTATAGTTAAAATTTTTTATTTTGGGGTTTTAAATTTTGGGAACCAAAAATCATTAAAGTAAAATTTCTTTTTTTTCCAATGCGGTACAAAAATGCTTTTAATTTGATACTAAAAATAAAAATTTATTTCACTTTAAATTTTTTGGACAAAAAGTTTTAATTTAAAATTTATATTAAATACCCAAAACTAAATGGGGAAATGATTTTCAAAAGCCATTTTTTTATTTAAAATTCAAAATTATTAATAAAAATTTTGTTAAATTTGTAAAAATTTTAAAAATGAAACAAATTTTTATTTTATATTTTTGAAACATTTTTCCCAAATAAAAGAGAAAAAAAAAAACCAAAAAAAAAAAATATTAAAAAAATATTATTATTTAAAGTTTTTTTTTTTTTATTTTTGCCAAAAATCAAAATTTAAAAATAAAAATTTTCTTCCCAATTAAAATTTTTGGAAAATTAAATTAATTTAAAAAAAAATTTTTTAATTTTTAAAAAAAATAACAAAATTACCAAAAAAAACAAATTTTCAAAAAAAAAAAACAGTTGTAAAAATAGCAAAATGCACATTTGACTTTAACAAAAAAGTTTTTTTAATTATTAAATGATGATTTTTAGTTACACTTTTTGTTACTTTTCAATTTGAAAAAAATTTTTTTTAAATTTTTAAAATTATTTTTATTACTATTATTAAATTCAAAAAATTATTTTTAAGTAAATTCTTTTGTAAACACGGGTTTTTTTTGGCTGGAAATTTTACTTTTTAATTTATTTTTTTTTAAAATAAAAAAAAAAAAATAAACTTAAAAATAACATCAAATTTTTTAATTATTTTTCAAGTTTTTTTTTTCTCTTTATTTGCAAAAATTTTTCTTAAACCCACTACTTTGTTTCACTTGAAAATTTTGGCAAATTTTCAATTATTTTTTTAAATAATTTATTTTTAAAAACCAAAAACCCGGGGCCAAATTTTTTTCGTTTTTCCAAAAAAACCTTTTGATTGTAAAATTTTAAATTCTTTTTGTTACCATAGTTTGAAATTTTTTTTCGCCAATTGAAATTTGTTTAATTATATTGAATTAATTATTGAAAAATTGGGAAAATGTTTTATTTTAAAATTCCCCCCTTTTGTGCACATATCATTTTAGGAAATTTTCTTAAGGCTTTTTTTTAAAACTAAAAAATACCAAAATTTTAAAATTTTTAACATAATTTTTTTTCAAATATTTTTTCAAAAATTATTTTTTTTTTAAAGGGAAAAAAGCTTTTTAAACCAAACCCTGACAATTTTCCTTTGAAAGTTTAAAATTCAAAAAAAAAAAAAAAAAAAAAAAAAAAAAAAAAAAAAAAAAAAAAAAAAAAAAAAAAACCCCCCCCCCCCCCCCCCCCCCCCCCCCCCCCCCCCCCCCCCCCCCCCCCCCGCCCCTTTTTTTTTCCCCCCCGGCCAATTTGAAAGCTTCCCAACCCGAATTTTAAAATTTTTTTTTTCCCCCTACCCCCCCGTTTTTTTTTTGGGGTTTGACAAATTGAGCCCTAACCCGACTTTGGGCCTTTTTTTTGGGCCCCCCCCCCGGAAAACCTTTCCCCCTTTAAAAAAATGTTTTTTGGGGGGTTAAAATTAAAAAAAAAAACCCCTTTTAAATTTTTTAAATTTTAAATATTTTTTTTCAATGATTATTTTTTTTTTTTAAAGGGGAAAAAATGCTTTTGATTAAACAAACAGACTAATTTATTGAACTTTAAAATTGTATCATAAAATTAACTAATTTTTTAAATTTAAATTTAATTAAATAGTTAAATAATAAGACTCCACCATGGACCCAAAATTTTTAATTTCCCCTTTTGCAAGTTAATAAGTTGCAAATTTTTTCATGCTAGTATCACTATTTGAAATATTTTGGGCTTGGGAAAACCGCACTTTACCCCGTTTATTTTCAACTTGCATTCATTATCGCAGCATTTCTTCTTTTGCCCGTTTAAATTTCCAACACTGATGCAATTATCCTTACACCCGGGCCATCCTATCGGGTTGCCACTAGTCGACTGTACCCCGTTTGTATTTTTTAAAAACTTTCCCTTTGCCTTTTCTACCATTGGGGTAGAGTGCCCTCCTCCCCCAGCCCAATTTGCGTACTTCTGGCACCCCCCCCTTTCATCCTCACTATTGACAACTAATCCTCACTTTGCCTAGAATTATGTAGGAATCCCCCCTTTTTTCTGCTACAAATTCCCACCGTTAGGGCCCCATCATCGATTTATCTAGCCCCATTTCGTTGGGCCCTTTCCCCGTTTCCCTACTGTAGAGATGTGACGACCTTGATGGTATTTTTAGAGTCTGATAAACCAGATTAACACTAGGGTTTTCTTGACCCCAAAGTTATTTTCACCCACCACTACACAAGCCTTTTTGAGCCAAAATGCACTTACAAGAAAACCAAACTAGCTTGAACCAAACACTAGACCAAGACTTCTCTCTCGGGCGCAGAAGAAAACTTTCCCAAACCCCCAAAACGCCGGGCCTGCCAATTGAGCTTCAACGAATATATCCCCCTACTTTTGGGGCTGGAAAATTGAGCCCCTCCGACGCCTGCTGGGAAACCCTTTAAAATTTTTGAGACTCAAAATCCCAACAACAAGTACAAACTGCAACATTTTCAACAACCGGGTGCCCCAAAAAAAAAACATGCCCAAAGGCTCACTCAGCAGCAGATACCCAGTAACAGAAAAGGGCAAGTCTAGAATAAATACAGGCCTTCAATTTTAAAAAGTAAAATTTGGCCCGTGGGTTTAAAAAGTTATAATTTAAGTTTAAAGTTCGCAATATCAAAAAAAAAAGAAAAGAAAGAACAAAATTTAATTATAAACGAGACTAAAAATATTTACTTTTCATTTTCGACCTTTTAAAAATTAATGATTAAAAAGAAGGTAAAATATTTTCTAGTTCAATTAAAACAAGTTATTTTAAAATTTTTCCAACCTAAAGGTAAGGTAAATTGATGTGTGGCTTTTTGGTCTTGTAAGATATCGTCCCCAAGAGAAGGTCAGGTTTTATTCTGAATCGGTTTTTTTTCTCTGTTTTAAACTTGCCACTTTCCTTACCAAATTTAAACGGGAAATTGGAACCCCTATAAAAAATTTTCGAGTTTTAAAGGGCCTTTTTGTTTCTGGGGCTTAAAAGGGGGTGGTTGATGTCCCCCACTGTTCGATTCTATTTTTTTTTTTTTTTTTTTTTTTTCCTTTTTTTTTTTTTTTTTTTCCCCCCGTTTTTTTTTGGTAGACTCTAAATAAAATTTTATTTTTTTTATTTAAGACTTTTTCACAGGGGTAAAAAAAGACGAATGGTGGGATGCAGGTAAAGCAGATGCTTTTCGATTGACGAGGCGAGTAAACCAGATACCTTTTGGCCGAATTTCTTCCGGGAGGGGAAAAGTCTGTTTGCCTCCCCCCAAAAACCCTTCCCAGCTACCCTTTAGGTGAAAAGCCTCCGTATTGGATGGGGCCAAAACCCCTCATTATCCCACACTTACAAGACATTCTGGAAAGGTAACTGTTGTTTTTTGCAAAAATTCGCGAGTAAAAAAAACATTTGGGTACCCAAAGATTTTCCCGTCACGATATTTGTTCTATGAAAAAAAATTTTCTTGAACTAGCAATAAAAAACCCCAAGATTTAAAGCACGCCAGAGGCCATTGTAGTTTAAAAATTTTTTACAAAAATCAACATTGTTTAAAAAATTATGCAGCTAAAATTTTGTTTGAGAAAATTGGGAGACAAAAGGTTAATTTATGAAAGTTTGTAAGTTATATGAAATTTAACAACTTCAGGCCAGACATTCCCACACCACAATTATGAGTTTATTTTGGAAAATTTTGGATGCCAATTTAAACAACCCTCATTCAATTGATCAACTCGAACAGAAAAAATAACAACATTGATTAAACCGTACAAAGTATGTGCTAAAAAATCGTCTCAATCTTGATGAGCAGTAATAAAATTTAGCCTTAGTGAGAAAAAAGCGAACGAAGGGAATACTTCAATTTTGATAGCCCCTACCCCCGTTAAAAAATCTTGCATGATTTTCTTTCGTTTTTGTGTTTTTTTAAATTTTTAATAGTGCTTTACGATTTTTAGTTTTTTAGTTGGCTTTTTCCCGGACAAGCTAATCCGAATTTCAGGTAAATAAATAAAATAAATAAATCCGAATGAGAGTCTCCCCACTCGTTAATAACTGATTGCAGGGGGGGGGGGGGGGGGGACGGGGGTAAACCAAAGTGACCAACCCCAACCCATGTAGGCCCGGGGCCCGACGCAATGGGACGAGTGGGCAAACCACCCCAAAGGGTTGATATTTTTTAAAGGAAATATAGCACTTAGTGGTAGGCCTTGGACAGAACACCCGCGGTTTTTCAACCCCAAATCAAAGACCGATTCGAACAATTTTAACTTTTTTTAAAAAATTGTAAATTTTGCCCAATTTTTAGTGCCTCTTGCTAGGACGGCCCCAAGTAAAAGTTTAAAATTCCTAAGACAAGAATGAGGGACTTACGTCCAAATAGAAGTTAAAAAAACTTCGATTTTCGCGGGAATCGAACCTGGACTGCCCATTGGAAGCAGAGACGCTAGCCACAAGCCAACGGCAACACAAATTTCAAAACTTTGAATAGGGCATGAATTTGAGACAATAAAAAGAATGTATTTGAGAAAATCAAACTTTACAATTTATAAAAAAATGAAGGGAAAAGCAGGGAGAACGCCACATAGCTCGTCCGTCAACGCGACTTAAAAGCATTCGCGAAAGGGGGGGGGGGGGGGGGCTGAAAGTAGTAGATGGTGGGGGCCCAAAAAATTTTGGGAAACGAAAAATAAATAACTATTGGTGTGAAAATAAAACAACCCCCAAAAAAATGTAGTAAAGTATACAAGCACAAGGGTGTAGAAATTTATAAACAAGAAAAAGTAACAATAAAAAAAGTAAAAGTAAAAAATTTTACGCCCGGGTTGTGAGCAGTTTTGCCCAAAAGAAAAGCATGAAAATAAATAGCAGCGTGTTCGACACTTTAAAAATAGGTATATTTTTTTTAAGTTCGGGGTTTTTGATACAATTGTCAACATAAAAAGAACAATAATAAATAAGTACACGGTCTGACACATACCCAGGGAAAATTTGGCGCAAACTAAAAAAAGAAAGTGACAATAAAAGTATGGTACTTTGGTGTTGACACAGTTCGAACATTAAAAGTGGGCTTTTTAACGTAGCAGGGCCGGGTGACATTCATACACGTAACAATTAAAAAAAATTACAGTAATTTAATAAGGTTGTTATAAAAGTTGACATATTAATTTTTGCCCCTTTTTTGCCTTTTTTGGATTGGGATTTTTGTGCCTTGTTTTGTAAGACAAATCTCTATACTCCGCTGTCAAAATTTTTAGGAAACCATTCATTTTCAGAAAAATGCTGGGCCCAAAACACACATACCCTTCTCTCTTTCTTCGCTGCGTTTACTGTTTGAGCGGATGTCAAAAAACCCTATCTTATTGTATTGAAAATGAATGCAACAATTTACCAGCTCCAAAGAAATAAAAATAAATTTATTTTGCAAAACATAGTTTGCGTCATTTATGGAAACTTGTGGCAGAAAAAGAATTAGTTTCTAGGTGTGTAGATGAGGGGGAATAGCCTATAAAATTTTTTGATCGCAGACGACACTGTTTTTGTTTTTTGACATTTTATTGTATCTTTATTTGCTTTATAGATATCTAATTTCAGTAAAAAACTTCAAAAAAATATTTTAGATTTTCATTTGAGCATTTTTTCCATTTTTATGGGGCTTTTATTTTCTTTTTATTTTTGTTATTTTGGTCTTTGCACAACACAGACACTGCAGAAAAATTAATAATTATTTAAATTTATTCCCGTTGGGATGGAAATCATGCCCAAAAGGTAGGCTATAGAGATGCGACTTTTTTTAAAAAAATGGCCAGGCCCGAACCCGGCCCAAAAATATGATGATACTGGGCCCGGGCTGAAAGTGGCCCGAAAGCCCCGGGTTTATTTTGAAGATATAAAAATCATAAGGTATTTGGGTCTGCAAAGGCCTGCCGTTGTCGTTTTTGACAAAATATTATGATGTTTTTTTTTAGTTCACTAATTTACTGTTTTAACTGGACCGAAAAACCCCAAGGCCCCCAAATTTTAATGTTACGGGCCCGGGCCCAAAGCCCAAAAAAAAAAAAGAAAAGCTCCCCGGGGCCCGGCTGGGCTTTTGGGGCCCTCCGAGCAAAAATTCCCATCTTATAGCCTACGTCTTTTGGTAATAGTACTATTGCTAATTAAATTAAAAAGTTAATTGCTTTTAAATTGCCATTGGAAACAAGTTTCTTGATATAGTAGTATCTATTTAAAAAAATCGATTGTAATATGTTGTGCTTAACTACATTTTTTTATTGCAACGCCCAAAAAAAACATTTTTGTATGAATTTTTAAATATTAGTAGGATTACATTTTTTTAATTATTGTGCCATTCTAAGGTATTTATGTTTACCTCATAACAATTTTAATGTGATACTGTAACAAAATTTTTCTAGGAAAAAAACATTAAAAAAGGACAAGACCTCCCTTTATGAAAGGTTTTTAATGAATTTGGCCCCACTAATAAATAAAAGCTACAATCATATTTTATTTTAAATCAAAATAGGCTAATTCTAATTTTTTCCCCCCCAAAAAGAAGAGAGTGCCCTATTTTGATCAAGGTTAAAACTTGCAAGATTTTAAAATTTTATTAGAGTTCAAATTATAAAAAGCTATTAACATTGTATTATTAATTAATTAGTAGCACCAAAAAACACAAAACATAATTAAAATAACATTTTCAATTTTTTGGACATTTTTGTATTTATTTGTGAAAAATTTTTTGGGGTTTTCGCCCCCAATATAATAATTTTTATTTTTATTGAAATTTTATTTAATTTAAAATGCAAATTTTATTAATTTTTACCCTTTTATTTTCTAAATTTTAGTTTTTTAAATAGTAAAAAATAACGAATTTTTGTTGCAATTGTTTATTCTGGATCTCTTCCGCCAAAGTACTGAAACAAAAATATTCGAAACAATCTGTGGCATTTTGGTTAGAATGATTTTCTCGAAAAAGCGTTTAAAAAATGTGAAATCTACTTTCGACCGATAGTAAGGATATTCTTTGGATCCTACGACCATGCCTGCGACCTAACAAAAGGCTTCTCTGAGCAACAGACAACCACCAATTACCCCCAGTGCGAGGCTGGCGCCTAGGCTAGTACCACCCCTCCAACGGCTCTTCCAAACAGTTCAGTTTCTAGACGGGCTACATCAGCAAAGCGCTAGTAGTATTCACTGTCGGATCAAATTTTGTGAATAACGGAAGATAAAAATTTCATGAATTTTAATTTAAACAAAAATACAAAATAATGCCAAGTTGTTAGGCTTGACGTAAACCATGTTAGATAATGAGCTAAAACTTCATACCTGTGATATACGCAAAGAATAATACATATCCATGTTGGGAAAACATATTTAATGAAGACACTAAAGCTAAACACATACAATCATGACATGACCTGCCTCAGGACTGCATCCAAGATGGTGCTGGAATGTCACCGCCTGACTATGGTATATGGCTGGGCACACTGCCATCATCATAAGTGGCGGGGAATACAAGTCATTCACCACAATACCATTGTTCAATTGTACGCAATACACATTCGAAATGTACAACGTTATGATTTTTTTCTTTGGTTCCCATCACTTTTTTAAAATATTCGGTTTTTTTAACCTAGATCGTTCAAAGTTGTAGGTTGTTGAATTTTTTCAACGGCCTAGCATAAAAACTAATGCGAAAAAACATCTTCTGACCAAGTCTCTGCATGCACATTGCAAAGGCTGTCTGTTAAAATACTCTTAATGGATTCACATACAAATTAATTTTTCCTGCCTAGATCGATCTTTGCTAATACAGTAGTTTTGAAATTCTAAAGATAAAATACTACTAATGTACTTAAAAATGGTTCACTGATACAAGGCCAAAACAAATAGGTACTTTAATTCTACTTAGGCAACATATTGACGTGGTTGCATCCCGGCCTCGATAAGTCAGCAACTCTGCAGATTTCAAACGAAGACTCAATAGATAATCGAAGATGACACCATGATATCTCTTCCTCTCGCTTCTTGACTCCCGGTATTTGTAGTTTAAGAATCTTGATCTTGTCAATGAAAAACATCTGAGGGTTTGTTGCATGCCTCCTAGATGTTCGTCGTGGCTCCTCGTTCCTGCCCTGTCCATGCAACATGGTTTGATGTTGAAGAAAATTCGCACTTTTTTTCCCACAGCGTAGTTACCGTCCCCAAGAGCTTTTTTTTGTTTTCGTTGTTTACATACGATCCTGCATACGATTCAAATGTCATCATGCCAGAGTGAGCTGTTTTTTTCTTCATAATAGGCAATGGTGCGTGCAAGAAGTTGTAAGATACCGGGATGCCATTATCTAAAACAAGTAGCCTTTCTTGCATGAACTACAGGGAAATAAGGAAAAATTGTGCCACCCAGGCCCCGGTGGCATTAAGGGGGGCCCAGACCCCCCTTTAGCACGCGCCACTGCTTGATGGAAAGAAAATATTGTTTAGCTCGTGGCCTAGTCAAGACTAGGGCCCGAGTAGGCTACTTAAGCCTATTGTATTTTAATATGATTAGGAATGGGAGGCATAGGCCCTATAGATAAAAATAAAATGCCTATTAGCCCTTGCCTTATATTATCAAACAACAAAGTTATCAAATCTACTTTTTGTTTAATTACCAGCATAATATAACTAGACAAATTTGTATATTACTGTTCTGCAAACCTTGATAAGTGATGTACGTACAAAAATACGATCTAAAACATTCAATTTAGTTGGATTCAACAGTAAACTACATGGGAGATGACATTTAATGTGACAACAACATCAAAAACAAAAGAAAGTCTTGGGGACGGTAAAATAGCGCTTTGGACAACAATTAACACTGTGCGCGTGGACAGGCAGGTAAAAGAGGAGCCACGACGAAACATCTAGGAGGCAGTGGTTTGTTTATAAAGCTGATGGTTCGCATTATCGACTGTAGTCTCGCATTCACGTGTCGGATTAAGAAGTTTTACGTCTCTCGAAGAACGGGTGCGCCCCTAAAGGGTAACGGTGATAACTACTAGATCGACTAATAAACTTTTGTCAGAATGTCAAACATGGCACGTTCAAATTTCATGCGATTGACATGTGTAATGGATCAGTGCTTTCGAAATAATTTTTAAAGCCAATAAAATTATTATATTCTTCCTATATCATTCGCTGGATTTACGATATCTGGTAATATCAACCGTTTTTTCAATGGGTCAATGTTTTCGACAATTCAATATGTCGAACTAGCGGCGCAGAATGATACTTCAGGTAGCAGTAGGCCTAGGGCTAGGTCAGTACCAACCTTGATGCTTATCTAATCACTCGCATCACTTAAATTCACCACGGTGGTCACATTTATTTAGACGGTAGACAGAAATGTCCCCTTTACACTCGTAAACATTTCTCAAGCCACAGGACGATCGCCTGCCACTCCACACAAAACCTCTCTCCACAGCACACAAAAAAACTCTGACAAATTCCAGTTTTTTAGACGCCAACAACGCTGATATTTAAGTTGCCCCTAGATACCAGGGCTTGTAATATTGTTGACTTTTGTATTTGAAAAATAAGCCAATCACCTGTCGACACAAAATTAGCACCTTATTGAGTATTTGTATTATTGGCAAGCAAGATTTTTAAAAAGTAAAGGCATTTCAATAAACATCGACTGTTTTACCAAAAACAATAAACATTGACCCTTAAGGCTATTCGACCGCGTTTTTTTATTTTCCAAAATAGGGCAATTTAAAGGTAACGGAATTACATTTCAGAGAGTAACAACACATTCAAAAGACAATATTTCAAATAAGGTAACCTTGTATAACTGTTTTATAAAACTGACTTACATAGGACTTCAATTGAACAAAATTTAGCACTAGTTTATTTATTTTAAAATTATTTTAAATGAGTTTTCAGGAAGGTTTTTGATGGTAACGGAATACGCTGAAAGTGCCATGTGCACAGTTTAGTTAGTACTAATTTTAAAAACCTGGAATGTGCAATAAAAATATCTATTTTGCAGCTTCTACAACATCTAGAAGCAAAGTACTAAACATAAATAACATACCTTCATTAAAAATATAAATTACTATATTTAAACTGTATTTGACTCGGTACGGAATTACGCCCCCTGGTAAACGGAATTACCCCAGCAAATTACACATTTAAATAATGTTTGATGTGGTTTAATTTAACTCTTAATGATGGTGTAATGCAAATTATTGAAAATCTTTAAAAATGTTTGGCATTTTGGTTGATATTTAAACTGTTTTAAGGAAATTTATTTTCGGTAACGGAATTAAAAAACCTTGGTAACGGAATTAATTATTATATATATATATATACTATATATATATATTATATATATATATATATATATATATATATATATATATATATATGTTTTTGGATATTTTCGTGGCCGATATGAATTAATGAACTAGGTTTTTCGGTTATAATGCCACGTTTATTCACATTAGGCCAAACGTTTCGATGAAATTTCATCATCTTCTTCAGGGCCAATAAAAATTTAATATATAAAAAACCGAAAACTACATTACATTGATAAATTCAGAACAAAACTGGGAAAACAAAATACAACAAAATATAAACAATAGAAATCACTGCACATATGGCAAATTAAAACAAACTCAAAGAATCACTGCAAAGCTTGACGTTGCAAAGAAAGAAGAAAGTCACTACATACTACTCTACTACTCTAGAGACCGCTCCACTCAAACCTAGATGCTGGCGTAGATATATTGATGATGCGTTTGCAATATGGCAGCATGGTCGCGAGAATCTGGACGAGTTTCACAACCATCTAAATAGCATTCACAAAGATATTCAATTCACTATGGAGATAGAAGAAGATGGAAGACTTCCGTTCCTTGACGTGCAACTTATACAGAATCCGGATCACAGTCTAGGGCATACGGTCTTCAGAAAACCGACTCACACTAACAGATATTAAATTCTAATTCACATCATCATCCAGCTCAGATTCGTTCAGTAGCATACACATTAGCTATACGTTCTCGTAGAATAGCTGATGCCGATCATGCTGAAGAAGAGTTTCGTATACTTGGAGATGGACTCAAGCAGAATGGTTTTTCAAACAGAATCATTCAAAAGGCCCTAAGACGACAAACTAACTCTGAAAAAGATGTAGATACAGAAAAAGAAGAACCATTTGCAACTGCATATTTGCCATATGTCAAAGGAGTAACAGACCGCATAGGAAAAATTCTTGCTAAACAAAACATCAAAACAGTCTTTAACACTGACAGAAAGATAGGAGAGTTGTTAAGAAAGCAGTAAGGACCACATTCACCTAGAAGGTAGTGGCGTGTATGAAATTCCATGTGGGAATTGTGACAAATGCTATGTGGGTCAAACAGGAAGAAACATGTTTCAAACGAAAACAGGAACACAGGCTAGCTGTTGAGACACATGGATAAAACATCAGTCCTTGCTCAACATTCTAAAGAAAAGTGGTCATGTTATCGACTTTGCTGGCATGAAACCCATTGCCACGTTGAGGAGTTTCTTCCTAGAATGTTACGGGAAGCCATTGAGATTAATAAACGATCTCACAGTCTAAATAAACAGCAAGATAGCCAACGTTTATCTGTAACGTGGAAACCTGCAATTTCAGGGATACATGTACAGCCACATAGGCTGGCTGTGAAACCAATGGACCAACAACCAACGCCCCAGTTAGTTCCTGCAGATGATATGTTGCAAGTAAATACATCGACAGTCAGAGTGACAAGATCCATGACGAAAAAGCAATATGAATGACATGTAGTGACTTTCTTCTTTCTTTGCAACGTCAAGCTTTGCAGTGATTCTTTGAGTTGTTTTAATTTGCCATATGTGCAGTGATTTCTATTGTTTATATTTTGTTGTATTTTGTTTTCCCAGTTTTGTTCTGAATTTATCAATGTAATGTAGTTTCGTTTTTTATATATTAATTTGTATTGGCCCTGAAGAAGATGAGTGAAATTTCATCGAAACGTTGGCCTAATGTGAATAAAACGTGGCATTATAACCGAAAAACCTAGTTCATTAATATATATATATATATATATATATATATATATATATATATATATATATATATGTTTTAAGTATCTTACGGTAAATAATCACGCACAGTATTATAAAAAATAACTTTAATCCCAACGTTTCAGAAAAACTATGTTTACCATTTTAAAGGACAGGTTAAAAACAAAAATTCAATAAAACAACAAACAGCATTATAAAAATAAACAAATAGAAACAAAAAACACACTACCTTGCAAACATAGAAAATTACAAAGATCCAATTGCAGTGAACCTAAAATCAAATCACTTGGTTGCATTGTGAGTGTGACTTCTTGTTACCATTCTAGCAGGCCTATCGCTGTCTTCATGTCTTGGTACCACAGGCGGCTCAGTCTCATACTTTTCAAGAGCTGCAGTATGACTTCTAGTCATTCTGCTGGATTCCAAATTCCGCCTGTGGTACCAAGACATGAAGACAGCGATAGGCCTGCTAGAATGGTAACAAGAAGTCACACTCACAATGCAACCAAGTGATTTGATTTTAGGTTCACTGCAATTGGATCTTTGTAATTTTCTATGTTTGCAAGGTAGTGTGTTTTTTGTTTCTATTTGTTTATTTTTATAATGCTGTTGTTGTTTTATTGAATTTTTGTTTTTAACCTTCCCTTGAAAATGGAAACATAGTTTTTCTGAAACGTTGGGATTAAAGTTATTTTTTATAATACTGTGCGTGATTATTTACCGTAAAGATACTTAAAACATTAACCATGGATCTTGAAAGCTTAAGACAAAATATATATATATATATATTAATTAATTATAACGGAAAGTAATTGAGGATTGGCAACACAGTTTGGATCAAAAGTCAATTAAGCAGGTGGACGTTATCTCTCTTGATTTGAGTAAAGCATTTGACCGTGTTCCACATGAACGTCTTCTGACAAAACTTGGGAATTATGGCATACAAGGTTCTCTTCTAATTTGGTGTACGAGTTTTCTTACTGGGAGAAATCAATGCACTGTATTTGATGGATCAAGATCAGGGAACATTGATGTAATCTCCGATACGTATCCACAAGGTTCTGTACTTGGTCCCTTGTTCTTCATCATCTAATATGATGGACTTCACTTTCATGTGTACACATCTACGCTAGCTAGTGTATGCATATGACTGGACCATACTAGCGCGCTTCTATTACAGTTTCGATCTGATGTTTGATTGCTCTAGGCAAGCTGATTTGGGATGCAATCAACTCTTGTGCTCTTTGTAAATTGTTTATGTGTTTAAACGACTCAAAATCGTTGGCTTCTTAGACTCTCACCGATCATCAGACCCAATTAAATGGACATACTTTTTGAATAACGGTCCAACTTAAATCAAGTAAATCTATAAAATTACAGTGGGTTTGAACATTTTCTCATGACTTGTGTTGGATGTAAGGCACACTACAATATATGGTTTTGTAAGTTCACAATGCTCGTGAGAACTGGCAGTTTTGTCATATCCGTACTTGAAAGATAGCCACCTAGAGTTCTAAGGTCTGTGTTCATCACGCTAATTAGCCGTAAAATAGTGTATGTGCGCCACATGGCACCAATCCACCAAAGACAAAACATGCACAACCTTAGAATCACTACAGAATCGTGAGGCAATAAAGCAATCTTGGGGTACAAAAATGACCTCCGTAGCGCGCTTCTAGCAAGTAAAAATCTTATATACCTAGTTTTGGAGGCTGTATTCAAGAGATTGACTTATTTTCCTCAAGAGGTTATGAGTGGAACCTATTGATCTTGACTCCTCTTGTGCGGCCTTTACCTAAAAAGTGAAATCGGACTGAGATTTTAGGACGCGAGGAAGTAATAAGGGGTTGACCTTCAGGACGCCAATTTGCTCGAACAAGTGCTTCCAAAATCCATTTACTACAGGAGGCAGCGCTCTGGAATGCACGCCCTTCTGAAGTAAAGGAACTTCCTCTCGGTAGGTCGAAGGAGCAGTCAAGAGAATGTTTTTTTAAGAGTTGAATATGTATGTCTGTTTCATCTTGTTTGATGTTATTTTATATGTTGTATTTTTTTAATAATTCTTAGGATGGGTGTATAAAGTTCTCAATGGTGTCTTTTGGTACATGCTATTAGCATCCCATCGTATGTTTTATTATATAATATGTAATGAATGTACGGAATAAACACAATCAATAATAAGAATAATAATAATAATAATAATAATAATAATAATAATAATTAATAATAATAATATAATTATATATATAATAATATTGTGTTTGATGGCGTAGCTTTTATAAGGGGTACCGTTATTAGAGACTGTTTTAATAGGTTATCGACAAGAGCTCCATAGGGTTTTGTTCGTGAATATCCATTTTTTAGAAGTAAGTGACGAGAGAATAGCTGACCAAAAAGAATTATATTAAAAATAAAATGTTACCAGTAACATATTACATAGAGTATAAAACGCGAAGTGAAGAAACGACTACAAGCACATCAAGGATGATACGGCAATACATCATGCAGCATCGACAGCGAAGAAGAAGACCACTTCATAACAGAGGCTACTAGAACTACCAGAAATACCGATATTGCAATACCTGCAAGAACTTTCAAAGCTAGCCAGAACACAACAGAACGTTCCCAGACCACCATGAACGTCCAGACCTATCAGAACGTCCGACCAACCAGAAACATCATATTTGAGACCAGAAACTCACAAGGCCTACCAGAACATCCATACCTACCAGGAACGTCCCAGGCCTACCAGAACGTCCAGAACCACTAGAAATACCAAACACCAACGAAGAATTCAAGACACCCCCATACAACTAGACGATCATAAACACAAGCAGTAGATATGCATCACGCAATAGACAAATACACTGTACATGATCAATCTAAAGAACTGTCCTTAGCTTTTAGCATTTACAACGCCATGTCAGAGTTTGCGCACATACACCAAGACGCGACAGACCATACTATACCTAAACCCAAGGCATTCAAAGGTGAAATGAACAGCGGTGACACATAATGAACACACTATTATATTATAATCAATTCACACACAAGACGAACGACATTTGCAGACGTTTCATGCGGCATTTATTGTGGCCGCTGTAGCAGTGGTTAGAGATTATGGGCTTAAAGGTTAAAATCTGTGCACAACATCTTCAAAGACAAACAGGAGTAAGAAAAGTACGAAATGGGAAAAGTGCGTACTATTGGGGAGAATCGTTGAGCTTAGGAGAGATATCGGTCGAACTTGAAACAAATCCGAATGGTGGTATCGATCGTAAAAAATGTGATAAATATACTGCGCCAAAATATATTTGAAACAGATTCAAGGTTCCACGCGAAAGCATGAACACTCCGAATTCCTTCACGATGATTTTGGATACACTTAACTAAAAGTAAGTGCTCTGCTAAGAGATTTAAAAACGATATAAAAAATGTATTGATTAGAAAAGAACAAAACCGAATGTTTTAAAGAAAAGGAAAAACAGTTTTACCACACCTATCTAGTAACGCGAAGAAATATAAGGAAATGGAGCAGTCGCGAACTAGCACAGGGATAGAAGAGTTTTGGACAGGAATATGTGGATAACCCGTAGCACACAACCAGGGTGTGCACAATGGATTCAAGTGAAATTAAGCTAGGATGACGATAATTTAATGATGATGAGAGTTCGCGGTTATAACTATTGATGGAATTAAGTCGACATCAGTGCTACACATAGCTGGAAAGTGCACCAGTAACTGATAATATTCAAAATTTTGGTATAAGAAAGTCAATGACTACTCACAATCACATTAAATGGTGCTCAACGAGTTTAAAAACTGGTGAGTTATAAAGAACTACGCGCGGAAGTCGTTACTGCGTCGCAAGGAGTAACCTTTCTCCAAACAAAGGTACAATGACACGAAGACCCTGAGTAAATAGCGGCCAATTACATGTCTACCAACTATAATCAATACAATATTGATCTTCTCATGCAGTAACAATGTAAAGTATATAATATTGTGTGAAGAATCGGACAATTCATGGTCGAGGAACAACAAAACGGAGTGCTGTAGAACTCACAGGGATGTAGTGGAACAACTTATTATTGACTCTACACTAAGGGGGGGTAATGAAATCAGGCACACAATAAGAAAAGGAATGATTCACGTAAACTACATTGACTACAAGAAATAGTCCTTAGACTCAACACCATCACACACATGGCTTATTCAGATTTTACAAAATATATAAATCAACCCAATAATTGTTAAACTTTTTGAACAGACAGTTATGGATAGACATGGAGGCACTAACAACACTAACAAACTAAATATCAAAAACGCAGTCACAGATAACTACAGATCCATACAAATTACTAAACGTGGCATTTTCCATAGGTGAACTCCCATTCAGTGCCGTTCATGGTTTTGTCTGTCCATTAAACCCACTGTCACATATGCTTGAGACGTAAATCGACTACGTATTTAATAATTAGGACAATATGTGTCGTATGCACACAATTTCCCACCTATCTACATGGATGAACCAAAGCTGGGGGAGAGTTGCTCTGCATCAAATTTTGGCTCAACTAAACAGTCTAGTCAATAGACAACATTAGAATTTAGTCAAGACATATGCTGTCAGTGGAGTTTGGGACTAGACTGAATGTGGTAGACGCTTACATATCGAAAAGGTTAAGGTTACACAAGCAGAAGAGTTCCCAAGCTAGATGATGGAATCGCGGATTGGAAAATAATGGACGATAACGATGTTATACAATCAATATTTAGGTTGCCTCACAAGCTGCCAGTACTTGACATAAAGTTATGAAAGCAAAATTGATAGCGATGCCATACAAGAAACGACTAAAGTCTATCCTCAGACGCAACGAACGGTCACAAAAACCAGACATTCAACAGCAATAAATACATATGGCTGTAGCCAGTACTGACATATTCATTCGGAATCATTAAAATGGACGCAGACGACATCCACGCGTTGGAAATATTAGTACCGTACTCACTTACCAAACACAGAAATACATCATCCTACATCTGCAATAGAGATGACATTGACACTCAGTGAAAAAGTGATGGGACGGGGCCTAATGTGATCTGCGAACAACTTTATGTTATAAACACATAGCATTTTAAGAAATAATACTTTTTTTTACAAAGAGCAACCAATCCCACTTCATAGGGCTGTAGTGCTAGCTGACGAATCTTAACTCCACTCAATCTAGCCAAACGAAAATGCCAATCTACAAGGGAAACAGCATAACTGACTCTTCAAAAGAGTTTACGTCTCTCAGTAAAAAGACCGCTACACAAGAGACATTGTGTGATGAACTACCAAAGTCACGTACAGACATAAAGCATCAATAATAGGTGGTTAAACAACGGGGAACTTTTGGAGAAACAGAAGGTTGTTATGATGGCTATTCAAGACAGAGTGGATTGTGCGACGAACAATTATAAAAATACATACAATAACAAGATGCACGGTAAACGATCAATGTAGAAAATGTAGTGCAAAGGTGTGAAACAATCGAACCGTCATATCGCTTTGTGCAAGTCTACTATGTCAATACAGATTACCTCCTTTACAGACATAACCAAGTAGCTAACATATTCATCACAAACTAGCAATCAGGTACAAACCTCATGACAACACACACCTTACTACAAATAAACCAAGAAGTACTAGATAGTAAAGATTACAAATTATATTACGACCGCACGGTGTATAAAGTTACCAACGATCATCACAACAGACGCGGACATTTAATAATAATTGACAAGAAGAAACAAGAAACTACCCCTATCGCGACGTTGCTATCCCAATGTGCATAACGTCGTAGACCCACGTGGAAGAAAAAAATTGACAAGTCTCAGGCTGTTGAACCTTTGCAATTGAGGATCAAGAAGATGTTGTGAAACAGAAAAAGGTATATACAATTCCCATTCATTATACCAGCCAACGGCATCATGTCCGAAGAAGCTACATGAAAGCATTAAACCAACTAGAGTGCTTCAACCCAATGTATACATCGATGACTCCAAAAGTTACAGTCTACTACTCAACACGTTGAGAATTGGGTGAGGTGGGTTCGTTTCGTCTAAATTATCTACAAACTAGAATTGAATACTTCGAAATGTTTCGCGTGAGACAGCTTCCATCCTGACATGGTTTTTCGTGGTTCCCAGAGTGCTGCAAGAGGCCAAATGCTAGATGGCGACGAGAAATCGGCCACGACCGTACACACGCAGAAAGAAAACATCATCTACAAGCCATATTAGAATTTATAAATGACTTAGTAGTTAGAGTTAAGACAAAAGTAAGTAATCGATATGTCATAGGTACACAGGGAAGTACTTGACGTAGTACCGTACGAACAGTTGTTTGCTCTGTTTTTACCTGTGAGTTGTATGAATTACATCCAATACAAATAAATATAATATGATATAATAATAATAATAATATAAATAATAATAATAATAATAATAATACATAATAAGTATAATAATATAATATATAATAAAATAATATAACAGTGTATGCCTAATGAGTTATCAGCAGGACAATATGGGCATGGTGGTACATAAGAATATGAAACATAATATCCACGAGGAGACAAGCGATATTTACCCCACTGTTCCCTACAGACTCTTTACTATTGGGAAATGACGTTATACGTGTATTTATTACATTTTTAATACATATTTAATTCTGCTGGTGTAAATTTATCCCGTCAATGTGTTTGTGTAGTCGTGGCAACATAATTCATTCACACAAAAACCACAAGACCAACATTAATAACCATATTAAATTTAAGTAAAAACATTGAATATTGCCCAACTAGGCCTACAGATTGTAAA
This sequence comes from Sweltsa coloradensis, assembly GCA_024449915.1. Taxonomy (NCBI): domain Eukaryota; kingdom Metazoa; phylum Arthropoda; class Insecta; order Plecoptera; family Chloroperlidae; genus Sweltsa; species Sweltsa coloradensis. The sequence continues at coordinate 335,168 of JAMZAV010001094.1, forward strand.
CAAGAAAAAAAGAATGGCAGCTTTTTTTCTAGACGCAATCTTGTTTTAACGCACTGTATCCACCTTTACCGTATTTAACATGTTTTAAGCCTTGATATGAAACAACAACAAAATAGATGTGATATCCCCCCAAAATACAAAAATTTGTAAAAAAAACGGTCAGCCAAGCTCATCCTTCCCAAAGTCTTCGGCTGTGAATGCTGTGATAATATAGAAGTTGAGGCCAAGCATTTTCATTCTTTCTCCTAGTTTCGCATTGAAAAGAAGTAAGATCATTTCGCCTGTTGACGAGCGCCAAGTCGCGTGTGCGCTTGTTCGTGGTAAAAAAAAAGTGTTAAAATTATTAAACATCGAAATCATATAAGAAAAATTACTTGGCCATTGACCTTTTTAAGAGTCTTCGTACCGAAAGTAACATAGCCAAGTAGATTTTTTTAGATTTTGGCGAGTTTAAAATTTTTAACTTCTTCTCTTTACCACCGCAAACATGGGTTGGCCTTGGCGCTCTGACAACGGCGAAATTGATCTATAACTTCTTTTTAATGCGAACTAGGGCAAAGATGCAATGCTTTGGCTCACCTTCTATATCTCACAGCATGCCACAACCGTGAAGACCTTTGTGGATAGGAGAGCTTGGCTGCCGTTTTTTTTTTTTACAAATTTTGTATTTGTGGAGTGGGATACACTTCTACTACTAACTTTTACATCAGCAGACAACTTATCACTAGCGTTATATTCCACAAATGAAATGATGATGTGTTAGCCTATTTTGCTGTAAACAAATTCGTGGTTGTTATAGTTTTGGACAAAAAATTCTCTCTTTAACAGATCATTGGACACCCTCAAGTGGTTGTGTTAAGGATGATGGCCTGCCATACAAGCATTGCTTGCTTCCCTCAAGTCGGTTAGCTGTATGTCTAATAGGTGAAGGTGTCATGTGGTGGAGGGCCAAGACTACTTTTACATTGCCAGCAGCCCCAGTGTCGCGAGTGTGAGACGAAGTGTTGCAGGGGCCAGCTACTTTTACATTGCCAGCAGCCCCAGTGTGCGCGGTGTGACAGCAACGAAGTGTGTGTAGGGGCCGAGCTCTTTTACATGGCAGCAGGCCCCAAGTGTGCGCGGTGTGAGAACGAAGTGTGTGCAGGTTCCAAAGCTACTTTTGACATTGCCAGCAGACGCCATAGTGTGTGCGCATGAGTGTGAGAACCAGAGTGTGGTGTAGGGGCACAAGCTAGCTTTTTCACCATTGTGCCAGGCAGCCCCAGTGATGCGCGAAGCGTGTGAGAATGAAGGTGTGTGTAGGGGCCAAGCTACTTTTACATTGCGTAGCAGCCCAGTGTGCGCGGAGTGTGAGAACGAAGTGTGTGCAGGTGCCAAGCTACTTTAACATTGCCAGCAGCCGCAACCAACGAGTCTCAGCCAATCCAAAGGGCGGAATGAGCTGGTGTGCGGGTAGCTCCCGGCGCGGACTCTCGCCGGTAAACTGGCGCGCGATTTCGGTCCCTCTCGGGCCGACCTACACTTGCACCATTGTATAGTTCCGCGTATACCGTACTATTTAGCGTCATCTCATGGGAGCTAACCAAAAAAAGCCGGCGCTTCGTTTCGGACATGCCAGTTGCGCGCTGTGAGAACGAAGGGGGGGTGTGGGTAGGGTGCCAAGCCTACTTTTACTTTGTCGATCAGCCCCAGTGTGCGCGAGTTGTGAGAACGAAGTGTTGTGACAAGGGCCAAGCTACTTTTACATTGCCAGCCCCCCAGTGTGCGCGAGTGTGAAGAACGAAGTGTGTGTCGTGTGGGGGGGGGGGGGGGGGGGTGGGAGTATGGCGGCTGACCGGACTCCACAACTCTAGGTCTCGGGTTCGTTACCCAACTATTGACCTCTGCACTGATGAGCCGCCGTTACCGTCCCATATTGAATTTGATAGCATTGGAATTTCGAGCGGGACTACGTACTAACTGAAAGTGTGGTGGGTTAGCGCCGCGGCATGGTCGATTAGATCCTTCTAAAATGACTTTTATTACAATAAAACATACCCAATAAGATATATCGAGTTTAAATAGGTGCCAACACCGGGGTAACTTCCTAGATTCGTTACAACAGTTATCTCAAACTCACAAGATAAACATACTAATGTGCGGCCAATTGGCGCAGGTAACTTAATATTGTGACTTCATTAAAATGCAAAAACACTGAATTTACTTTAAAGGTAATTCCAATCAATAGTTAGATTTACCAATTCAAAAATATTTATTTTCTCCAACCCTAGTAATATTATATAATTTTGATTTAACATATACAAGCTCTCAAGTATCATCTTCTTTCTACTGCTATCGCTCTTCGTCCTGGTTTCTTACGTCTTCTTGTACCCTACCGATTTTTCAGCTCTTTTACACTCTAACTCGTTCACTACATTAGATCATTGATGTAATTTTCTAGTCTTTTCTCTCTGTTTTTCATTGGCTGAGACGATTGTGCTGGACCTGGTGCCACACCTGTACCAGCTACTACCTAAATGTTGTTTTCGGTCTTAAACTTCCAAGAATTCGTAATAATGATATTTAAATGACACTCGTACCTCCTCGCGATGCACGGCCTGTGAGTCATGCAACATTAGCTAACGTAATAAGTTGTTGTACGAACTTTGGCTTCACCTTGCCTCAATCCGACTTTCTTCTAGAATATGTCTACTTTTAATATTACCTGATTCAATCTAATACTAAATTGCACATTTCTCTATAACATCGGTTTTGAATTTAAATACATATCTATACAGAGATAAAAATCCGCTCTACTACATAGCTCCTTCCTCTAACTTAAAATTTTCATCGTTATTACCACCAAATGATGAAACTTTTACGAAATCAACATCTAAAAAATAACTATACCTCTACATTGTCACTACCTAAACATTTTCCTAAAACTTTGTGTTAAACAAAACCTATACCTATACATATTATACATACGATTTACCATATAAACACGTGTCCATGACTTAACGTATGCTCTAATCACTGTCCGTAACCGTAGAATCGCAGTGGTCATAATGTTTTCTGTTTTTAACGTTTCACACTTCACTGTTTGATTCAATGTTCCATCAGCTTGGAGTAGGTAGTCGCAAGTCAAATTTTTGCGTATATGCGAGTCGAAGGTCGTTCTTCAGTCGGCCATGTTCCATTACTTGCTTGGTAGCATTACGTTGTTGACAAACTTACATCCATGTGTGTGCTTGTTCCATGTCGCATGAAGTTCCGACTGTTGTAAGTTAGTGTCGATGGCTTGCAGTGCTATGGTAGTTTCTCTTGAAAGCTGTCTGAGTGCATTCTTCTCCGTAGCCGGCAATCCTAAAAGAATTTTAGACCAGGACGGCGTGGCGCCTGTTCGTTGGTGGTAGATTAATTTTGGTCTCCTGATTCATGGCTTATTTGTACTTCTCCCGATCAGTACAAGATAGGGACTGAAACATGTGGCTTGATTGCTTTCGCTTACGTGACTGAATGGCAATGGATTTATCATTCGTATAAACAAGGTTATTGAATGGGTGAAACTTAACCAATTAACCAATGGAAACAAATTCTATATGGCTTTGTGGCCCTTGCTGTAAAGTATACTTGACTGTGACTAGTAAACTATAATGTTCACTCGACAGTGTGTGTGTGGACTTGAATTACTTGCCTAAACTTTCGTTTTTACTATCGTCTCAATTCGCAATGTGCCAATGTGTGTACCTTTTTTGTTTTAAAATTTTTGTGCCCAAGTTCCTGCAATGTGATGCATTTTCACTTTTTCTCTCTAAGTTCTCTGTCCTTGTAGGCAGGTACGTTGTTAAATGAATGATTACTTGATTCTGAGTTGTATTTGGTCCTGGTATTTTTAATTATCTATCAAGGATCTTCTCGTGATCCAACATTGTGTGGCTTAACAAACTCCTTTTATGTCTCTTATACAGGGGGTTGTTCACTATTCGCGCCTGTCCATTGACTTACTGCACTTTCCATTGTTAGAATCATCATTTCAAAGCGTTGCAACTTTTTAAAGTTTGTCAGAGGCTTCCATTCAGGCTTACGTCCCATTTTGGTTTGCTCCATTGGCTTCACACATACTCTTGAAACGGTTGCGAGCAATTACGCTTACGCCAGGGGATGACAAGAAGTTCCTATCCAGGTCAATCCCTTAGTAAAAGTATAATCATTTATCATTCATACACGTGCGTGCTTCCCTTTTTCATCCTTCCCTTTTTTCTTTTGGAGGGGGAGAGGATCCCATTTTTGGTTGCATACCGTAACTGAGGTTTGAAAACAGTCCTTTGGCATGTGATTAACTTTTTTCCTAATTTTTTGTGCAAGACACTTTTTTAATCATACTATAACTCTGATAACATTATAATGTGTCGCAATTCAAATCACTAATTATTGCATTTTTTTTCTTGCTCTCAATCAAAATCCCTTTTTTCACTTTTCATTACAGCATCTATATCGTTGTTACCCTATTCTAAGTATGTAATTCACTTTAAATTTGGTGGTTTCTATTTCCATTAAACTTATAAACTTGTGTATTGTTTCTTGTTCTAGCAAGTGTTATTGACTCAATAATGAACATGTACCTACTCCACGTTTACTTCCTTGTTGTCCCATGTCCTGTATTTATGGTGTTGATATACTGCGCAATTAATTTTACCAAGCCTTAAGTGAATCAAAAATTCAAGAACAGTCACCATACAGTTTTTGTTTCTAAATAACAATGCCATCTTCACTATTATTACCAACATTACTCATGCATTATTTCTTGAAGAGTAATTATTAATACCATATATACTATACTGAATGAGTCCATCTTGTCGTCTCGACAATCTCATCGGATGGTAGTCCTGTTCCAAGAGGTACGCTCTACTCGCTTGTGTCTCAGGCCTGTCGTTTCGGACGATGTTGTAATACGTTAGCTGTTTATCTGTAAATGTAGTAACTTTTTATACTCTATCTGACTATATTCCAATATAACCTTTGTGTTATGTACTGATCTTTATCACCTTCTCTGCACATAACTATTAACTATCGTCGCGATGACTCAACCTTTTCTTGCCAAACACAATTCCTATAGCTCAACCCTTTATTCCCTCGTTGTGGGCTCACTGAATTACATCTTCTCTCTGGTAATCTTCCATCAATAACTGACTTTTTCTCATCCCTCGTTCCTCTAATTAACTGTCTCGTAATTATCATTAACCTAACCGACGTCTTAATGATCACAGCGTTGTTTCGAAACACAATAATACAATAATTGCTTTCACTGTTATCGTTTACGTGTCTGTATCACACTACCATAGTCTCTTCATCATTTTAACATAATCATATTTTTTTTTCAAATCTGTGTCTAATTTATTAGTTCACATATTATTTATATGTACAATACATATTTATGTAACAAATGCATGCAACCTTAACATCTGCTTTCCTTGTGAGCATTTGACTATATGCTCCTAGTCATATAGGGGTTCCATTTGTTTTCAATCTAGTAATTCCGTGTTATTTGTCTCATTCCCGGTAATGCTATAGCCGGACGTCTCCAGCTTAGATTCGAATACATAACTTGTCATCCAATCCATATGACCCTACAATGTTATATTCTCCTCCTAGTCTTTGCATTCTCCCTCACTTCTACTGTGTTGTTAACTCTCGATTACTCTCATGTTTACCATCGTCCACGTTACTTGTTAACTCTACATCCATTCTATTTTATTTTATTACGTAGTGCCTACTGTTTCCAATGCCGGTACTTCTTGCAAGTCTTATTCGTGTCTAAATTTCAATTTTGGCTTTATTCTATCTATTAACCCCTTTCATACAACTAATAGTATACTATTTTTATTTTCAAAATTCTATCCTTTCTATTTTCATTGCATGGTATTATAAAACTTTAAACTCATATTTCACTTTACAAACTAAATCGATTTGTTTAGCTTATCCCCGTGATTAATTCTTTTATTTAACTTAAATCCGTAATTTCATTAAATCACTAGTCCCACTTTGTTCTAAACTGTTTTAACTAAACTATTTACTGTTACCCTATCTGTTGCAACCATTTACTATCGTCCTACTTTCTCCTTCTTCTTTATTATTTTCTCACACTCATCATACTTTCTAACCTTCCTCATTTTTATCCCATATGGCTTTAGCTAATCGTCATCCTCTTCGTCCTCTACATTGGTCAACTTCGCAACGGGTATCTGTGCGTTGGTTGTTCACGTCCTCGCCCTTCTACTACCTTGTGTTCGTCCCCAACCTCATCGTCCATTGCGTCCTCATAATTTACAACTTCTGTCGGTCCTCTCATCGTCCTTAACTACAAATCCTAGCTCTTCGTCCTCTGTTTCGTCTGCTTCTCGCTGATCATTGGGTTTTTTTTTTCTTCTATCTCGTTCGGCGAACTTGCTGGTTTTAAACGATTGCGTGTATTAACTGAGTTCCTGCCCTTCGTACCTGTCCTTTATTTTAAAAATAACAGGTGAACGAATCTTGAATTATCCTGTGTGGTCCAGTCCACAACTGGCAAGCTTCTTGTTAGTCCATACGGTACACTAGGTGTGTATAGGAACCTTTGTCTACTCTAGTCATACGTGCTTGGCTATTTAGTCGACCGGTCGTAGTCTCTATTTTGTCTATCCCTGCGTACTTAAGTCTTTCTCTGTGCTTCTGCTGAAGGGTCGCTGCAGGCGTGCTATCAGCTCACTACTGTAGTTTAGCATCCACGGTCCATAGCGCGTCTTGATGGTTTAAACGATTGCATCAATGGTAATTTCTACTCACGGCTAATTCCATTACAAGAAGGGTGACTGTCCTGTACTGCAGTGAGGTGTAGCGCGATATGCTAGCTACAATATGGTAGCCATTGATCCCAGTCCTGTTCGTCCTTGTTGTACATAATGGATAGATACTCTTCGTACGTCCCTATGTTTTCTTTCACCAGTAGAGGGGGTGGGGGGGGGGGGGAGTTGCCACTTGAGTTATGTATGATCGGTTGTCTCGTAGCTTTTTAATGCGCAACAGAACACAAACTTCCTTCATTCTACATTCCTATAAAGTTTTTTTCCGCAATCGGCTAATTAGAATTGGTCGGGATTCCGTGGCAGTGAAACGCTTTTGTAGTTACAAATCGATCGCGATGGGTTTTTTGGCGGATTGTCTGCGAGGGCGAATGCATTCTGGACTACTTGTAAATGGTCTACAAAGGTAAGTATGTACTTATTTTCCAGACAAAGTTCGTTGTGAGAGGGCCCACAATGCCCAGCCGCACCATGCATTGGTTGGTGGCCTCTGGAAACTTCTGTGGGGGTGGCTTACGTAAGTGGGGCGACGTCCTTTCGTCTGTTACAAGAAATGCATTGGTTTTGTACTGTTGCGTATGTTTGCGTCCATTCCTGTCGATAGACAATCGCGTTTTAATCAATTTTCAGTGCAACGTGTCACTCGTTTGTCCTGCCATTTGGTTGCGTCATGAATCTTTTTAGTATCTTTAATTACCATAGTCCTAGGTACAACTAGTTGTCCCCTTCTCTGGTTTGCAGTTTCTTATCTTGTACAACAATCCTTCCTCGGTCCAGTGCACACGTCTCGTATGCTTCGGTGTCCCTTAGTTAACTGAGCTATTACGTCCCTTTAGAGCAGGGTCCCTTCGTTGCTCGTCTCGTATTCGTTGTCTATCATAAACTGGACTCGAACTCCGGGTGCAACTGCACTAATGCATTTCTTGATGAAACTGTCCGCGTTACGTGTTTTCATTTGCCTTCTCTGTATCTTGACTGTGAAGTTAAATTACTCAATAGCAATTGACCATCGGGCTAATCGCGAAGTTGGACATGCAATGAGCCTAACCATACTAAAGAGTTCGGGATCGCAGTTATACTGTGAAGTGATTTCCACATATAGGTAGCAGTTAAAATATTTTATTCCGAAACACTATCCTATCAATTCTCTTTCTGTCACCGTGTAGTTTCCTCTCTGCGTTATTTAATACTCTTGTTGCATAACCCACTGTTTCTCCACTCTCCCCCCCCTTCCCCTTGGGACCATCTGTGAGATACACATCGCTACTCCGCGACGTCACTGGCGTCGGTAGAAGTAAGATGAACTCTTTATCAAACATGGGTAGATCAAGCTACTGGTTCCTTGCATACGCGTCCTCAGCTTTGCAAAATGCCCTTCTCTTGCGCCTCTCCCCATTCAACATTGTTTCTTCTTTGTTAGTTCTGTTAACGGTCATGGCTATCGATGCATAGGATTTATATGTCTTGCTATAATACCCCGACATCTCACGAGAAAGCCCTTTACTTTTTGTCACATCGGTTGGCGTCTAGGAGACTCCTGTATTGACTTTGACTTTACGTGCGATTCGGTTTAAATTCCATCTTCAGACACAAACATGGCCTAACTAGTCCAATTCGGTTCTCAGAAAATGACATTTCGACGTTGTAATTTCAAATATTTGCATCTCTTAGTCTTGTCCAAAAACTTCTCGAAGTCTCTCGATGTGGTTTCCTCTATGTACGTGAATGCACAATTCGTCATCGATATAACACATGCAACGAATGCCTATGAGTCCTGATAACACTAGAGTCCATTAATTTTTGAAAAATCCAGCTGCTGAGTTGTTTCATTCCCATCACCATTCTTGTGTAATGTGGTGCTCTCTCCCCGGTCCACGCGAATAGCACACTTTTTCTTTGTCCTTCAGGCTTATCAGTACCTGGTGATTACCCCTCGATTGAAATCGAGGCTGGAAAATATTTTGCCCTCCTAGCCATGCTCGTGTCGTCGTTTATATTCTGAAGTGTCCAAGTGTTTGAGTTTTCAGGGAAAACAAAAAAACGCTATTTAATCCCTCATATCTGCTACGACACGATAACCTACTGTCCGGGCTGCCGTCTGGGAGTGGTTTGCTGGTTTATCGACCGAGAAGCCAGGAAAGCTCCCATTCACTGTTATTTGGCCCAAAATTCCCTTATCCTTTTCATGTCCTGTATGCATTGTGTCAAGTATAGCTACTCCTTGATTTGGTATCCTGTATGGAAGTCGTTTATCGGCTTTGTGCCTTCTATGAACTCCAATTTGTGCTGTACCTTGATGTGCATCCGAAAGTCTCTTCGTCTTGCGAAAATAATGTCAACATATTCAGTCAAAAATTTCTTGTGCATCTGTTTTTTAAACTGGTGCCGGTCAAATGTCTAAGTTCGCACATGGCTTCTATTTCCTGTTTGCGTAGGCTTGTTCTTGCCTTGGTCTGATATGGAGGGCTAGCGTCCCTTGTTCTCTCATTTTTCTATTCTCTCTCCGAAATTAACTCAATGCTTCCCATCAGTGTGTTCTTGGGTATCTCTATGTCTGTTTGCGTATTATCTCATGATTTTGCAATTGTACTTATGGTCTTCCCTTTCGGTAATTATGAGCGCGAGCATTACTCTGCCTATTATGCGTTAATATGGCTGGGTTCAAACAATAACACAATTCCCTTCAACTTTTCATCCGCGTGTGATCGCGCGAACTGTTGTATACCTTTCACAGAGCACCTCCGATCGCGAGCTGGTATAGTTGTTCTTTCTTTTAGTCGCACTAACCCATGATACATCTTATTTTGCTTCCTCTTGTTCCTTGCTCAGAACATCGCAAGTGTGCTTACAATCACTTTCTGCTTGTTGCATAACTTGTTTCAGCTTGTGTCGTTCTTTCTTTTGCTAGTTTCCGTCTTGATGGTCTGTTCCGCTGTTGGCGACCCTGTGGTTTAATTTCCTCTTTATTCTGCTTGATCTGTCTGTCAATCTCGGGGAATTAGAATTGTTTTACTCTGTGTCTATTACGTTGATTAATGAGGTTAATTGCTGGGTGCCTTGTACATATGCATTGGTTCTCTTGCATCTAACTTGGTTCCCTGTTCGGTCAAGCTTTTGATTTCCATACAACCTTATTGTTACCCTCCCACATGTATTGGTTCTTGTTGTGGATATATTGATTGTTTCATGCAAAGTCTTTGCCGATCACGCGCGTCTACGTCACCACAACATGTCGTCTCTTCCTATGACGAATGGGAACCAGTAAACTCGTCCCTAAGTTCAGTGCAAATCTGTTTCGCCTGTGGTCGAAAAGGTCATCTCCTGTTGCAGCATACAATATTTGATCACAATGGTCGAGTCGCGGTTTGTCACTCTTTTTCTAACTATCCCTTGTCTGTATTAATGACACGTAGCGCACACTACTCAATACAAAGTTTTCACAGTCCGTTTGTTCCGTTCTTGATTTATGCACCACACCAGTTATAATAAATGCCATTTCTCTTGCCAAAAATTTCCGTGAGTATCTCGTAGCGTATACATTGCGGGGCCTTAATTTTTTTGGTTCCCTTTCCTCCGCGCCAAAACGAGACACCTGTTTGTCGTTTTGCACTTGATATCTGGCTTCCCTTTGTTTGCGACGTCAATCACGCCTTTACAATGACCTGTACGATTACTAATAATAAGCCGTCTGTTTTATTGTTTTGATTCGGATTGAAGTAAGACCGCGACTTTCACTTGTTCGTCCTGGCTGTCGTAGCGGTCCTTCGGTGACTTCCTGGCTTGTTGGCAATTGCGTAGCAAATGTCCCTGGGGCATTACAATTATAACATCGTTTCTGCTGTTTGTCTCCGTTGCTGGCAGTCTCGAGCGAATGACACGAAATTACGACATTCATAACATTGTATTGAACCTGAGTTAAAGGTTCCAGTTACTTTCCCTGTTTCATTTATTATCGTTTCTATTATTGATGCTCGCATTCCATGGCCTCTCGTGGGTGTCTTGTCTGCATAGCCGTGTGGTTAGTGGTTGCACTGAGTCGCGTGGCGTAGGCAAAAAATTTCATCCGGAAGAACACTGTGTTAAAACACTGTGGCTTCTATCACTGGTCTAACAAGTCAATTTTCATGCTCCTCAATCGCTATCTTGATTGCTTCTGTGAATGTTTTAGGCATCTCAACAAACCAATCTCTTTGCTTCTCTAATACCGCGAAGGAATGCCGCCAACATTGCTGCGTCTAGCAATTTCAACGGATGTTGTTTTCCGCTCTATCTTCCGACATACTCGAATTTTTGTACTTCCTCCTATCCGCGTCCGTGCATACTGGTCCTTTGTTTCTGTTGGTCGTTGCACACAATTATTAAATCTCTGGATTGCTGATGAATTATGCTCCGTTCCTTAAATCGCTGTGTCCAACGCGTGTTTATTGTTTCGTATTAGCCAGAGTGTAGGCTCGGTTTCTACATTGAAACATATGTCCCTAGTCTTCCCTTCTTAGCTTTAACACAGTTAGTCCGGTTTTATGTTCTGGTTTCCATCCCGCTAAACAATGATGCCTCTTCTCATTGATAAGAAAAAGTCTCAACTGTTTTGTCTGATTTTTCCCCCAGAAAACTTTTCGATTAGTGTGCAAGAAGTCCTGACACTATTCGAGAGGGAACCTCATCGGCTATCGGTACTCACAGGCATTGTAATTCACTAGTTTGTTTAAGACTCGGGTGAAAAATGCCTGTCACCAGTAATTTATTTAAAATTACGTTTCTTATCGTTTCTCCTTGACACTGTCGCATCCCCCAAAAAAATTTAACTTTCACAAAACTATCTAATCCCAAACTAGATCTATCACGCATCGCTGTCACCACTGTAGTATGCAGCGGCTGACCGGCTCCACAACTCTAGGTACTCGGGTTCGTTTACCCAACTATTGACCTCTGCACTGAAAAAATGAGCCGATGTAACCGTCATATTAATTTGATAGCATGGATTCGAGAGGGAACTACGTACTAACTGGAGTGTGGGTTAGACGACTCAGGCATGAGTCGATTAGATCTTTAAAATGACTTTAATTACAATAAAACATAACAATAGATATATCCAGTTAATATGCCACACGTGTAACTTCATAGATTCGTTACAAACATTATCTCAAACAACAAGATACATCTAAGGTGCGCCCATTTGTGCCGAGGTAACTTCTTATTGTGACTTCCTTAAATGCAAAAACACTGAATTTTACTTTAAAGATAAGATCCAATCATAGTTAGAATTTACCATTGCAAAACAATTTTTATTTTCCTCCAACACCTAAGTAATATTTATAATTTGAATTAACTTACAAGTCTCAAGTATCATCTTCTTCTACTGCTATCGGCTCTTCGTCTGGTTTCTTACTCGTCTTTACCCTACCTTTTCAGCTCTTTTATACTCTAACTCGTTAACTACATTAAGATCATTTGCATTAATTTTCTATGATCTTTCTCTCTGTTTTCATTGGCTGAGACGATTGTGCTGTGCCTTGGGTGCCAACCTGTACGGCAGCTACTACCTAATTGTGTTTACGTCTTAAACCTTCCAAGAAATGCGTAATAATGAGATTTACATGACACTCTAACCTCCTCGCGATGGGCACGGCCATGTGAGTCATGCAACATTGGCTAACTTGATATAAGTTTGTTTACGACTTTGCTTCACCCTTGCGCAATCGGTCTTTCTTCTAGAATATTACTACATGTTAATATTACCTGATTCATCTAATACTAAATTCAAAATTCTCTATAACATCGGTTTGAATTTAAAGACATACTAATTACAGAGATAAAAATCCGCTCTACTACAGTAGGGGCCAAGCTACTTTTTTGACATGCCAGGCAGCCCCAGTGTTGCGCGAGTGTGAGAACGAAGTGTGTGTAGGGGCCAAGCTTACTTTTCCATTGCCGCTCCCCATGGTGCGGCAGTGTGGAGAAACAATGTGTGTGCAGGGGCCGATCTTACTTTTACATTGCCAGCAGCCCCAGTGTGCGCGAGTGTGAGAACAAAAGTGTGTGTAGGGGCCGAGCTACTTTACATTGCCAGCACCCCCAGTGTGCGCGAGTGTGAGAACGAAGTGTGTGTAGGGGCCAAGCTACTTTTACATTGCCAGCAGCCCCAGTGTGCGCGAGTGTGATGTGTGGGTGTAGTGTGGTTTAATTAAATGTGTGAATGTTTTACCTTTCTTACCTCTGCCCTAATAGGAGAACGAAAAACAGTAGGAGACCGAAAAAAGTTTATGTATAAAAAAACTGGTATATTGTATTTAAACAAAAGATGTAAAAATATAAAAGTATAAAAATATAAAAGTCACCCAAAAAAAAATTATTTGTGATACCCTACTTCTGGTTTCGTGACTGAGTTAAAAACACAAAATATAAAACTACAAGACTAAAAATATATATGTTGGCAAAACAGCGAGTATTATTCTTTGATTTAGTGAAAAAAATAGACTTACAAACTTTGAGGTTGGCTTTGGACTTGTCCGATTTCGTAGAGTAGACGGTTTTACAATGTATGAAAAAAAAATAGTATAAGTCCGAAGGCGAAGGCGATTCGACTTGCCTGGGACTTGACGTTTTTACCAAGGTTGGAAAAAAGAAAAGAAATATTCTGAGTGTAAAACGCAGGTAAAACTTGGTCCAGTATAATTTAGCCATTTCCTGACTGAAATCTATGGCTGCAAGTTAGCTAGAGACTGAAAAATCTTCCAAGTCCCAAACAAAACAGGAACAATTTTACTCATTTGAATTTAAGAAAATATAAGAAACATCTAGGACATAGTCATTTTTGTGACTGTTGGCTAGAGATCCAATTTTGTCTAAGTCCTCACGAAGATGTAATTTTGCTTGATGAATACTTACTTGAATACTAATTTTCACAAGATCCTGGCAGTATGGAAAAAATATTCTAAGTGTTGAAGAATAAAAATAACATGAAACGCGACCGAGTTAGGACTCAGCCGTTTTTTCTCGGATGTAGTTGATAGGCACCAATAGCTAGGCTGAAGTTAGTCGAAATTATTCTAAGTCTCAACCCTACGCGAGGGCGCAGAGACCCCAATGTGGGCTATCCATTTTTCTTAGAGCCCTAAGGGCGACCAATTTCCCGGGCCACGGGATAGGTTGCCGGCAGTTCGGCCCGAGCTCCGCGGAAGAAACTTTTTTACCCGATGAGTCGGACGGGGGACTTCCTCGTGCAGTCGGAACACCTTCACAGTGAGCCTCCTCCGCGAACACAGAGGAGTCCAGGGTCCGGCCTCCATATTAAAAGGCATCCTTGTTGGAGCAGGATGCTGAGGCGGGGGTGGGGGTAGCCGCGCATGCGCCTAGCGCAGCGCGGCTCTACGTCGGCTGCTAGAGAAAGTGCTAGTTTGGCCGCTAGGTGGTGTTAAAAGCAGCAGTACTAAACTGCTAAACTTCGGAGCAAGAAACTTCCCTAACCTTGGTGCCAACCTCTACACATAAACCCTGCTAGTAGTTGCAAATAAACAATGAAAAAGAGCTCATGCAAGTAATGATTCGTACACATACTAAGCTAATTCAACGTTACAAATCACTAAATCACTACACAGAGATACATGAACATAGAAACAACACATCTACGTAGTTTTTTATACTGGAATGCTCTTTGGTATGGTACGCGGCGACGCGCACTTAAACAGCTTCAATTGTATTCGTACGAGTACCATTCTTTAGCATAAAAAAACTATTTTAAAAAGCACTAGCAATTCTATGCAAGATAACATATTATTTACAGTAGTAATTGTTCTGTGTTGTTATACGCATTGCAGAATTAAGGTGGCTAGCAACAGGTTGCCTGACAGTTTGACAAAGACAAAGGGTCTTGGCTTTAGACAATAAAACTTTTCTTTAAAATTATATGGCAGGACAGATGAAGACTCTACATGATGTCTAAATGTTGCGAGTAGTGGTCTTACCTTGAATTAAATGATGTCTTTATGAGGTTTGAGCGTAACACAGAACACTAGCCAAGGTTGGGTAACGCTATGATCGTAGGACACTTGAACCAAGCGCTCGGTGACACCAGAGTCGATAAAGAAGTTTCCCCGTTGGGGAGGTCCTCCAACTCCCTATACCGCCCTGGGTTAAATAAAAAGTCGGTTTTTGGGGGCTTGGAATCTAACGTTCCGCGCGACATCTGTGGACGATTGATGGAACTACTTCATAAAACTACGTCACTTTTTACTTTGTAGTTAACAGCGATGCGACAAATGGCGGAAACGTCAAAATATTAAATACGATCGAATGTTGGCGAATGTTTTGGCATGTAGCAAACTCTCTTTATTAATGAGGATATTTCTGATGGAGTAGACCTAAGCTTAGGACCTAGGCCGACAATATGTATGTTCAAGATTTCGATTTTTAATGCCAAGGGCGTATTTACGTCTGAAAAACTTTTATTGTAGCCTTGGGCCTAGGCTACACTTACGTCCGTTGGGCTTGAACAAGACATATCTCAAATTATTTCGCACAAAAATGTCAGTGACGCCTGCGCAACACTTTATAGTACAATAATAAATCAAAAGTAAATCGTTTTAAAAGACTAGGGCCCAGGGCTAATATGATTGAATAAATTGAAGTTTGACGTTCGTCTGTATTTGTTGATATCAGGGGTCACTGCACATCGATAATCTACTGACCGTTTTTAGCGTGCAGTGCTTTTATTAGTTTCATATTTAAGCGCCCTCAGCGCGCAGAGCGTTAGATTCCGTTTTGGACCTTGGGAGTAAGGGGCCCTCCCCAAAGGGAAAACTTCTTTATCGACTCGGGTGACACTAACAAGATGTCAGTCACCGCCATCTCAACGTGTTCTCCAACCGAGCGTTTTAGGTGCCAGAATCAAAGTAACGATGTGCCTAGATCGTTACAAACACAATTCTATTTGCATAAAAATGAACTAGGCCCTAGGGCAGGGTACTATTATACTCTTCGTTTTAGCCTAGCCTAGGGCCAAGCCTAGTCTATGCAAATCTCTTTTTTTTTTTTGTTTTTTTTTTTTTTTTGGGGGGGGGTCAAAAGCCTAGGCCTAGCTTCAATATGCGCCTAGGCTAGCTAGATCTAGTCCTACATTGATAAAACAGGGAAATTCTTGTGATATGTGTTCAATTGGTGAAACTACGGCCCAGGGCTACGGTAGCCTTTCATCGGCCCAACCTAGGTAGTGAAGCCTAGGCCTAGTAATTTATAGCCCTACCCCCAAAAGGAATATTAAGGTAATTTTTTCAAAAAGCCTTAGGCCTATAATCATTGTCTTGTACGTATTACTGTTTGGGTACCTAGGCCCTACCTAATTGGTGGCTTACTAGACTGTTTTTTCCCCGCGGGGGACATACTTTACTTCAACATAAGACAATTGATAGACCTAGGCCTATCATTTAATCAATACTTAGGCTGGGCCCTTCATGACATTAAAATTATTAATTAATAATTAGTCAAGCCCAGAACTCAGAAGAGCAACCAAGTAAAGAAATTAGTCAGAAAAAAGATTAAAGCAGAGGGACGTAGGCTAGGGCCTGCTGTGCAGACGACAGGCCTTTAGCAGAGTCGATAAAGAAGTTTCCCCGTTGGGGAGGTCCTTTAACTCCTTATACCGCCCTGGGTTAAATAAAAAGTCAGTTTTTGGCGTTTAGAATCAAAAACTTTCCGCGCGACTCTGTGTGGACGATTGATGGAACTACTTAAAAAAAAAACTACGTCCCCTTTTCTACTAGTAGTTAACAGTCGATGACAAAAAAATGGCGGAACACGTCAAAATATTAAATACGATCGAATGTTGGCGAATTTTTTGGCATAAAGCAAACTCTCTTTATTATTGAGGAATTCTGAGGGAAAGTAGACCTAAGCTTAGGACCTAGGCCGACAATATGTATTTTTAAAAAGATTTCGTTTTGAGTGCCTAGGGCGTACTTATGTCTGAAAACTGTATTGAGGCCTTGGGCCTAGGCTACACTTACGTCCGTAAGGCTTAAACAACCCATATCTCAATGATTTTCTTACGAAAATGTCAGTGACGCCTGCGAAACACTTTATAGTACAGTGTGTCATTAGGCTATTCGAATGTGCCGCCTCACGGCTTTGAAAATGAGCCACCTACGGCTACCTAGAAGGCCCACTATATGTCACAAAGGCGGTGTATAAGCAGACGAATAAAGGGCCCGTCCAAAAAGGATTCAGTTTTCTAAAACATACTCACCTTATCCTCGATCATCCGAACAATCCTAATACCAAGTGGTAAAACTGGTGACAACGGTCGGATAAGGAAATAAGGGAAATATTAAAATATATTTCAAAGTATTCTGTTACACATATAAGTAAATAGGCAGAAACAAACCAGACGCCCGGTGTGCAGAACGAAAGCACATGGCGGGTCCAAGTGGACCCACCTAAAAATCTTTTCTTTTCAACCCACGAATGGCCTTCGTGGAGGAAAAGATTTGGATCGATTTAGGACGTGTTCTGGACTAGAATCTGTGACTCAAAGAGGCAAGTAAACACTCTTATATACACAATGGGTGATCGAGCAGAGGAGATCCTAACTCTTTCAATCTTGCTCGGGAGGAGGAAGAGGGACTATGATGTTGTAGTAAAAAAGTTCGAAAATTTATTTCTTTCCCTATGAGAAATAAGATATATGAAAGGGCATGTTTCTACGGCGAAAACAACAACCAGGTGAGTCAATCGGACACCTATACAACATCACTTCACACCTATCTAAGACATGTGAATGGGCAATCTAGCGGGACGAAATGAAGTTGATGGCTCTCATAGTAGGCATGAGCGACCAGAGACTAAGCGGACAAACTGCAATTAGATCCCAAGCTCACTTTTGATAAGGCCCTCACCCAAGTTCGGTTATCAGAGGAAATAGCTAGGCAAAGGTTAGTACTACATTCTGATCCTAGTGGGCCCTAGTGCTAGTAAACCTAACCTTACCCGGATGAATGCAATAGTAGGCCTAAGCATTCCACCTTAAAAAGAAAGAAACTTCAAAAGTTAAAAAACGATAACAAAGGTAAGAAGTCCACAGGGGGGTATCAAAATGTAAATAACAAGGTTACAAACTGTAGATGGTGTGGCTACAGCCAAAACCATGCGATAACCGAGGCTCATGCCCAGCAAAGGATGCCAAATGCAACAACTGCGGCATACAGGGCCACTTCGCTAAGGTTTGTCGTCGTAAGGAAAGTCGCAGAGGCCCCTAGACAACAACCAGGCTGACTGTGTCTTTATCGGAAGCAAAAAATCATGGGGATCAAAACCATGGGATGGTTACAATCAACGTCCACGGTAAGGAAGTAGACTTAGGTTGACACTGGAGCAGACGTGAGGGTTTTACCAGCTACTGAACAGGTAATCGAGAATATCGCATTTACAAAACCAACCAAAATACTCTGTGGGCCAGATAAAAGAACCACTGGATGTTATTGGGGTTGGGCAAAGGAATCTCAAGTTCAGAGGAACAGTATCCACTAAAACCGTGTATGTAGGCAAGGCCTAGATACTCCACTTCTAGGTAGACCAGCTATTACTAGCTAAAAATCTAGGACAGACCAATCTATCGATCCAATCGTAAACTACGTCCAAGAAACAAATTGGAAACAAGAATTCAAAAATCTCTTCACGGGTTTGGGAACCATCCAGGAGACTACAAAATCAATTTTAGATCCTGGAGCGACCCCAAAAAAGCCATTTTCATCCTAGGTCAGTAGCCTTGCCATTTTTGGGTACTGAAAAAAAGGAACTAGATAACATGGTTAAAAATAGAGTCATAGCCGAAGAAAGAAGAGGCAACCGATTGGTGTGCACCATGGGGGTAGTGCCAAAGCCAGCAGGTGGGTCCGAATATGCGTAGATCTTACTCACCTTAATCGTAGTGTGAAACGGGAAAAACATCCAACCCTAAGGGAGAGCATACACTAGGAAAACTTGCTGGAGCTAAGGGGATTCTCAAAACTAGACGCAAATGCGGGGTTTTTGGCAGTTCCCTTGGACCCCGATCTCAGCATCTCACGACATTCCTTCGCCATTCGGGAGATTTAAATTCCTAAAACTTCCATTCGGTATCTCGTCGGCCCCAGAACACTTCAGAGAAAGATGAACATTATACTCCAAGGGCTAGAAGGAGTAGAGAAACCACATGGATGACATAATCGTGTGGGGAGACAGCCAAGGGAAAAACATGATCGCCGTCTTCGAGCTGTACTAGAGAGATTAGAAAAGATCGGAAAGACACTCAACGAGAAGAAAACGGTGTTTTCCGTTGACAAATCACCTTCCTAGGTCACAAGGTCAGTGCCGAGGGTATTGCGCCGGACGAGAAGAAAATATCTGCGATTGTGAACATGGAAGCACCATCGAAAAGTCACAGAAGTCCAGCGTTTCTGGAATGGTTAACTTTCTCGGGAAATACATTTCCCCGGAAGCAGAGATCTCGAGCCTATAAACAGTTACTCTCAACAAAAATCATTGGGTATGGGGCCCACATCAAGAGGAAGCCTTCAAGAAGATCAAGACTTTTTAACCAGTGCACCAATACTAGCATTGTACGACCAACAAAACAACTATTGTTTCGGCGGATGCGTCGTTTATACGGGTTGGGCGGGGTCTTTACAAGAAAAAAGATGATGGGAAGAAGAGACCAATAGCATAGTGTCAAGATCCTTATCGGCTGCCGAGAAAAATTATGCGATATCGAACGGGAGGCATTGGCATTGACGTGGTCTGCGGAAAGACTCAAGGACTTCATAACCGGGATGTCATTCTCTATTGAGACGACCACAAACCCCTAGTCCCTTTGTTTACTTCCAAGAACTTTGATGAGTTTTCCCGAGACTACAAAGATTCCGAATGCGGATGATGAGATACAGCTACAAAATCTTCTATTTTCCCCGGGAAAAAATCTAGTCGTCGCAGATACGCTCTCAAGAAAGCCACTTCCATGCGAAGAAACAAATGAATTAGAAGAGGGAAAAGTCCGCGTACATACATTTGGTGAACAGCAACATCCAAGTCACAGACACATATTTGGCAAGATAATAGAAGAACAAATCAAGATCCAATATGCACAGCACTCGTAAATATAAATACTAAAGGGTGGCCCCAAAGAATAAAGAAGTACCCAAACTACAGGCTTACTGGTCCGTTAAGATGAGCTTTCAATTAACGATAGTTTGTTAATGAGAGGCACTCGTCTATAATCCGGAATCCCTCCAAAAACAAGTATTGGAGAAAATCCACGAAGGCCACCAAGGAATAACAAAGTGTCGTGCAAGGGCTCGTGAAGCAGTGTGGTGGCCAGGAATATCCACTCAAATTGAATTTGCAGTCAGATCATGCCCACAGTGCATTCAAACATTCCAGTAACAGTCATGAGCCAATGATTGCTTCAGAGTTTCCTTCAAGGGCCTGGCGATTGTTGCCATGGACCTATTCAAGTTAGAAACAAAAGTGGTACCTCGTGTAACCGACTATTACTCCGGTACTTCGAGATCGCTGAGCTCTCAAGTCTCAAATCAAGGGCAATAATAACCATTGCAAGTCAATATTTTCACGCCACGGTATACCAGAAACGGTCCGAAGTGACAATGGACCCCCGTTTGGCACTTTTGACTTCTCTGAGGTTAAACAGTCTCCGAATCTTACGGGTTTAAATTGATAACCAGTAGTCCGAAGTACAGCCAAAGCAATGGATTTGCTGAAGCAGCGGTGGAAAATAGCGAAACTACGATTGAAAAAATCGGAAGATCCATTCCTAGCTCTTTGGCCTATAGAACAACACCTTTAGCTAACGGGTTAAGCCCAGCGAGCTTCTCATGATAGAAAAAATACGTTCTACACTACCTTGGGCTCCACAAACTGGACAAAATACCGGACAAGTCGAATCTTCGGAGGAAGGAAGAGATAAAAAAAGCAAAACAAAAGTCAAATTATGATCAAAGACACCGATGCCATACTCTATCGCCATTTTAAAACCAGGTGATGCTGTATGGATAATGACATTTCGGACACAACGGAAGAGTTCTTCACTGTGCTACCGAACCAAGGTCATATTAGTCCAGACCAATCGTGGAGCAGTCAGGAGAAAACCCATGGCACCTAATACCAGAGCCATACTTCCACAGCGACGGGGAAGAAGGAGAGGGAAAAATTCGAGCCGAAATAATACCCAGACGGAGGACTCGCACGAAGAGATAGCACCCCGGAGCCAGTGCAGTAGCCAGCCCCTCCTACAGAAGCTCTCAAACAACTGTCTGTGGTCCTCAGCCATACCATGGTGGTCCGTATCAAACGAAGAGCGGGAGGAGAATCCGTCCTCCTATGAAGTAGATTTATAAGAGCATAATCCTCCAGTAGATAGTTTCATTGTCATATGTAATAAAATTCTCTTCCAGAATAAAAGCATAATTAAAGTTCATACTTAAGAGGAGGGTGTCATTAGGCTATTCGAATGTGCCGCCTCACGGCTTTGAATAATGAGCCACCTCACGGCTACCTAGAAGGACACTATATGTCACAAAAGGCGGTGTATAAAACAGACGAATAAATGGCCGTCCAAAAGTGATTCAGTTTCTAAAACATACTCACCTTATCCTCGATCATCCGAACAATCCCAATACCAAGTGGTAAAACACAGTAATAAATCAAAAGTAAATCGTTTAAAAAGGCTATAGGGCCCTGGGCCCCAATTCAGTAACTTCACGGGTTCAACTCTGTCACGTGACCCACTCTGTTGTTATTGGTCGAGGTCGAAAGGTATGATTTACATGGGAGTGGGCGGTCAAATGTGAACAAATGATTCGCAGTCAGTTGTCAAATATTCGAAAGACATAGATGTGTGTATTATTTCCAATCGGGGAGAAATTGGATTTAAATGGTATAATTTCATGAGAAAAGGGAACGCACGGGACTTATAGGAGTAGGCCCCTTACTAGACGAGGTTGGTTTTCTTTGAGCATACTGAATTGTTATTCGTTTGAGAAAGTTAATAATCTGGTTGTGTTACGTGTAGGCCAAGGCTTATCATCCACCATTTTATACAAATATAACCGAGTCGGACTCGGTTGTCACGGATTATATCGCAACGATATCGACCTCAACTGGGTCGATCACTTACAACCGAGTCGATTACGGTAGAAAACGCCTGGGTCCAACTCCGTCAGAGTTATAGAATCGCAGTCCTGGGCTAGTATGATTGAAATAAAATTAAAGTTTGACGTTTCGTCTGTCATTTGACAATTGCAGTGTCACTGCATATCGATAATCTACTGACTGACCGTATTTAGCGTGCAGTGCTATAATTAGTTTCACATTAAGCCACCCTCAGCGCGCAGAACGTTAGATTCCGTTTTGACTTGGGAGTACGCGGACCTCCCCAACGGGGAAACTTCTTTATCGACTCTGATAATATTTTAGCTGATTGTATGAAAGTGTTATTGGGAAGATCGCTCATTGGTCAATAAAATAAAACCATTGTTGTCAACTGTGAAAACGAATAATGACTTGACATTTGTTTGTTATTTTTTACTTTCAATGAATTTGATCGTCCAGATTACAATAATTAAGTATTTTTATTTAATAATTGCACCGTATATAATTCATTAATTTTTTTAAAAGTACATTTTCAATTAGACCTCCAATTTTGTTCAAGTGGTTCACATGAAAAATGGCCGCCAAAAAGTGTCAAAAGGTCATTCAAAGTTGTGTGAATAGTACTCTATATTCATGTTAGGTTTGTGTACAGAGCCTGACTGACTCCACTTCCCATGCAAGGCATAAGAAATATATCCAGGTAGTGAAACTATTTGAGTAAGGATTGTAATAAGAGCCACACTGACCTCCCATCTTGCAAGTGATCAGAATGTCCAAAGTTGACAAAAACCTGTTCGAGAGTGTAAAAATATGTTTATGCGCTCCTCCCAAACCAGCTTGCAACAAGAAAATTCGCTATTCAGAGCACTCTTACAGATATTTTAAAAGTCAACGGAAAATGGCTAAAAGTTGGTTGGATGAAAGATGAACTTGAATAAAAAGGAAAAAAAATAACTTTTTTTGACGGGACAAAAACTCTATTTTGGCCATTCATTGCAAATTTTGGGTCATAACGGAAATGAATGTTTTGGATGCAATATTAATTTTTAGCTATGATTTTTTTTTTATTGCTTCAACACACCTTTGTCTCTGGACTGAGTATAAGGGAAAAGAATTTTCTGAAATAATGTTCGATGTACGATTTTTTGTCACTTGGTACAAAAAGAGTTTGAACCGGAACAACGAAAAAAATCGTTCATCAAAAGTATTTCATAAAATTAGTTTCCTTGTACTCAGTCCAGAGACAAAGGTGTGTTGAAGCAATAAAAAAAATCGTAGCTAAAAATTAGATATTGCATCTAAAACATTCATTTCCGTAATGAACCAAAATTTGCATATTTTGGCCAAAATAGAGCTTTTGTCCCGTCCAAAAAAAGTTATTTCTTTTTCCTTTTTATTCAAGTTCATCTTTCATCCAACCAACTTTTAGCCATTTTCTGTTAACTTTCAAAATATCGGTAAGAGTGCTCGGAATAGCCTTAAGGCTATTCAAAAAAAACGTTAAAATATTAAAGTTGTTTTCATAACGATAATGTTACACTACTCATAAAAAATGCCAGTTGTATTTACCAGGATGCTCACTATGATTGATATTCAATATCCTTTTGATAATCGATATTGAATAATATTTTATAAAATTGCATGTTTTCTTAAAAAAAACTCGACCCAAATTGTGTTATGGATGAGCGTAGCGAGCGAAGCGAAGATTCCATTTCACTACACTGGAAGAAAAAAATCCGGAATGTTTTTTTTCTTTTCTTTCTTTTCTGTTGTATTATTGTGTGTTGAAAACACGATTCCGGCTAAACCGATACTCCAATTGCGATGAAATTTTATTGAGGCCTTCGAAATCTCTGAACTTATTGGAAATTATTTCTCATGAAAATAGCAATTTTACGATTTTTTTCGATTTTTAAAAAATTTCTTCGACTTATAACATCTACATAAATTGTAATGATTTTTTCACAGAACCTTAATTTTATGAATTAAGATATTCGTGTGAAATTTGAGCGCAATCGAAAAATTATTTCTCATGAAAATCGAAATTTTACAGTTTTTTTCTTTTTTAAAACAATTCTTTGACTTATAACACCTACATGCTTTATCCTATTGTAATATCGATACCTAAGTGGCAAAACCTCGTATCTACATTTGCAAAACCTCGTATCTAAATTTTCTAAAAAACTTCAATGCAACATTTCAAAGCCTTGCCGCCAAAATCGGTCTAATAATAATAATATCTTTCCCTATTTCCAATTAGTCGGGTAGGGGGTGGGAGGGTCCCACCACATTCTTGGCTCCACGGGGTTATCGAAGCCGGCTAGCCATGCCTGACGCTTCTCCCACATCATATTTTTCTTCCTCTGCGTCATCAACTTCACTTTCTTCCTCTCCTCTGTCTCTCCTCAGGGACCCCACCAGTTTGTTCCATGTTTTTCGTTCTTCCCAACATTTTCTTGGTTAATCCTTTCCCAAGCTGCATTTCTCTTTTTCAAATCCATTGCTATAACTTCTTCCCATCTCAGTCTGGGCCTCCCTCTTTTTCTCTGCTTGTTTCCTGCATCTTCTTCATACTGTATCTTAGGATCCTGTCCTTCTGCTCATCCTCTTCATATGTCCAAACCACCTCAGCCTTTCTTTCCCTAGCTTAAAGTTTAAACTCTCTACTCCTAGCTCTTTCCTTATCTTCGTGCTCCTCATCTATCAATCTTTGTAACTCCCATTACACTCCTTAAAAATTTCATTTCTGCAGCTTGAATTTGCCTTCTTCTTTACCCCCAACTGGCCATGTCACTGCACCATATGTGAGTACCGGTACAAAATATGCTTTGTATATTAAAAGTTTGCATCTCCTTGGCACTTCTTTTTTCCAAAGCAGTTTCCTCACTAACTGGAAGAAACTCTCAGCGATACCAGTACGCCTTGCAAATCTCCGCGTCTATTTTCCATCGTCGGAGATTATGCTGCCCAGGTATTTAAACATATGTGTCTCTACTAGTCTTCCCCTCGAAGTACAATCTTTTCCTATTCCCAGATTTCTTACTTTTCCCCATAACCATCACTTCACTCTTGTCAATGCTTATCTCTAGTCCAATTCTTCTGTACGTTCATTCCATTTCTCCACTTTCTCTGTACCTCTTCCATGACTTCCCCCATATGAGTATATCGTCAGCATATATTTTAAGTTCTAGACGACTCTGGCCCACCCCTCTCCACTTTCCTCAATATCTCGTCGAGTACTATATTGAAGAGCATCGGTGACAGTACACTCCCTTGTCTAAGACCTGTCTTGACTTCAAAACCAATCCGTTCTGCCATCCTTAGTTCCACGCAACTCACATTCTTCACATACATACTCTGTACTCTTTCCACCAATCTGTTATCAATCTTCTTTTTTCGGAGGCATTCCCAAACTCTCTCTCTGGGCATCCTGTCATAGGCCTTTGTAAGATCCAGAAAAAACCATCCATACCTCCTCCCCCTTTCCCTTCTCTTTCCATGAGCTGTCTTATTGAGAAAATCAAGTCCACGTTGACCGTCCACTTCTGAAACCATGTAGCTCCTCCCTCAAGCCTCTTTCCACCTTTTCTTTCATTCTCTTTTCTAGCACTTTTTCATACAACTTGGCACATTGGCAAAGTAGAGTGACACCTCTATAATTACTACACTGTTGTTGTCACCTTTTTAAATATTGGTACTATAATACCCTGTTTCCCAATCCTTAGGAATCTTTTATCTCTCCAAGCTGCAGTCAACACTCTGAAAATCCAGTACTCCCCGTCTTTTCCTGCTGCTTTAATCATGTCTACAACTACTTCATCTACCCCGGGTGCCTTCCCGTTTTCATTTCCTTCAGTGCCAATTAACTTCCGCTTCTGAGAGCTCTTCTTCTCATCTTCTACTTCGTCTTCTCCTGCTTCACTAGGGCTATCTTCGGTAATACTTTTGTGCGCTGGTCTTCCATTCCTTAAATCCTCTACATTAACAAAACTCTGAAATATTTTTCCATAACTCTTTCTTCTCCTGCGAGTCGTTTGTGACGGTTCCGTTTTCTTTCGTAGGAAATGTGATTCTAAAACTCTCCCCCTTTTCTCCTTGATAATGTTGTACAACAATTTTTTATTTCCTGAAAAATCTTCCTCCAATTTCTCTCCGAACTCCACCATACTCTTTTCTTTTTCTCTAGTCACTATTTGCTTTACCGTTTGTTTCGCCCTCCCATATTTTATGACATTTTCTCTGTATAATTCTTGATCTTCTCTTTCCACGCCAGTCTCTTATCGCGCACAGCTCTTTGACTGTTTCATTCCACCACGGTGTTTCCTTCTCTTTTCTTCTCCCCGTTGCTCTTCCGCATACTTCCTCTGCACTAGTTACAAAGGCAGCCTTAAATCCTTGCCATTCTTCTTCGATTCCCTGAATGTCTCCACATGGCAACATTTCTCGTATCTTTTGCCTAAACTTTTCTCTTTCTTCTTTCTTTGTATCTTCCACACCTTAATTCGCGTCTTCTTTGATCTTCTATTATTCATTACATTTTTACCTTCATAGATTTTAGCTACCAGCAATCTGTGGTCGCTATCCAATGCTACTGATGGTACAACCCACACATCTTCTAACCTCTTTTCTATTCCTTTCCCCACACAAATATAATCTATAATGGTTTCGTGCCTTGTATCCTCGTCTCCATATCCATATCTTGTTATCTTATGCTTGCACCTCTTCTTTTCAAACAGCTATTTCCTACTTCAAAGAGTTTCGTGCACACAATTCTAACATTTTATTCCATCTGCATTCCTCTTTCCCCAGCCATGTGGACCCAATACTTCTTCATAACCCTGTCTATCATCTCCAACCATGGCATGGAAATCACCCATAACGATAACGCCATTTCCTTCAATGCAACCTTCTAATTCTTCACTGAACTGTTCCTTCTCCTCAGTAGGTTTCCGGTTTGGGGTGCATACACTTGTATGACATTCACATGTTCTTGATCTATTACCATTTCCACTTGTATAATTCTGTCACTTGTATATGCTATGCTACAATATTTCTTTATATTTTGGGCTGGCAATGAATCCTACCCCATTTCTTCCTTCTGTGCCTCCTGACCACATCAACTTGTACCACCTCGTAAATCCTTTTCCCCTTTCCCCATCCACTTTTGAATGATAAAAAAAAAAAAAAAATGCTCTTTTTATCATTTGACCCATTTTGGCGGGCTTTGAAATGTGCATGACAATTTTGGTAACAAATGTAGATACGAGGTTTTGCCACTTAGGTGTCGATATTTTTTACAGAACCTTAATTTATAAATTTATATTTTTGTGTAAAATTTAGGGCAATCGAATCGAATAATTATTTCTTATAAAAAAACGCAATTTTACGTTTATTTTTTTAAAATTACGATTAATTAAAACAATTAATTTAATTTTTATTTAATTTAATTTAATTTTTTTTAAATTTCGACTAAGTAATAATTTTTTCACAGAAACAACAGAAAATCCGCATAACACAGGGCAGCTCAATGCACCAATTACGCTCATCCAACAACGCGGAGGGACTAAAGCGTTTTTCCTAGTTTCATATTTTCTGCACCAAACATTGATACCACAGGTAGGCCTATTCAGTTTGTGTCTTTTCTTGTTAGATTGATAAAATGAGGCCCATATAAGTTATTTATACTTTACTTATTGAATAAAATATGTCCTTGCGACTTTGAGAATTTAGTCTTTCTCAGTAAATCATCCTCTCAGAACAAATTCCAACATTTTGTCGTCATTTTTGTTCCATATTATCGATTCATTAGCAGTCATCTTTTCCAAAACGTACCATCAATTTATTTTCTATATTTTTTCCTAAATATTTACAACACATAGTAATAAACAATAACAATAATAATGAATATAAGGTTTTTTAAACAAAAAGCCCGCTTTAAGGACATAGTTATTGATTCATAGCAGTTGTCGAAAAAGACAACTGCTATGAATCAATAATAATAATAATAATAATAATAATACTAATAATAATAAAAAATAAAAACAACAACAACAACAACAACAACAAAAATAATAATAATAATAATAATAATAATAATAATAATAATAATAATAATAAAAAAATAATAAATTGGATGAGCGAAGCAGACTTCAATTTCACTGGCCCCAAAAATAATTAGCTCGGGTGTTTTTTTTTCTTCTGATTGTTTGCTTCTCTACCGGGCAAACGGCATATGCGATTTTGATGAATTTTGGGAAAGGGGACCTTTGAAATCTCTGAACTTCGACCCGCTACTTTTTTTTGGGTACAATCGAGAAATTTTTCTCATGAATATGGGTTCTTTTAACGATTTTTTTTCGATTTTAATGCAATTTTTTTTAATATTTTGGCCCAAATTTTTGGACCAAACGGGTGGGGCTACAACGTTCATATTTAACACACCCATTAAGGTTATGGTGATGTCCCTTTTTAAAGAAAAAGTTGAAAAAGTTATCCAAATTATAGAATAAAGGCTTTAATATGACGTTTTTTGAGGAATTATATAACAAGTAACAAAAGAAACTTGACAACAATCACCTCTACAATGCGTTTAAAAAAAACTTGCAAAAATAAAAAAGATCCCACGCAAACTAAAAACTTATTAAAAAAGCCATCCATCCCAAAGCGACTTAAAAAAGCGTTCGTGAAGCGGCTAGTAATAAAATACAGTACATATTTATGTTTGTATTAATTTTATAATACTGACTCTCGCACATTCATGTGTCCGTGTATATGACAGTATATCTTAAAAATCTAATTTTCCACTTAAATAATCCCTCCATCAAAACAAAATAGTCTTACAGCTAACATCTTTCAACTTAAAATAATTATTTATTGTATTATTTATTATTTTTATATTATTATTATTATTATTATTATATTTTTATTATTATTGTATAATTATTATTATTATTATTATTATTATTTTTTATTATATTATTTATTTTTTATTTTTTTCCACTATCAAAATAAAACTATCAACTCAAACTATAAACAAAGAACTTTCAACTAACAACCAATTTTCTATCAAGCCTATAGCTACTATATTTTTTATACCTAGTTGTTTTGTCATAAGTTAAAGTAGGGGTAGATCGTTTTGAAAATGTTTTTCTTTCACCTTGTTAAATTACTTAAAAATACAACTTCTTGCAATTAATTTTCTTTCACATAGCTGTGGTTGTTTTTTTGTCAGATGTTTGTATTTTTGTTAATGTCTGCCTGTCGAAGAAAAGTGAAACTTTTCGAAATATTGCAACATAATTAAAAACTTTTTTTCTCACCTAAAAAACAGTGTAAGTTCAATAATTATAAATATCATATACCTGTTCTACTAAAGTTTCTTTTGAAAAAATATCAATATTGCTAAGTAGCGATAAAGTGATACAAAATTATCAGGAACCCGAATTTGTAATAGGGCAAAAACATGATTTTATCAACCTCATAGCCAAAATAAAAATTTAAATTTAAAGCTACATATATGTTGTCATACATCAAATTAAAGCTTACAGCTTATTCTTTCAGAATCACCAAAGTTCAATGGAATTGCATTATATATTTATAACTGACACAATAAGTGTTATGATGTTTTGTTTTTTGTTTTTTTTACATTTTTCAATATCAATTGAAAGACAAGAAAAGTGACTAAAGATATTAGATTGCTACAAAATGCCCTTTCTAATTGGTTCTACATATTATATGCACCAACTAATTACCAGCCCTAGTATATATCCCACCATATGCTTTTTCAAATATGGGAGGGGGCTATCTTTTTAAAAATTGGATTGGTACGTCTGCCCAGCCGACCAAAAAACTGTGCCCAGTATAGTGGGATGATTTTAGATTTGAACCCGGACAAAAATTTGGAGAAAAGCTGATTTTTTTAGGATCATTCAAAAATGTTGTTATTAAAAACATACTTCGGGTCCGCCAAAATCCGCCATGTGCGTTAGCGGCCATCTTGTAAAATGGCGGCCCAAATTTCAGTTTTCACTTAAACTCAATTTGGGATGCTGTATACAACTTAAATTAAATGAAACACGTCTATTTAAAGCTTACTGTATGGACTATTTAATAAACATGGCAAATTTAATGGTATATATAATACTGAAGCCATAATATGTATGAATCCGATCGAGATTATAATATATTTTAAAAATTAATTGTATTTTGATGGTTTGTGGCTAAAATAGTTACATTTTCATATTTATCTTCCCATAAAACATGACGTACATATGTGCTGAGTGCACCCGCAAAAGTATTTTGTACGTTAAAAAGTGATGACACATGAATATTGTGTCCGTGCGTGACGCGGCGGCTGCCGCCTCTGACGTGTGGAGCCGCGCGCAGCATGGCTTACTAGACTGAAGTGAGTGACTCACAATTAAATGAATCACATCAATTAAAGGAAAGCAGGACATTTTTAGAAATTAGTACAGCCTTTTTGCATTTTGAATCGCAAAAAAATTATTAATACTTTAAAATATATGTAAATTTAAAAATTTTAAGCTGCTTTTTATCATTTTATTGAATCCGTACGAAACTTTATAAGGATA